>JAJMEO010000007.1:214911-642168 GCA_030574215.1 Diddensiella santjacobensis
AAAAAAAAAAAAAAAAAAAAAAATTTACTTAGGGTTAACTTTGAGCCTCAGCAATAATTTTTCCAGTGTTGAAACGGAATCCCTTGCTGAATCAAGCTGTACCCTAATCCAAAGAACACTGCCGAGGTGAAAAACACGGATAATCATGGCCGACTAAGCCCTTCAATAACCGGATCCGATGTTTGCATACTATACTCTAAACCGTACCTGAATTTAGTTTTCCATCACGAGCTTTTTACTCGAATTTAGAATTTTCATTCGTTCGGCGTACACCATTAATAGAGATAGGGTTTGGAACCTCCCGGGTAAGTGGGGTGCGCACAAGACGCATGTTTGAAACCCTCACAAATTGAATACGCGGTCCTCCGCGTTGAGATCCACCCAAACACCGATTCTTGCCCATATGAATCCATAGATCATAAAGAGATGATCATCAGAACAGAACAGATCTTAGAAGTAGAACGTTTAGATCTTTTTAAATCTGAAAAATACCCCTGTTTCAGATCGATACGGTACAAACTTTTGTCAATCACGTGATATGTCAAAAGCTTGCAATAGCAAAGTTGCATTTCTTGCGTCATAATCATATGTAAGTTGATGTAACAAAGCGCTGTCAGAAGTTACTGAAGGGTAAAGTTTTTGATATTTTGATTTTGGAAAAACCAAAAATCAAAAATTATCAACTCACCCTCCGTTCGAAATTGGTTGTCTGCACCACATTGCATTATCATGCGCACCGATCGTTGTACTAGCTCACCAGAACCCTTACAGCTGATTCGAGTTCGTGTAATGTGGGCACACGACACATTACCAGAAGTAGAACTAGTCCACCAAATAGACCTTCTACTCTGTTAAGTGAATGTTCAAAGAGTGAAGTATGGAACGGTACTTGTTATCGTTAAATCTAAATAATATCATTTGACGATCCTCCATATCGATAATCTCGCATATTGAGATCTGAGCCTCAGCATTTTACATATCCCATGAGCAAAGATCCATAGAGAACATATAATCATCATGTCATACTGGTAAATAGAAGACAACACGACGGACTGAAATTCTGGTTTCGGTTTTGCGTTTATATTTATGGAGTTGGCCTGCTGGGCTGTGCCCACAAACCCAACCATATTCAAGTGCTGCCAGTAGTGGCCCAGTACTACTAACTGCCGAACTGAATGCCAATGTTCTTGTACATATTCACAGCCACCTATGATAGATGTCTGGCCAGAACTTGGGCTTCAAACTCTGTTCCTAGCAGGTCAGAGAGGGGGGCGGTGTCAATAAAATGAAGGGCGCATTGGACAATAAACAAGGCTAACATAAGTACATAATTATATTGTTGGGGGATGCGGCCAAGATGAATCGGCATTAGAATGCTTGGTATAGAATCTTAAATGCTAGATATAAGGCGACAAATGAATATTGATCAGATCTATGAAATCTTATCTTGTATCAGAAACCCTTACAAATCCAATCCTTGTCCAGACCCGGGGGATTATAAATGGTTCTAGATGATTATTTAACTCTAACTGAAAGGTATTCGAGCTTCATCTCATTAAACGTTAGCGATATAAGTGGAAATAGCCGCAGGAAGCCGCACGGGTTGTCATGGCGACAGTGAATGATAATATGATGATCGACAGCTACAGCTGCTGGAAATGGGTATGCCACGCATAAATGTCATTTAAGGGTTCTCTCACAGCCTCGTTTTAAACATTAAACCTAACAGTCCTGCCCTTTAACAAGCAGAGCCCCAGCTTATTTTTATTAGTGTACGAGGCTTTTTTATGCTTTATCGTGAATTTTGCTTCTCCTGTGGCTATTAGTGTATATAAGAGCATCGGGGGCAGTCTACCTGCTCTATAGCAATCATGCCATCTTCAAATACGATAGTTATAGCTGAGATCGATAGGGATTCTTTTTCCAGCGTGGCCGACAATATCAGAAATTCCATTAATCGTCATGACATTGATATTATACATTGGGCTCCGCTGAAATCATTCCGAAGAATCATAGTTGTGTTTGATAGTGCGGAGGCTGCTGTCAAAGTAAGGTTTCTGGTCAATGCGACTTTCAATGTGAGAGTCTTCTTCACTCAAAATACTCCTCTCAATGTAGAGGATGGACATCTTCGATTACCAGATGCTGGCAAACTATGGTTTATCAGTCCTCCTCCAAGTCCTCCAGCAGGTTGGATGTCAAGACCTGAAGGAGAACCTAACAGAGATACACATTACTTTGCTAAAGATCTCGAATCAGCACTTCTCGCTGCTCGATCCTCCTCGCCTTCTCTCCCTGAAAATGTCTCTGGCTCATCTAGCAGATCCTCATCTCCGGGAAAAGCCACGCGGCGCCTGACTTTGCATAAGCCGGAGGACGTTCGTCCCGCTCTTTCTATAATTACCGACGTTCCTCAAGAAACTCATCCATCCTCTCATACAACTCCAACGATAGTTCTTGAATGGGAGGATGATAGCGATAAACCGTTTTCACCGGACCCAAGTCCAACCTTATGCCCAGAAGAAGATAACATGCGATTTATTCGGACAGAAATGCCCCCGGTTACAGCTTCTCCTTCTCATTAACGAAAAATGCTTTTACTCAGTTTTAATTGCTTTTGCTCTTTTTCATAAACTTGTCTTTAATTTATTAATACTCCATCCTAAAAGGAATATTGTAACATATATACAAATGGGGGCCAGATACATGTCCTTATGCAGGCTGGGGCTCTGGTTGACCGTGATTGACGGTATCCACAGGCGACAGGACTCCTTTTTTGTTGTATTGAGCCTGAAAAAAGGTGTAATGCAAAACAATATCGTCAACGTTGGCCAGATATGGATCGTTCATGTAGTCCGGGTCCAGGAAGAAGAACACCGGCATATCCACCTCTTCACCGGCCGCCAGCTTCTGTTCCTCAAAGCAGAAGCATTGGATTTTACTGAAATATTGCGCTGCTCGGTCCGGCACTACACTGTAAGTGGCCATTCCTATAATGTCTCGGTCAGACATATTCTTGGCCTTGTAGAATGCCAATGCAGTCTCACCCGGAAGTACAGACACTTCTTTTTGCTGAGGCTTGAATCGCCATGGAACAGCACTAGACACCTCAGACGAAAACTGCACTCTGATTCGCTTTTTACGGTCTACAGGTACCATTCGATCTGCGGTGAATTTGGTTTGATCACTAATTGGAGTTCCACCCCATCCTGTACGCTGACACAACACTCTATACAGCGGAACAGATGCATAAGTCAATGCCAATGCTCCGATCAGCACACTAAGAGAATAGAATCCCATCGACTGAATTCGTCGTCTATCCCGTTGCTGCCTCGCATCTGCCAACCGTTGTAATATTGTTGCCCGTTCTTCTGCAGTCAACGGTCCTTGGATTGGACCAGTAGACACTCGCCTAAGACCAGTACGTAGTAGAAAACTAGTCGGAATCCGGCTCCGGAAATATATAAATTGCATGGCGTGAGAAGGAAGATCCAACACTTAAAGAAGTTAAGTGAAGTTTAAAATGAATATTTTAAGTGATGTTTTTCGAAGCGGCTTTGGAACTAAATATCCCAGCCTGCAATATTCGCCATAAACGTTTAAGAGAAATGTCCGGGGGTAGCAGACCCCCGCAGTTTTCCGTCCAAAACACTCATTTATACCGATTATAGACGCGGCCAAGAATGAAGCAGGAATTGAATGAAGATGAGGAGGATATTTCCATGGGAGAAGAAGGGTCATCTCCCACTTCATCCAATGGGAAAAGGTCTCGGAGACAAAAAGTGGACCATGCTTGTGTTTATTGTAGGCGGTCTCACATGACCTGCGACTCCAAGAGACCGTGTACTAGGTGTATAAAGCGGAGTATAGGCCATTTGTGCCATGATGAACCCAGGCCTCCTAAGGTCAACAAAGATCCAAAGCGGAAGATGTCATCGGAATCGCCGCATATTTTTGTGGATTCCAATGTGGTGAATGTTCAATCTGGTGATGAGGGTGTGGGGTCATCGTCGGATTCGCGAGTCAAGAACTTCAATGATTGGAGTTCGTTAGGGAATCAAAGTATTCTTTCTCAAACAGTTCAATTCAATCAGAATCCGGTGTTTTTCTCGGAACATGCTGGAAGCGAATTCTCTTCTCTTAATGACTTTTTATCCATGATTGATGACCCATCCTTCAATGATTCATCAATGATTGCAACCATCGACGATGCTAGTAAGACAGAAGGATCGGCAGAACCAAGACCTGAACCAGTTATCTCTGAAGCAGCACGAGATAAGTTTTTCCTTACTGCCGCCGACCCTTCGGAAGACATTTCCCCAGAAGAAAGATTGAAACAAGTCATTCATGCAAAGCTGGAAGCAGGTCTATTACAACCGTTCAATTACGTAAAAGGGTATACAAGGTTGCAAAAGTATATGGACAATTATATGAACCAATCGTCCAAACAGAGGATTCTACGTCCGTTGTCAATATTCAGACCGGCGTTCAGGTCGGTTGCACAATCCTTAAAGGATGTGGACTTGGTGCTTGTCGAAGAGGCCTTTGAACGTATGCTTCTTGATTATGATAGAGTGTTCACCAGTATGGCCATCCCGGCATGTTTGTGGAGACGTACAGGTGAGATATACCGTGGCAATAAAGAGTTTGCCGGATTGGTTGAGGTTAATGTCGAGGATCTGCGGGATGGCAAATTGGCAATCTACGAACTGATGAGCGAAGAATCGGCCGTCAATTACTGGGAGAAATACGGCAATATTGCGTTTGACTCTGGTCAGAAAGCAGTTCTTACCAGTTGTAACCTCCGGACTCGGGATGGAAGGAAGCGTCGTGCATGCTGCTTCAGTTTCACAATCAGAAGAGACCGTTACAATATCCCCAGTTGTATTGTAGGGAATTTCATTCCAATTCATCCCTGAAACATCCCGTGGATGATACGGCTTATTATTATAATATGTATTGTTACATGAGTGAACATTTCTATGAAGATTTCGACTTTGTAGCTTTTAATGTCTTTTTGGGCTTTTCAACTGCAGTCTTTGCTTTGGGCTTCTTGGTCTCAGTCTTCTTTTCCTTCTTTGTTTCCGTGGATTCAGTTTTCTTCTCCTTCTTTGACTCCTTGGGTTCTTCGGACTTAGCTTCCTCCTGTTCTCCAAGTTCTTCGTTTCCGTTCTGGGTTTCATCAATAGCCTTGTTCTTTTTGGTGAAGCGTGAAAGTTCTTCCTCATCAACCACCTCAGCCAATGCAGTTTCAAGCTTGGAGGGTCCCTTTTCTTGTCGTTTCCGCTTCTTTTCCTTCTCTAATGCTTTGTTCTCAGCCTTTGTTTTCGGCTTCTCGACCTCCTCTTCCTTCTCGGCAACATCAGTCTCGTCATACAACTTCTCAGCCTGATACAGCGGCAGACTAGGCCCCTTTGCAGTCTTAATGCTAATTGATCGGACTCCGTCCATTCCCTTGCCGGTAAGAACATTGGAAACAAAATACTCAATGACGGCTTGGACATTCTCAACCACCTGGTCGGGGGTAAAGTCAACGTATCCTACCCGGATGCTCGTCAGATCACCGGTCGACAATAGAAACGTGGTGGCAGACAGAGCCTTCTCAACCTCTTTCTTGGCCTTGGAAGCACTAACTCCTTCTGTGGAAGATGTCAATGACACAGCCAATGGCACTTTCTGGGCCGATCCGCTATAAAAGACCTTGCCTAACAGTTTAGGCAAGGTTGTCACCACACTATCCTCTGCCAGAAACAAATCGTATTCTTTATAAAGCTTTCTTCGAGCTTCATAGGTCTTGAACTTCCCTTTCAGCTTCGAGACTCCAACCACCCGAGTTATCAGCCCATGAGTAGCCGTCTCGGGACCTTGAAGAGCGTCTTTGTACAATCGTTGAGGATCCTTGGAGAACAAACATATTCTCGTCTCACCAGAATATAAACTATTAGGAATCACACTAAACATTGTTAATTAGAGGCCCTCATCCATTGTCATCGTTCTCATCTCGCCGGCACTTACACTTTTTTTGGTTTGAGAGCCTTCTTTTCAGAAATAAACTTCTTCGTAACAACATTTAAATAAAGAGTCTCACGCTCATCATCCAGAAGCGACTCCTTAGTAGACTCATCCTTACGGTCACTATGAAACTTGACCAGAGCCTCAACGGCCCGCTTGGTATTCTGCGATATTTGCTCCGACATTGGTCTCTTTCCTTAAGTTTTCTGATTCTAATTTTTTTTTTCTTTGGTCCGCACTGAAATTTCAGAACTCCCCGCCGCACACAAATTCGCAGTACAAACCACCGCCGCGTCCTGTGAGGCATCCAGATTCCCAGAACAAGACCTCCGCCCCATTCAGTGAGGCCCAGAATTTCAAGCCACAGAATCTTGCCGCGTGCCATACGGCTTAGAAATATGGGCTTAACTGTCCGCCGCATTTTGTGCGGTACGGGATCCCTACTCACAAAGTCGCCGCCGCATACTGTGCGGTGGACTCAACTCCGCTGATATCAATTGTTTGATTTCAGCACTGCGACATTGCGTTTTAGTAACGATCGATGGTATGGGGATTATTTGGGTCCACGCTTAACGATGGTCGACTAATAGGTTGATATAGGGCAAGAGAAAGAAGAGTTCGAGAGGGCCTACCAAGAAGTTGAAGCAAGTTCTTTCTACTCAGTTCTCATGTTTATTCTGCAACCATGAGAATTCTGTGGTTTGCACCATGGACAAGAAGATTGGTGTGGGAAATCTACATTGTAAGGTGTGTGGTCAGACGTTTCAAGCATCGATAAATGGTAAGGAGAATGTGGGATAATAGGTAGAGATGTTGATCGGGGACAGTTTACTAAGTAATCTATTGTAGCTTTGTCGGCGCCAATAGACGTCTACAGTGAATGGATCGACGCATGCGAAGCAGTAGCAACAAACAAAAACGAAAATGATGAAGATGCTGGACTTAGGGGTACTGGTGATGTGGAGGCAGATGATATCGATGATCTATCCGATTTGGACGAGAATGAGTTTGCCTAAAAACCGCTTATTTTAAAATATTTACTTAAACATTATTATCTATGCTATGTTCTATATGGATTATAAAATGACTCTTTCGTTGTTGTGCTTGGTAAATTTGCAGTTTTCCAGAAATATTCAGTCAGTCTTGATTGTGGTGCGCTCATTGAGGATGTTTAAGCGGACTAACGATTTTTTGAAAGTGTGAAAAGTTCACGATCCCGGATCAGTAACCAAAGCTGTTCAGACTCCAGAATTAAAAGCTATTATTTTATTGTAGAAGGTAAAGTGATGAGCGTATTAAAGAGTAAAACTCAATGACATTTAAGGGGAGGCCGATCTTGGTAATGCTGAGGAAAGCACCAAGTTTCTGCTGTGTTCATAGACGGATGGTGCCTGTCCGATATATGTCTGGCAAGCCTCTGGCGGAAAGAGTCCATGACGCAATCGCAAACCTCACTGAGAGATATTTGGATTCTGAAGATCCTGTCGAGACGCAAGACCCTTATATGTGTTTACCGGATACGTTTGGCAGGCAGAAGTCGGGATCACCATCCAGGGTCGATTTTGAAACAAGCATATCCGATAGACGTGTGCCATTGTCGAAACTTATGGCAATGTACTCAATGTTGGATACTAGGCTATCTGTGGAAACCACAATAAGACTATGTTCTGCGTTGTATAGATCAGGACAGTACCTGCCATGCTGTGCGGTGATGCTTAACAACGAGACTCTTAATGGAGGGCTTAAAGCCGTCGTTGAGAATGTCGTTCTTGAGCTAGAAAACGATTTTGGACGAGATGTGGTACTGGGCAATTTGCTTGAGGGAATTGTTATAAAGGTGGGCAATGAGTCTGTTGCAAATCATCTTCTAAATGATATGGATAATGTTTCACGTTTCAGTAATTTTTCTCGGGACTATGAGCTTATTCAACAGTTGCAACTCTGTGATACGGAAGAAGAATGCTATTTATTAATTCGGGATTCGGCCGGCCTGCATTTCCCTCAACTTCTGGGAAACGAGAACCTCAACCTATGGTTGAGGTACCGCATATTTTGTATACTGGTCAAACTCGAACCCCAATGGATAGATCGTGCGTTTATGAAACAAGGTGCTCGCTTTATTTCTAAACACTATGTGCTTTCAAATCTAACACTTTTCCTTAACGGAAACACCGCATTGAGAGCCAAGCTGGGCAAACGGATCGGCACATGTCCATTCGAACTCTTCGACTCTGACCTCAAACAAATGGTACTTTTAGCACACGACAAAAAGTCTTTCTCACAATCCTGGAAAGTATTTGCAAGGTATGCAAAGAGATATCCGACAAGACAGCATTCCGAATTGTTAGAGACATTCCTTAACAAAGCCTTGGAACTGGGCGAAACAATCACCTGCACAGAGATTATCAAGTGTCATCATGGCGACTTCTCTGCCAAATTACTGTCAGAAGCATTGTTGACAGTAGCATACGGCAAACGGCGCGCAGACTTCAAAGACGAGGCTGTGTACTTGAATCCAACTGACCTGGACACTGGACTAATAGAACGAATAATAAAGTGTTCCGATCAAGATAGGATTCTCCAAGCATATTACCTTGCATTTAGAAAACTCAACAGAATAACGCTGCAGCGGGACAGGCCAATTCCAGGACGCATTCTATGGGGTCTTATAATGCCCATACAATATTCTTCACTGCCGTTTGTTCCACGAACACTCGAAAGGCAAATTGCATATTCTGTTGCTTCTCGGCCGTACTTGGAACAACTACACTATATGGCGCAGCCGAAAGTATCTCCATACGGGGTAATTTATACTTTAAGGCAGCTGATCCTACGCCTACGACGGGAAACAGAAACTCCCCCAGGCGCAATTTCGATTCATGGAGATGCGGAGGTAAAGTTGCTAGCAGCCGGACTGGTGGTAATGACCGAGAAAGCTCAACAAACCAACATGCCTACAAATGTTGTATCGCTTAACGTGGGACAGGTTGTTCTGAATGTATTCACTGGATGGGATCAAGCTGGGGCTATAGAGGTGCTCCAGAATCTGCAGGTGCTTGACATAAATCCGTCCAAATCTGTTATAAGCAAGACTTTGGCGATGCTTATCCACCACAATGAGTACATTTTAGCCACTCAGCTGCTCAAAACAATGCCGAATCTACCCAAGAGTGCATATTCCAGATTTTTATTGCATGCCAGTCGGAACTTTCCAAAGGTATCTCTGAAGCTGATGAAATGGTTACGGACAGAAAAAAATACAAAAATACCGGTGCCGGTACTACAAAAAATGATTATCGGCTTTGCTCATAGCCCACACTTGAGTGACTATGCCAGCAGCCAATGCATTGTACAAATAATACGGATACTGCGAGGGACCGGGCATGGTCCCGGGTCCAAAGCAGCACAGGAGCTTGTAAATAGTCTGCTTATTAGAGCGGAAATAAGGGGAAAAGGAAGCCGAGCGCGTCTGAAATGGGGGTTTGGTGTTGCGCGCCAAGAAAACGTGCCAGCTGCCGTGGTTAATGAATGGCTTAGGAGGTTGGAACTAATGAAGACTCAAAGACGAGCTTACTGGGCATCATAATGACACATATACATATTCGATTATATGTAATGATTAAAATAATGGCATTAATAACAAAACAAACTCTATAACAACATTAAACGTCTTTTTCAAGGCGATGATTTTACAATCTGAGAGGTGATTCCTTGAAATACCTCGTATAGCGCCGAAGTCTTGTATTTCTCAATAAGATTCTTTTCTTGCTGCTCAATAAGCAATCCAAACTGTGGGTCTATTGGAATGTTACCGAGGAACCGGACATCAAACTGATCTGCCAGAGTTTGTCCTCCTCCAGAGGAAAATATGTTGGTACATTCCGAGCAATGAGGACACACGTAGCCAGACATGTTCTCAACCACTCCCAAGATCCTGAATCCAACCTTCCGGCAGAAACTGAGCTCTTTCCTGACATCGGCAGTAGCAATTTCTTGTGGGGTGGTGACGAGCACTGCACCGTCAGGGTTTACATGTTTGAGTTCCTCAGCAACACTGATATGTTCATCCGAAGTTCCTGGTGGAGTATCGATCAATAAATAATCCAGCTCACCCCAAACAACGTCCTTCAGGAACTGTCTGACCATAGCTGTCTTCTTAGGTCCACGCCATACTACACTATCTCCTCTATTCGGTAGCAGAAACCCCAGGCTCATGATCCCAAGTCGTTTGGTCTCATCCGTATAGACGGGAATCCAGCCCGCAGTGGACTGATGCACTTGTCTTCCTTCAACCCCAAACATTCTAGGTAATGATGGGCCCGTAAGATCAATATCCAAAACACCCACCCTGAAACCTTGGTTGACAAGAGTAAGAGCCAACTGAGTCGTTACAGATGACTTCCCTACACCTCCCTTACCCGAAAGTACCAGAACAATATGCTTGATCCTATCCAAAGACGGTGGTACACTCATGTTAGCGTAGAGATTAATAGATTCTTAACGATTTGAAATCCTCAAGTTTGTCCCATCTTATCCGATTTCGGTCTTTCGACCTAATCTGATCCGAAAACCACCACTAAGAAAATTATCACCAAATATGATCCTGATCCATGAGATACCTGATTTATATTTCGTATTGTAGTTATATTTCAAACAGAATCCTCAGAACAAATTTTTTCTTGTTTGTGTCTTAAATCACTGCCCAACCTTTTCTGACTAGGACAGTTTTGGCAGGATCTTCCACAGATTTGAAAAAAACTTCAAATGATTTCCTTAACTATCCTTAACTATTAGAATAATGGCTAAATTTATATATCTAAGCTAAGAAGTGTCGCAGTCTTGAAGTTCTTTTGACGCGTAATGTGGGGAAGTTTAAAGATCAAATCATAAATTTGGGTGGGGCTGTCCGTGATGTTTTCGCGTACCCGCGACTTTCATTAAAGATCTGAGCTGCAACATTCATGGAAATTTAAGATGCCACGACCGAAAAGTATTAGTAAAGGAAAGGAGAATCATTCCAAGGGTCAGACATACTTTGATCTAGCTCCGTTACGGTCAGCCAACTCGGCACCCAAATGGCCGTTGTTATCGCGTTCATCAAAGGTGGGACTGGCGGCTACAAATAAAGTAGTTGATTCTGTGACAGCACAAAGAAGTGTAAACCGTGCTGCTTGGTCTACTGAACCCGCGGCATTCGAAGAATCAGACGAGGAACCGGTTGGTATACAGAGAAAGGATTTGGGGAGAACAAAGTCAGATGCAATATTGATTGATGATGATGAAAATGATGGTGACATTGTTGTTGAAAAACCATCTGTAACTACTTCTACGAGTACTACCAGTATTATCCAACTTGATGATGACGATGATGACGAAGACGAAGATGGGTTCGGCTCCGTGCCGCTTCTGACAGTGCAAAAGGGCAATCCATATCCAGCGGCAAAGAAGAGTTCCAGTATGCTTGATGTGGCTTCCAAGCTTCAAAATGCTAAAAGACCTCTTCCGTGGGAGAAGAGTTCTTTTTCGGGGAAAAGGCTGGCTACTGGGCCTAGTTTTGGAAGCAGTTCTATAGATGAAGGTTCCGGAGGAGGGTCATTAAGTAGTACAAATGGACCTGTTGAGCTAAGTGAAGAGCAGCGTAAGATTCTTCAGCGAGTTATGATGGGTGAAAGCTTGTTCTTCACTGGTGCTGCGGGAACAGGAAAGTCTGTTCTTTTGCGAGGGATCATCAAGGCTCTATTGGATAAATATCCTGGCACCTCAGAAGTTGCAGTATGCGCGTCAACAGGGTTGGCGGCGTTGAATATTAACGGATCTACGATCCATAGGTGGGCAGGGATTCGTCTTGGGGATGGCACGCCTGAAGCACTGATAGCCCTGGTGAGGAATAATAGGGCTGTGTTACAAAGATGGAAAGTGTGCAAAGTGTTGATTGTTGACGAGATCTCCATGATAGATGGCAAGCTTTTTGATAAGCTCAATAAGATAGGCCAGAGTATCAAGTCGTCCTCCAGGCCGTTTGGAGGAATTCAAGTGATTTTGACTGGTGACTTCTTCCAACTGCCACCAGTGCCCAACCGACATGGTGGAACTACAACCCAACCACTATTTTGTTTCGAGGCGTCGTCATGGAAAGAGGCAGTGCCAAACGTGTATACATTAAGGAAGGTGTTCCGTCAACAAGGGGATAATGAGCTTATTACAATGCTTAATGCTATGCGGGAAGGCAACATCACCCCGGATATAGTGGCAATGTTTAAGAAGTTGAGCAGAGAAGTGTATTATGAACAGGGTCTGGGACCGTCACAGCTATACCCCACCAAACGCGAGGTAGAAACCGCGAACCTGCAGCGCATGCAGGGACTCAGAAGCAGGCAATTCGTGTTTGATGCCGAAGATGGTGGATCGGCCGAGATTCACGTGAGAAAGGCGTATCTCGATAATATGATGGCTCAGGAGAAACTGCAGCTTAAAATAGGTGCCGATGTGCTATTGATCAAGAATCTTGAGAGCTCGCCTCTTGTCAATGGCTCTCAAGGTCATGTCATGTCGTTTGCAAGCGAGGACATATGGGCCAATCTCGGTCGGCTCCAGAGCAAATGCGACCGGATTGTCGAGTTCTACAATGCATTGATAAATGAACCGTTAGTGAAGCCCACGCCTGAATTGGAGCCTGAGCTTGCCAAATTAGATGAGCCGACAAGAACAGAACTGTTGCTTCTAGCGCAAAAGTTGAGACGGTCTGAAGTGATTGCATGTCCTGTAATTCTATTTCCTGGACACGAACCCAAGGTCATGCAACGGGAATCATTCATGGTTGAAGCACAAGGAAACAAGTCAAGCGCCACACCACCACTTGCTAGTCGGTTGCAGTTTCCTCTTATCCTTTCGTGGGCCATGTCAATTCATAAGGCTCAGGGCCAAACATTGACCCGTGTTAAGATTGATCTTGGTAAAGCATTTGAAGCAGGTCAGGCCTATGTTGCAGTATCACGGGCTACAAGCAAAGATACTCTCCAAGTATTGAACTTTAGCAAAGAAAAAGTCATGGTCAACCCCAAAGTAGTTGAATTCTACAAAACCCTCAAATAATTCAAGTATTTCATATCGAATCTAATTTAGCTGAAATCATAAAGAAAACGACAAAATCTCTTTGTGTTTCTATTTATAACTTTAACAACAAATATTACAATATCTCACCTTAGTCAAAAACAAAATAAACAATTCTTCATATTGAATTCCATCCGTTAAACGCCGTTTTGAATGAAAGAAACCCATATCGATAAGAGATCTCTCACGTGACGCGGAGTTAAAAAAATTATGTTGAGAGCGGCAAAATTGCGAGACCGGCAGACCCCGCTTTCCTGCCGCGCTGCGTAAACATCCGGCTTAGAATCAGTCATCAACCTAAACCTAACTTTGGCAACTGAGTGAAAAATATCGTTTGAGTTAATATTACGTGTTTTTGTCAACGATATTATAGAGATTGATTGATCTTTTTGGTTTGAATTAGAACGTTTGTTTAGAACATTGTGTTACGTGTGATTTGATATAGAAGATGTCTAGTACTCAGGAGCCTAAGCGTATGTTTGATAATGGAATGGAAATAAGAGAGATAGATGTTGGATCTAACAAGATATAGCGCTTCCATTTGCTTACCAGTTCATATCGGGTGCAATTGCAGGGATCTCAGAGATTCTTGTCATGTATCCATTGGATGTGGTTAAGACACGAATCCAGCTTCAAGTTGGAACTGGTGCTGGAGAGGAGGCTTATACCAGTATGTTGGACTGTTTCACGAAGATCATCAAGAATGAAGGTGTGAGTCGGTTATATAGAGGCATCACAGCCCCTATTTTGATGGAGGCCCCCAAACGAGCCACCAAGTTTGCTGCTAATGATGAATGGGGAAAGTTCTACAAGAATGCTTTTGGTGTCACTACAATGAACCAGTCATTATCGATTTTGACGGGAGCCACTGCTGGAGCCACAGAGTCATTTGTGGTTGTACCATTTGAATTGGTCAAGATCAGACTTCAGGATAAATCTTCAACCTATACAGGAATGGGTGATGTAGTCAAGACGATTGTTAGACAGGAGGGACCGTTGGCATTATATAATGGTTTGGAAGCGACTTTATTCAGACATATTTCATGGAATGCTGGATACTTTGGAGTGATTCACTCAGTTCGAGGACTTCTTCCCAAGGCAGAAAACAAATCGCAACAGGTTCGAAATGATTTGATTTCTGGGTCAATTGGTGGTACATTCGGTACCATGTTAAACACTCCTTTTGATGTTGTGAAGAGTCGAATTCAAAACACCACTCGAGTGGCTGGAGTTATTCCTAAGTATAATTGGACAATTCCTAGTGTTTTGACTGTATTCCGTGAAGAAGGATTTGGAGCTCTTTACAAGGGATTCTTACCCAAGGTTCTACGATTAGGACCTGGAGGAGGTATTTTACTAGTGGTGTTTACAGGATGCATGGATTTCTTCCGATCCATACAAAAATAAAAGAAAAAGTACCTTTAATACTTAGCGAATATCAAAACCGACTATTATAAACTAAATATGTATGTATGAAACCCACCGGCCCTCACCCTTCTCAACATGGATCCGCTTGCAAGGGCAGTCACGACATATAGAAAGATAAAAGAGCACTAAGACGGACATGAAGACGAATGTGCATTCGTCCCATAAGGTTTATTCTCTCCTGTAGCTTGACGCTTGTTCCTCCAGTAGAGAAATTGGTGAAAGACAAGCAACACGTAGAGCTAAGGATGCCGCACGAAGAAGAAGAAGTTCAATCTGAGATGAAATTTTCATATTTATAGTCAAATACAACTCCGCGTATATCTCAGTCCTTTTTTATAACTCCCAACGACGATCTTTTTAATTTATCCACAACTTTCTTAGTGGAGCGCATCATTTAAACAGTGATAAACATATAAGACTATGCCGGGGTCTGGTTCCAGTCCTTTATTACCGATCTATGAGCCCGATAATAATAATAATGGTATTGGTGATGGATCAACATCATCATCATCAGTAGCATCGACTAATAATCAACAACAACAAGGGATCAACAAGCATAGTATTCTTGCTGGCAAGAGTAAAAAAGGAAAGGAAAAGGTGATGATAGCATCTAAAGATAATGATATTCATGAGAATGAGCCCGTTGTTTCCGATTCTTCACAACTTTCATTTGTAATTAAGTTCTCGGATAGTACAGTTCGGGATATAAATTTGGAGATAGATGATATATATGGATACAGTGTATCACGAATACGAAGAGAGATTCGTACAAAGGTTGGAGGCATCACTTTGAACCGGCGGTTAAGATTGATTCATGGCGGCAAAGTTCTTAATGATCAATTGGATCTTGCCAAGGATGTGATGGGAATCAAACGGCCGGGTGATGTTCCATTATTACCCCGAATCTATATCCATTGTTCGATTGGAGATATCTTAACTCCGGCCGAGTTGGCACAAGAGAATGAATATGATCGCCGATTGCCGACTCGGAGCACGTTACCGGAACTACGAGGGTTTGATCGACTGCGTTCTACCGGATTTACAGATGAAGATATCTCACGATTGAGACAACAGTTCGGGGCCATGCATGGATATTCAGCACCCGATGCTAATCGAGAGGAACTGACCCGCATGGAAGAACAATGGATAGAAACCGGAGTTGCAGACACAATAGGCGATAATGGGTCTCTTTTGGGAGGGGATTATCTGGATGACATGTTCGGGATCTTGATCGGGATGTTTTTCGGTGTGTTTGCACTGTTTTTCATGCTTGAATCGTCATTATTCTCCAGAAGACAACAAAAAGCCCTCAAAGCAGGCGTCGTCTTTAATTTGTCGTTTGCTATCTTACGAATTCTAATGTGATTGCTGTTTCTCTTTTTTATAATACAATGTTTATTTAATCTCTACTTGCTCTTATACCATTTCTCTCCTTCATCAAACACATAGTCAACCGCCTTTTCAACAGGCTCATCAAACAAATATGGCAATGCAGGTACGACAGCCAATCCTAACCCAACAGGACCATATGTACGTAACTTGACGTTTTTGACATTCTTCAAAGCGGCCCCAGTGTATCGCACTGTGGAATGGATCGTAAATGCCGGAAGTCCCATACTGGCAATGGATTGGAACACCGCACGACGCAAACTCACCAACCGCCAGTCAGGTGCACCCTCCTTGATGGCTTCTTGCTCTTCTATAGTGAACTTCGGCGCTGGCTCCCAAGGATGCTGTCCTGGCTTATATAAGCCCTGCTGTCGTAATCTGGCCTTCCAACCTTCATACGCCACATCTCCTACAATATAGGCCCAACTGATCCCGTACGCAGTGCTCACCATCTTGGGATGTGCCAGGGGACGAAACGATTCGCCTATATCCGACGTATATGCCACATATCGATGAGTGGCAGATAAAATCGTCTGTTTAAAGTTAGAGCTCGGACCCTTCTTGCCTCCAAATGTCGGCTAATCAAAACCTTACCCGGAATCGCGACGCATAAGCAGCATATCGAATGCTCGTATCTGTGGATTGAGGTGCAGAACCCTCAATGATCCCCTCCACAAGAGTATCCTGCTGCTTTTCTTCCAGTTCTCGTGGCATTGATTCGGCGTGTTGAACAATGGTGAATGAAGGGAAGTTTCAAACCGATTTTCCGCTTTAGGCTCTGATCCACCGGACAAAGCTTGAAATTTGGGACTGAGCGAGCCGCACATTCTCGTTTTGAGATCAAAACCATCGTCTTCTCAATGAAGTCGCTATGAAAATAGTTGAACTGAATTGAAATTTATAGTCAGATACCAATTGGTCACAAAAGCATAGTTACGATGGTTCTGGCTTAATATCAAGCCGGGAAATATACAAAACACCGCCGGTTCAAATACTCTGTTCATAACCTGTTAATTATTAACGACCCTCACAATCCTGACTATCTATACTAGTAGATATTGAGACTATATTCAGTTGTTGAAGGTGATATACTTGTTTTCCTGGAGTTGTGTGTTCAAAGTTTAAATCAGATCAGATTAGATCAGATGAGATCAGATCTCCGGAGATCTTCTCCCAAAATGTTTGTTTACAAAAACGCATCAACAAGTTACACCAACTCAAAGTTTTGATCTCCGCACTGGAAAAGAGTCCAATCCGCGTTCATATTCCGTCACAATGTCGGGAATCAGTCGTCCTAGGAGGTCGGAGAAAGTCTCAATGACTCCAAATAAGCGCATTAGTAGACCAAGTGGTGTACCGCTTACACCGACAAGCTCTGCCAGTGGAGGACGGCCCAGATCAGAGGAAAGTAGTATGGATGTAAAGGAATCAAACATTAGAGTATATGTCAGATGCAGAGGAAGAAATGATCGAGAAGTGGCAGAAAATAGTGGTGTCATTGCATCCACTGCAGGAGGCCTGTATGGTAAAGAAATCAATATCCAAACAGGACAATCTTCTTACTCTAACAAATCATATACGTTCGATCGCGTATTTGGTCCTGAGAGCGACCAGGAAATGGTCTACAAGGAGGTTGCAGACCGCTCCTTGCATGAGATGATTGACGGATACAATTGCACCATTTTTGCGTACGGACAAACGGGAACCGGAAAGACTTATACAATGACCGGAGATGTCTCCACAAGTTCGAACCAGCTGCGGCCAGTGAGCCAAGCAGGTATCATTCCAAGAATCTTGTATGGCCTCTTCAAGGAACTAGAAAGTGTGTCCGGTGAATGGTCTGTAAAGATTTCCTATATTGAACTGTACAACGAGGAATTGCGAGACCTGCTGGCAGGTGATGACGAGAGGAAAGTCAAAATATACGACGATGCAAGCAAAAAGGGCGTCATGATTCAAGGTATGGAAGAAGCATTCATCAAAAATTGTGAAGAAGGTCTCGCAGTATTGCGAGAAGGGTCACACAATAGACAGGTTGCCGCTACTAGGTGTAATGACCTGTCGAGTAGGTCTCACAGTGTCTTTATTCTTACCACTCACATAAAAGAGGTCTCCACGTTGACTGGACAAGAATGTGTTAGAATCGGCAAGCTCAATCTGGTCGACCTGGCCGGCTCGGAGAATATCAACCGATCCGGTGCAGACAACAAAAGAGCCCGAGAGGCTGGAATGATTAACCAGAGCCTGCTAACACTGGGGAGAGTTATAAATGCTCTCGTGGAACGGAGCCTACATATCCCGTACCGTGAATCAAAGCTCACACGAATACTGCAGGACTCTCTTGGGGGCAGAACCAAAACTTGCATTATCGCAACTGTGAGCCCAGCCAAGGTCAGTCTTGACGAAACTCTAAGTACTCTAGAGTACGCCAGCCGAGCTAAGAATATCAAGAATAAACCTCAACTCAACCAGACAATGACCAAACAGGCACATATAATGGACTATGTGATGGAGATCGAACGCCTTAAAAATGACCTAAATGCTAGTCGGCAGAAAAATGGTACCTATCTCTCGGCTGAGTCGTACAAGATGCTGACGGACGAAAATGAAAGCAGAAGAGTGCAAGTCGAAGAGCAAAAGCTGCGTCTCGAGGTGGTCGAGCTCCAGCTTATTGAAGCAAGAGATAAGAACGACAAATTCGACCGAGTTTTACAGGAATTGCAGGATACCATCAATGAGAAGCAAACCCAGTTAGAGAATATTACAGGAGAGTTGAGGGCGTCCGAATCTAAACTGGCAGCCACGAATCAGAAACTTGGGGAGGAAGTAGAGCTTCGTAAGGCTCACGAGCAGACAGAAGCAGAACTCACGAAAATTGGCCAGGTGCTGATCAGAACAGTGGAGAGAACTGTAAGTGACATAAGTCTATTGCATGATAAGAATGATCGAAAATCTCTAGTGGACGACGCAAACCGAGAATCCTTGAAACTTCTGAAGAGTCAGGTGGCAGAGACTGGCAAGTCCCTAGTAACGCACTTTGAGAAGTTTGAAAAGGAAATATCGTCTCTTCAATCATCAATCTCACAGAGAGTGGATTCTTTGTGCAGTTTGCAGCATAGCAAGGTCAGTGAGATAGTTACGGCGGCAGCCATGGGGCTCCAGAATCTTGATATTCAACAAAGTGAAGGCCAAGATACGATTGAACTATCAAGGCAACATGTGTCATCTGCATTCGACAATATTCGAGAAGTAAAGGTGGATATAAAGGCCAGCGTCATCAAGGGCCTTGTAGATCTTAAGAATTCAACTGAGCAGGTCTCAGAACAGATTTTAAGTGAAACAGTACGCTTCCAGGATGTAGTACAATCCAGCTATGTTTTGCTCGGAAAAGACTTCAAGTCGGCTTTCGATCGAGTTAAACAGCATATAGAGCTGCAGCAACAGGAATTGCAGCAACTAAAGATTCACCTTGATGATCAGACTAGGATGCAAACGAACGAACTTTCAGCTCTGCAATGCAAGCTTGATGAAAATGCAAAGAACCAGGAAAGCATGATAAATGAAAACGAAGCGAGCCTGTTAAGCCAGATCTCAGCCCTGGTGAGCTCCATGGCAGGAAACCAAAGGGCAGCACTGAGAGAGTCTGCTGAGATAGAAACGAATCTAGTAACAGGCGCGAGTAAAGACTTCACCGAGGGTATTGGCAAAATCAATGAGAGTGTGGGGTCTATGAATGATAGGAATTCCTCGTTCGCCTTGAGCCTAACGGATAGTCGTTCCGCGCTGAAGCGCAGTCTATGTGACCTTGATGATAACCTTGATGGAGAAGGCAAGAAACTTCGCACTTTCATTGTCGATGCTCACTCTGGTGTAGCTTCCCGGCTTGCTGAACAGGAATCAGGTCTTGACAACGATCTGAATTGCCTTGACGAATTTGTAACTGCCGCCCAACAGCAAAGCCATGAGGAGTTCAAGAGCATAGAGAAGGCCATGCTGACTATAAACAAACAGGCACACGACTCCTTTGACAGCTTGAATTGTCGCGTTACAGAAGTCGACAACGGCATCAGAGATTTTCAGTCTAATGCACAGCAAAGCTCTGAGCTGCACAATCGCGCTTTCAGTACGATGAATGATGCTCACCTCGCAACATTCAGTGCTCTAGATGGTTATGCAAAATCAGTCGAATTAGTGCTCGATCAGCAAACTGGAGGCACTCCGAGACGCAATTTGGTATATGAACATCCAATATCACTTCCCCGGACTGCTAAACCTGATCCGAAGATCAGGCAGCCTCGCGAGCCTTTGGTTGACAGGAACCTCAATTCCCTCTCTGATAGAACAATTTTATGAAGAGTTAGATATTTTTCCCATTAACACTATTCCTAATAACATTAGAATATCAATCGATTCGATTCTCGTTGCGAGAATGAAAAAATTGGGGCCATCCCGGGTTCGATCCGGGGTCACCTGCAAGTACGAGTTTTTTAATCCGTGAATGCGAACGCACCCGAAGCAAGCATACTACCACTATACTAATGGCCCTAAATTTTGGCATTTTTGAGGTCCCAACAAATTACAGAGGAGGTCTTGATTTACCCTGAAGTGGAAATTTAAGCCGCAAATGACGAGGCTTGAAATGTCGGAAAAAGAAATCTACCTAAGAAAAATTAGTCTTGATCACACCAAAAAAAATATTTATCAAGTAAACCGAATCTATAAACACATAAGGAAATGCCACCATTAGAGACCAAGTAAGTTTTATACTCTGATATTCTAGATAAGTATGCACGGACTAACGAAGATCAAGGTCTGTGACTGTTGAGAAGCCTATTCCGGTTAGCTATGACTTCGGCAACTTGGCAGTTTTCGATACCAACCCGTTAGACAACTCTTTGCTTGGTGGAGAACAAAAGGAGGAGCATCTCCAGGAGGTGGCCAGAGATAATGTACAGCTGCTGGTGAACCAGATCCTGTCACTGCCCACTAAGCGGACACTGGAATCCAACAACAGCAGCTCAACACAGGACAGTACAATGGTTCTATTCCAGCTGCCGGAACCCACCACCGAGCTGCCTCGAGAAAAGCATATACCAAAGCCCAAGCCGCCTACCAAATGGGAGCAGTTTGCTGCTAAGAAAGGTATACAGAAGAAGGCAAAGGATGGCAAGCTGGTGTTCGACGATGTTTCCGGCAAATGGATTCCCAAGTGGGGATATGGTGGAAAGAATAAAGAGCTGGACAATCAGTGGCTTGTGGAGGTTGATGAAAGTAAGAATAAGAAGGAAGGTGATGAGCTGCTGGATCCTAGGAAGCTTGGACGAAGAGAACGACTAGATCTTATCAAGAAGAACCAGCGACAGCAGAAAAAGAATGCTGATCGGGCGTTGAAACCTTCATCAAGGTGATTTAAATTATTATTATTTTGCTAGCATACTTGGACGAACTAACGTAGGATCAAGGATCCAGATGGATAAAATAAAAAAAGAAAATGAGTTAATAAATAAGTCGGCCACGAAACCGAAGTGTAGTTTAGCCCGTGCGCATTACCGCAAACGAATCAGCGTGATGCAAGAATAATGACCTTCTGTTAGAGGGGTTTCTCTGTTGTTGGCTTAGGCTATCTGACAGCAGCAGCTTGGAGGGAACTTCCGGGAAAAAATCACCAGTCAATGAGCGAGTTCCCAGTGAAGATGGACATGTAGACGTCGTTATGGAGTAGATGTTTTCTTCAGAAAAAATAGTATCAGCAAGCGATTCCACAGTCTCTGACGATGAGACCGACGGGTTGGCGACAGCATTTTCACGAGGATGTGTGCGTGGACATGAAGCGGGAGCACCATGTTCCTGGTCAATTCGGCGAAAATATCCTGGGATATAATGGGCGTCAAATTCATTTTCAGGAGTCGGCGAGTTGAAGTAAATTGTTTCTAAATCCAAGGCGGCAGAGTCTGAGAAATCTGGAACCGAGGCATGGGGTGTCAAGCTTCTCCACACCTCATCGCAATTGCTGACGAGGGATATAAATACTCCTTTATTTATGCGCAGAGTCGGGGCAAAAATCACCGCCAAATTGGACAGCGACATGCAATTTGAATGAGAGTTGCTCGTCACAGCGCTGAGATGATGAACAAGCGTGTGTAGTAGTGCGAAGTTACAGAACGGGAGACCGATGAGTGCACTGCGAAGTGCTGACGTAGTGGGGAGATATTCTGTGTCGGTGTTAGCAGGATCTTCATGCTTTACAGTTAACGGCTCCCGATCCATGCTCGGAGGCTCGTAACTCAGGAGTTCCCCATTCTTTGCGCCGTGCACGGTACAGAATAACGAATTGGGTATCTCCCTTAAGTAAAGCTTTAGTAATGAAGCCACACTGTGAACATCCACAGATTCTGCATCCAACTGAAATGCGGGTCCGTCTAGAGATTTCGGTAATTAGTAAAAATATTCACAACTGCAAGAAAAGAAAGTGGAGAGCCCTCAAGAAAAATAAACTTAATCTTGCATCAACCCTCTAAAGGGTTAGCGATCGCCGGCATGCGGCTCATTTTGTTCCCAAAACAGTAAAACAATGGTTGTGCACATGCAAGCATGTAGGAGGGGGGAAGTCTCAGGGCAAAAAAAAATGAGGCACGGCCAACCAACAATCGCGAAAATAGAAAATCCAGAGAAAGGTATTACTTACCGGTAATGAATTTTTGTTTGATAGCGTTAATCTCGCTGAGACTGCCTCCAATTCTATAGATTCCCTGTTCTGCCAGACCATGTCGAGTAATAAATTCGATACATTTTATAACCAGCAACGGAACATAATGTTGATAGTCGAAATCAGCACCAAGGTAGCATTCCTTGATTAAAATATTAGTATCTCTACTTTTGATGCTTAAATTGACAGCATCTTCCAATGGAATTCCAAACATATTATAATTGCCATTTCCGAAATCATCCTCGTTCTCCAAATATTCATTATGGAAACCAACCGACTCGGAAATTGAAGAATTGCTGCCGTTCTTTTGCCGGTAATTCTCGGCAGTAATCATTTCTACAGGCTTTTTCCTCTTGTTCAATCGGGTTGAACGCAAAAGCGTACCTCGAAAGCCTAACATGATAACAATTCAATGGCAGAAAACCCGTATATTTAAAAAGTGGGAGGCTTCAAGGTTTTATATAGCGGCTTCGGTAATGAGTAGGTACCTAGCATCCTAACTGGGCAGTCGCGGAGCGAATATTTCGTAGTTGCATGCAGTGCAATTTTTGCTTCCAGTGCCCTTCCCCTGATTATGCAAGGAGACCTTCACAACTATTGAAAACAAGGTTTCACTACAAGCATTTGCTCTATGCAAGGAAACTATAATTCATTTTCCCATAAAAACCTTAAGAACTTTCCAAATTAACCCCTGGCACCATGTTTGTGCCATTTCAAATAGGCGAGTTTTCTTCAAATCCCAAGCTCGCCACAAGAAAAGTGCCTCATTAATGAAATGAATGCGTCGTATATGCACTGATCGTGTCGCTTACGCGATATGCCAATTGTGGGCCCCACGCACCTCTATTGTGTGGACCTGCATTACATGGTTCACCCCAACAACCAACCCCAAAAAGAAATCTCAGAGCTTAGAAACCTGAACTGTGCATTAGCCAGCTTTTGCTGCAGCACAACTATCTGCTCCTGCTGCAAGATCCAATTCTATTATCTTTTGCTATTGGGGTAAATCGTCGTATTCAACTACGGTAACAATGGTGTCACTGATAACGAATAGAACTTAGTTTTGTCCGTGCACTCATTGGCCACACAAAAGTACTTATAGGAACAAAATTAAGTTACAGAACTTCAAAAGTTCAGAATTGTTTACCGGCTTTAGGCTCAACCTAACCGGCTTCCCCGAGAAGAATTAGAGTTCAATGCTAAAAAATAAGCTCTGTCGAAGCGTTTTTTCCATGCATAGACAATTACTACCCAAAATGCAAAGAATGTTTTTTTTGATATATCCACAAACTCTATTCTTCATCATGTAATCTAAAGCTTATTATTCAAAGAATTGTACACAGGCTTGAAAGTGTGAGTGCGTGAACCCTGGCTCGGACGGTTGGAGCAAAAAGAATGCAAACACATGCCTAACAATCACATCACTCATGCATTTACAATGCAAAACGTGTGCATTGGAAAATAATTACAATAATAATAATAATAATAATAATAATAATTATACATTTTATTCAGGGGTGATGAGAGCGTTGCATTCCCGCACTGAAAAGCTGGTAGTATCAACTCATCACGTGAATATCACGTGATTTTGGCGGATGACTAAGCAGAAAAGCGAACTTGAACTCCCCAGCAGTTGAAAACTTCAAAATCAACCTTCTAACTGCAGGTGTTGAAGCGGGCTATTTTCTTGAAATTGTCCACGCGTCACGCTTTGTTTCTAGGAATTTGGGGGCGTTATCCTTGATTACTTTGTCTTTGTGAATCTATTTATGTATGTTTGGTGACGCATTGATTGATATTGTTTCTCGGGTACTAATATTCAACCAAACAGGACCGTACATTGAAATGGGTGGTACAAACCCTCAAGTCGATGCATTTGCGTCCAGGTTAGCAGATGACAGTGTTGGTATGTATTATGTGTGGTATATTATGCTTTTGATCTAACTGATTTGACGATTTAGATGTCAAGACAAAGTTCTCTATCGTGACTGAGATTCGTGATTCGATCGACACTTATTCTACTTCTGGAGAATATGAATACTTTCTGTCAAAGTTGTTACCAGAGATTATAAAACTACTGGAAACGGTCCCCGTCAGCTATAATAGTACCTCTTTGGAACAGGTTAGTTCAGAGCATACCTTTTGAAATATGTTTATAATGAGTGCTAACAGCCGTCATGCTAGAAATTGAGAAGCTGTCTGCTCGATATATTACTTCGACTGCAAAATAATGACACCCTCAAGCCTCATGCTCCAAGCATTTTGAAGCTGTTGATGGACTTGCTCCAGAATGAGAATGAGGACAACGGCGTCACTTGCATGAAGATTCTTACGAGCCTGCATAGAGCCTACAAGGCCCAGCTCGTGGATCAGGTCCAACCCTTCCTTGATCTGGTAATTGATATTTATAAGAATATTCCCTCGGTGGTCAACGAACTCTTCAATTCCAGCACGGCTGCCCAAGGAGCAGCAGCAGGTACCCCGCCAGTTACGTCCTTTCAGTCTCCTAAACCATTATCCCCAACAATGAGTTCAGACCTTTCAATGGAACCCTCGTCGAGACAGTTGCAAAAAAGCATGTACAGTTTCAAAGTCTTGACTGAATGCCCAATAATTATTGTTTTGCTTTACTCAACTCACAAGCAGCTTGTGAATCAGTCGCTACCAGTGTTCATTCCCCATATAATCGAGATGCTGAGTCTTCAGGCGGCGCCACAAGCAAAGGCCCATGCCGCAGCTTCTGCCAGAGGAGAAATATATACCTCAATCAGCCCCCAGATTAAAAACAGGGCTGTATATGGAGAGTTTATCGTGGCACAGGTCAAGACTATGTCGTTTCTGGCCTATGCCCTCCGAGGATTCGCTGCTGCTCTGAAGAAATATTACAATGTGATTCCTGACTTTGTGGTGAGATTGCTGCAGGATTGCCCATGCGAGCTTTCCGCCGCTAGAAAAGAACTGCTCGTGGCCACACGGCATATACTGTCCACCGATTTTCGAACTATCTTCATTCCCAAGGTTGATATTCTGTTAAATGAGAAGGTCCTCATTGGAGGCGGGCTGACCGTCCACGAAACGTTGAGGCCATTGGCATACAGTACCATGGCTGATTTGGTGCATCATGTCAGAGCGGAATTGACTAGTGAGCAGATTTGGAAAACTGTCAGAGTATATTGCAAGAATATGCAGGATAATACACTGGCCACAAGTTTTCAGATCATGAGCGCGAAATTACTGCTGAATCTTGTTGAGCGCATCATGAAGCTCCAGGATAGAAATGAAGGAAGGCAAATAATGATCCTGATACTTAATGCCTTTGTGGAAAGATTCTCTTCTCTTAATAGGTGCTATGCCCACATAATGAAAAAGAACACCGAGAGCCTGGCAAAGGAGCAATCAGAAAAGGATGAACTGCGTCCAGAACAGGAAGACCCGGAAAATGTTGTTGATGTAAAAATGGAGGACAAAGAACAAGAGAATACTGAAATGGATGTGGACGACTCAGAAAATAAGGTAGAAAAGCTTGACCTGTATGACGTGATGAATTTTGACATTATCAAAGTTCATGCTGAAACGGGTAACTACGAGCTCAAGGATGCCCGTTATATCTTTAAGAATCTCATGAATTTTCTGAAGACCGTAATGTTCGGGTTAAAATCTTGTAATCCACCACCTCCCCATCAGGATTTCAATGCTCAGCAGTGGCAGGAGTCGGCTCGTATGTTCAATTACGAGCAGATCACAATCTTCCGTCAGTTGTTCAGAGAGGGAATAGCTGGACACTTATTCTTTGCTACTGCGAAAGAACCCCAAGCTGCTGTCGATGAAACCAAGCAAGGCTTTGATTTCGGGGGGCCAAATCTACCGATAATCAGCTCAAAAGATGAGAAGGATCTGATGGAAGCTTTTGCTACTGTATTTATTCATATCGATCCCGCATCCTTTAACGAAATTGTGGATGCCGAACTTCCTTTTCTCTACGACTCGATGTTTAAGAATACTGCATTACTGCATATTCCGCAGTTTTTCTTGGCTGCCGAGGCTACGTCGGCAAATTTCTCTGGCCTTCTAATCAATTTCTTGAAGGCTAAGCTCCCAGAACTTGGTGAGGGGGATGTTGTGAAGTCCAACATTCTGATCAGGCTGTTTAAGTTATGCTTCATGGCTGTAAATCTGTTTCCAAGTGCGAATGAGATGGTCATTCTGCCTCATCTTCGTGATTTGATTGTTCAATCTATGGAACTCACAACCACCGCAAAGGAACCAATTGTGTATTTTCACTTGCTTCGTACTCTGTTTAGAAGTATTGGTGGAGGTAGATTTGAGCTCCTGTACAAGGAGGTCCTGCCCTTACTCCAAGTCCTTCTGGAATCGCTGAACAAACTGCTTTCAACTGCAAGAAAGCCGCAGGAAAGAGATATCTATGTCGAATTATGTCTTACAGTTCCTGTTAGGCTGAGTGTGCTGGTGCCTCATCTCAGCTACCTAATGAGACCCCTAGTAATTGCTTTAAATGGCTCTCAAGAGCTTGTCAGCCAAGGATTGAGGACTTTGGAGCTCTGTGTGGACAACTTGACAGCAGAATACTTTGATCCAATTATTGAGCCGGTTATTGGCGAGGTGATGGCTGCATTGTGGAGACATTTGAGGCCGCTTCCTTACTATCATCAGCATAGTCATACTACTCTGCGAGTGCTAGGCAAGCTTGGGGGGCGCAATAGAAGGTTTTTGGATGCTCCGAAAGATTTGAAGAGTACCTCGGCCTTAGATCAAGATGCGTCGGTCTTGTTGACCTTCAGTGGCATCCCTGACAAGAAGCCACTGAGGATCACACCAGCTGTTTCGAATGCGCTTACTGTATTGAGAGATGTCAAACTGCCATTACATTACAGAGTTAATGCCTTTGAGGTGTTGTCAAGTATTTTGAAGCTCTTTATCGATGCCAGCGACTTGCCGGAAGGTTATGAAGCTGATGTGCTCCGCTGCGTTGAGACTCTTGAGGTCAGTGAGTTTCCTGATGTTACCAAAGCACTACCCGATGGAAAGACTAAGAACCTGACAAAACATGAATTGCAGAACGAGCTAGTTATCAAGTTACTGGAATCGGTTTTCTATTCTGTATCCATCAAGGAGCTAAGAGACCAGGCCATGGAGCTTATTCAAAATATCTGCGAGCATTTTACTCTTTTGGAGCTTGGTGATTTAGTTCTGGAGAAGCGAAAGACTTTGCGCACGTTCGAGCTGGAAGAGAATGAGGGTCTCCCGCACATCGAACCTTCCTGTTTGGTGGATGTCATTATGTATGCTCTATCGCACTATCTGACAGACCTCAAAACTGCCGGACAGCAGGCAATTCACTATGTCTATGAATCTGCTGTCGCTCTTTGTGGACCCAACGCAGAAGTTCATAAACTCCCGCTCTTCAGGCTCTTTTTCGGCAAGTTGTGCCATACTTGTTTTGAGGTTGAGTATTATCGAAAGGCTGGCGCTTGCTTGGGGATGAAGACGCTTATCCAGGATCTTGGGCTACCTACTGCCTGGATAAAAAACAAACAACTCGAGTTTGTGCGTACGATGTTCTTTGTTGCGAAGGATGTGCCGGCAGATGTCCCCAGTAGCGTTCGGCTAAGCGCCAGAGATTTGTTATTTCACGTTCTGCGCGAATGTAACAAGGACTTGAGCGCCGATGAAATCAACGACCGGCAGTTCAAGCAAATCACGGGTTCGTTGGCTTACGAACTTGGTAATGCAAATTCAGCAGTGCGCGAAACTTCTCGGGAAGCACTGACTATCTTGGCAGAAACCACCGGCAAATCTACTGCGGATATTATCAAACCTGTGAAGCAAATTTTGTTGCAACCTATTTTCGGTAAGCCGTTAAGAGCACTGCCATTTCCTATGCAAATCGGTTATATTGATGCCATCTCGTTCTGCTTGGGCCTGAAGGATACTTTCCTGGAGTTTAACGACGAACTTACTAGGCTTCTTTCCGAGGCCCTGGCGTTGGTAGATGCGGAGGATGAATCGCTCACAAGTGCTCACAAGGTATTTGAGTATAGAACTTCTGAGCAGTTGGTTCAGTTGAGGATAGTCTGCATTCAGTTGCTATCATTGGCTGTTACGACTTCTGACTACATGGCTACTCAACAAGCCCAGACGAGGGCTAAGATTATTGCCGTCTTTTTCAAGACCTTATACTCTCGTTCTAGCAAGGTGGTCGATGCTGCTCATCTCGGACTTAAAGCTGTGTTATCTCAGAACGTAAAGCTGCCGAAAGATATTCTCCAGAACGGGTTACGACCAATACTCATGAATTTATCCGATCATAAGCGCCTAAGCGTGAACGGCCTGGAAGGGCTGGCTCGTTTACTCGAGCTCCTCACTTACTACTTTAAGGTGGAGATTGGCAAGAAGCTCTTAGATCATCTGAAGGCCTGGGCTGAACCGACCCAACTGCATACGAACTCGGTTAGGACTCTTAGTAGCCAACAGAACATTCGAATTATTGTGGCCATCCTCAATATTTTCCACCTTCTGCCTCCAACCGCTCATATCTTTATGAATGACCTCATGACAACATTATTTTATCTGGAAACACATTTGAGACGGCAGCAGACTTCGCCATTCAGGGAGCCAATAGCAAAATTCTTGGACAGGTATCCACAAGAGGCGTTCTCGTTCTTCTTGCCGAAGCTCACTGATCGGGTGTACGGCAGGTTTTTTGCGTCGATCTTGACAAATGAAAAGTGCGAGAAGCTTCGAAAACATACAAGAGAGAATATTGATGAGTTGAGGAACCAGATTGTAAATCAAGAGTCTTCTGAAGAAAAATGTCTCGGTATTTGCAATCTTATTTATGTCATTGATGCCCTTGCTACCGGTGAATCAGACTGGCTCCTTTCTCAAAAGAAGTTTCTGGAGGACATCAATTCAAGCGTTGCTGATATGGTTCAAGCCTCGATGTCTGGAAACCTCACTTCGCCCTTGCACCTCCAGGTAGATCAGTCTGTTGCGCAGTTACAAAACGTCTTTGTGTCCTACTTCAGATTGGCCGAAGATGACGCTGACATGGTCTTTTCTGCCATCAGTGTTCTCATATCCTCCAATTGCAATGTCAGTCCCAAGTTTCAAGACTTCTTGTTCAATGATATCGTGTCATCCCGCGATGTCACCAAGAGGAAGATGTATCTCATGAAAGCTCTTGATATGGCTAGCCACAAGTCCAACATACTTGCTTCTCGAACTTTTGTTTTGAAGCACATTATCAATCCGATTTTAATCGTTGAGGGGCATCGAAATAAAAATCTTTCTGGGCTGTTAGAGAAATGCACAGGTACCGCTAAAGGGAACAGTTGGCTAGATGCTGTCCATTCCAAGATTTGGCGCCCGGCTAGTCCTGAGTCGGGCGAAGACGGGATAGGCACCATTGATCATTACAGATTTGAGCTCTTACAGATGTCCTCGTTGTTAATAAGCCTAAGCCCGAATCTGGTGGCAGACGCTCGAAAGGATATCATCAAGTTTGGCTGGAACTACATTAAACTTGAAGACATTGTAAGCAAACAGTCCGCTTATGTCTTGATTTCTTACTTTGTTGCTGCCTATGACACGTTATCCAAGATTGTTATACAGATTTATGTGGCCCTACTGAAGTCTCATCAGAATGAGGCCAAGAGTCTGGTAAAGCAAGCACTCGATTTGCTGGCACCTGTTCTGGTTAAGCGTGTTAACTCTCCTCTATGGGCTAAATGGCCGCGAAGAGTATTGAGCGAAGACGGTCACAATGTGAGCCAGGTTGTGAACATTTATCAGTTCATTGTTCGTCATCCGGATTTGTTCTACGAGTACAGGGACCATTTTACTCCGAATATCATATCAGCTATGCCGAAGCTCAGTTTCTCTTCAAATACTTCTTTTGAGAACCAGGTGTTGGCAGTTGATTTGGCGGATCTAATTCTAAAATGGGAGAACATGGCCAAAGATGGTGTTACATCTAGTGTAACTCAGAATCCGGCTTCCTCGTCTACGCTGCCGGAAACGGTTCCCGCAACGTCAGCTCACCGCCGAAAGACGTCCGAGCTTGATATTGATATGGATGAGAAGTCGTCGACACCTGCACCACATATGGAGTCTTTGCCCCAGTCATATTCAATTCCGTTTGTTCAACGGGAAGCTTGCATTACCTATTTGATTCGATTCGTATGCATCTCGCCGCAAAAAGTTACCGAAAATGTGCTCGGACAACGAATCATCAAGATTCTAGACCAATTTCTTGGGCCTGACCATTGGCCGGAGGTGGCAGTTAAGCTGACGTTCTTTGAACGGAGTTTGGTACAGAATGAGCTGAACACTCCTAATGCCTTGGCAATTTGCTTGAACGCTTTGGAAGTTGTGAGCATAACCCTTGGTAAAAAGGAACCGGAATGGATTGTCAGTAATATCAATAATTTGGAAAGGTTACTTGAAAAGTGTATTCGCTCTGACAATTACGAGATCCAGCAATCGCTTGAAACTTTGTTAAAGATCATTTTCAAAGCCGTGAATGGAGCCAACAAGGATGGTGGTGATGAAGCACCAGACGATGTGCAGTCATTTTTAGGCCTCATTAATAGTGCCATTACTGAGCACTTTTCGTCGAATAATTCTATTCCTTCTGGCATCATGCTAGCTTATGCTCTGGTTAATGCCAACCCTGCACTTGTCGATCCATTGCTGCCTAGCATTATGAAGGCGTTTGGAAAGCTGTGCAAGGATCATGTTTCTAGTCCCTCAGCTGCACATCATGCTGAGGCGGATGCTGTGACTGGTAACGTCAATGGTGAAGTTTCTGCTGCTGTTCCTACTGAAACAGATTCGAAGCGCATTGTTGTTCTTCTTGAAAAGGTTCTCGAGCTTGCTTCTCTAAGAATTTCATACCTTGGAGACCAGCGACGGGTGTTCTTGTCACTGTTTGCTCAGTTAATTGAAAGATCGACGGACTACGGCCTGTGCGTGAAGATGATAGACATTACGAAGAGCTGGGTGTTTTCCAAGTCAGACCTGTTTCCCACCACGAAGGAGAAAGCTGCTATTCTTTCTAAAATGATGGCTTTTGAAGCGCGTGGTGCGATGGAGCTGGCCAAGCAATTCTATAATATTGTGGTCGAAATCTATAAGGACCCGGTTCTGTCGAGATCAGAGCTATCTGTGCGTATGGAACATCCTTTCTTGGTTGGTACTCGCCTTGACGATTACGGTATCCGACGACAACTTATGGAAATTCTCAACGGTAGCATTGATCGGAATGTTGTTAAAAGACTTTCGTATATTATCGCTGACCAGAATTGGGAGTACTTGAGCGATTATCAGTGGTTGAACCAAGCTCTTCAAGTCCTGTACGGTGGCATCAAGCAGAATGTGCCTATTGAATTACAAAAGACCGACTTTAGCACTGCTGCTCTTGCTGATGTTTCAATCGCCTTGCCAGCAAGAGTATTGCCGCCTGCTTCAGAACCCAGCGAGCAGTTAAAAGACTTCGTTGAAAGACGGAGGAAATTTGTCCAGTCTATGAGTCAAATCCCGGCTTCTCAGCTGATTTTACCGCTTGTTGAGCTTCAGTACCAGAGTACAGAACTAGTCCACGAGCTGTGGAAAGACGTTTTCCCTATGGTATATTCAGGCGTTGCTGTTAGGGATCGCACAGACGTTCTTAGGGGTCTGATAACTCTTTTATCGAAGGACTATCACAACCGTCAGATTGACAAACGGCCTAATGTTATTCAATCACTTCTCGAAGGTCTTCGAGACTGCGAGCAGTTGCCTCCACATTTGGTAAAATATCTTGGGAAATCGTTCAATGCTTGGTATCCCGCGATTAGTCTTCTCGAAAGTGTGGAATCTAGTCCCCATTCGGATAGTCTCAAGATCACCGAGAGCAATCAAGATGCACTGTCTGAGATGTATGCAGGTCTGCAGGAGGATGACATGTTTTATGGCCTCTGGAGGCGTCGTGCAAAATACACCGAGACAAACTCTGGTCTATCTTACGAGCAGATTGGAATGTGGACCAGAGCTATGCAAATGTATGAAACTGCCCAGATCAAGGCGAGAAGTGGCGTCCTTCCTTATGGCGAATCAGAATATAGCCTGTGGGAGGATCACTGGATTCTTTGTGCACAGAAGCTACAGCAATGGGATATATTGACAGAACTTGCCAAACATGAAGGATTTACTGATTTGCTGCTTGAATGTGGCTGGAGAGTCGCAGATTGGACAGCCGATAAGGATCCGCTAGAACAATCCATTAAGACTGTAATGGATGTTCCGACTCCTCGGAGGCAAATATTTGAAACATTTTTGTGCCTCCAAGGATATGCACAGAAAACGGAGACTATCCAGGAGTTGTCCAAGTTCTGCGATGAAGGAATTCAGCTGGCGTTGCGCAAATGGTACGGGCTCCCGTCCAATATTACAGGCGCTCACATCCCGCTTTTGCACACTTTCCAACAGTACGTGGAGTTTATGGAAGCAAGCCAAGTTTATACCAGCTTAGCTTCCACCACAGCTCAAAATCTTGATGCAAAGTCTCAGGAGCTGAAGGGTGTTCTCCAGGCATGGAGAGAGAGGTTGCCGAATGTTTGGGATGATATAAACATCTGGAACGATCTTGTCACTTGGAGACAGCATGCATTTGGTGTCATAAACAAAGTGTATCTTCCATTGATACCTGCTGTGCAGCAGTCGAACGGAAATAATAGCTCGACCAACTCATATGCTTACAGAGGGTATCATGAAATTGCGTGGATCATCAATCGGTTTGCGCATGTTGCTAGGAAGCATAATATGCCTGATGTTTGCATAAATCAGCTGACAAAGATCTACACTCTGCCAAATATCGAGATTCAGGAAGCATTCCTGAAATTGCGTGAGCAGGCCAAATGCCATTACCAGAACCCCAACGAGATGAATACTGGGCTTGATGTCATCAGCAACACTAACCTTGTATACTTTGGAGCTCAACAAAAGGCCGAGTTCTTCACCTTAAAGGGAATGTTCTTGGCTAAGCTGAATATGCAAGAGGATGCAAATCAGGCCTTTGCAACGGCCGTGCAGATTGATCTATATCTGCCGAAGGCCTGGGCTGAATGGGGCTACTTCAATGATCGGCGGTTTAAGGAAAGTCCTACCGAATTTCTATATGCCAGCAATGCTATCAGTTGTTATCTGCAAGCTGCTGGCCTTTATAAAAATGGCAAGACAAGGAAGCTTCTAGGACGTATCCTCTGGCTGATTAGCCTTGACGATGCTAATGGGTCAATTGCAAATGCTTTCGAGAGCTATCGCGGTGAAGTGCCAGTCTGGTATTGGATAACGTATATTCCACAGCTATTGACATCTTTGGCACATCGAGAAGCTAGGTTGGCGCGACATGTGCTGATCAAGATTGCTAAGAGTTATCCACAGGCACTTCATTTCCATCTGAGGACAACCAGAGAGGATTACGCAGTTCTGCAGAGACAAGCTCTACAAGCAGCACAAATCTCAAGCAAGCAAAATCAGCCAGTGAACGGCCAACAACAGGGTGCTTCTCAAGCTCAGTCAGCGCGAGAACAGAATCTAACCCCTACACCGGTCTCTGCGCCTGGTGGGCCTAGAACTCCATCTGCAGGTGGAGCAAGTCCGGGTAGCAATGGCTCTGCTGCGTCCAGCGTCAACAGACAGCCTTGGGAACATGTTGACGAGATTATGGGTATTCTCAAGACTGCGTATCCGTTGTTGGCTCTTTCATTGGAGACTCTGGTCGATCAAATCTATCACCGGTTCAAGTGCCCTGTTGATGAAGATGCATACCGTTTGATTGTTGCTTTGCTAAATGATGGTGTTCAGTACATGGGTAGGTTGACTTATCCTAAGGAAGATGCCAAACTTCCTGCTGCAACAGAGACCAATATCACGAGGTTTGCCGAGAGTGTCTTGCCTAAGCATATTAAGACTGCTTTTGAGGCTGACTTCGTACACGGCAAGCCAAATCTTGAGACTTATGTGGCAAAATTGAGAAGGTGGAGAGATCGCTTCGAGGCCAAGCTGGATTCTAGACCAAGCAAGGTCAACCTCGAGGCATTAAGCTTCCATTTGAGTGAGTTCCATTATCAGAAGTTTGAGGATATCGAGGTTCCTGGTCAATATTTGGAGCATCGCGATAATAATGTGCACTTTGTCAAGATTGATAGGTTTTTGCCTACTGTTGATGTCGTACGTGGGTTTGGTGTTTGTTATCGGCGGTTGACCATTCTGGGCCATGATGGTAGTGTACATCCCTTTGCTGTGCAGTATCCGGCAGCCAGACATTGTCGGCGGGAAGAGCGGGTTGCACAGTTGTTTAAGATCTTGAATGGAGTGATATCAAGAAGGAAGGAGAGTAGAAAGCGAAATTTGCAATTTACTCTGCCAGTTGCGGTGCCTTTGTCGCCACACATTAGAATCATGCAAGATGATCCTAGAAATGTTTCGATGCAGACCATCTATGAGGAGTTCTGCAAGTCAGCTGGTATTAGTCGAGATGAACCGTTGGATTTTGCTACCCAGAAGCTTCGGGCTGCTTTCGACCCCAAGTTGCCCAAGCCCGATGTGGCTGCTATCAAGATGGAGATTCTTACTGCCATTCAAGCTACCTTGATTCCTTCAACTGTGTTACGGGATTATTTCAGCAAGTCGTATTCTTCATTTGCCGACTTTTGGCTGTTTAGGAAGCAGTTTTCTTATCAGTATGCGGGGATTACCTTCATGACTTTTTTGATGAGCATCAATAATCGCACTCCGCACAAGTTTTTGATCAATTCAGGCTCGGGCAATGTATGTGCGACAGAAATGTTACCAATCCTGCCTCCTTCCAAGAATGCTCCTACATTCTACAATGGAGAGCCGGTTCCGTTCCGACTGACGCCCAATATCCAAACCTTGATGGGGCCTACATCTCTTGAGGGCGTGTATGCGGTCTCAGTCATGGTCATCGCTAGATGTCTCACAGAACCAGAGTTTGACTTGGACCAATATTTGAGTATCTTTGTCCGCGATGAGCTTATCTCGTGGTATAGTCAACAGCATCGTCCAAGTGTGCAAGACCAACAACTTCGTGATATTGTCCGAGTCAACGTAGAGGCCATTGTCAAAAAGGCAACCTCTTTAGCCCAAGTTGGTCAAGGAAACATTCCTGCTAATCAAACGGTGATTGATTTGATTTCTCAAGCTGTCAACCCCCGTCATATGGCCCTCACTGATAACTTATGGATGCCCTACTTTTAATTGTTTAATTTATTTGAATTCTGTTTTATATTGTGAATTATGTAACCTTATTTTTATTAGATTCCTCTTTTGTTAATCAACGATCTTAATCATAACTTTAATTATGTCCTTTGCTTTATAGTGGGCCCCGCTACCTTGTCTGAGACGGTTTCCCCGCGCCGCATACGAAGCAGTGGTTTTTTCGCGTGTGAGTAACACGGACCTTTAAGGATGACGGCCTTTGATCACACGCAGTATACGGCTGTTGTAGATGTATGAGTGTGTTATGAGTTTTAGGCTTTAGTTTTTTAATTGGTTGTTAGTCTGTATTGAACGCGGTCACAGACCCGACAACTGTTTCTGTGAAGCGAGTTCGCAGGAGCATTCAAGTATTACTTGGAATGGAATTCGGCGCTTATAAGGTATGACGGACCTGGTAGTGAAAAGGCATGGACTAATAGTATCTGTTATTCCTACAGAAGGATATGGACCGACTGATAATACTAAGGTTTAACAAGCTGATGAAAGCGACTTCTCACAGTAAACCTCACAAGACTATTTCCAAAACATCTAAAAGGTCCTCGGGGCCAATTAAGGCGAACGATAGACTATCCAAGGATGGGACCACGCGTAAATCAAAAGCTACGATACCTAACGAAGTAAAGTCTATGGAACACGGAAACAAGCGAGTCTCGGAGGGTTTGGAAATTCTAGAACAGAAAGACGTTTCGTTTGATGCTCAAGTTGCTGCGAAACTGGATGCAGAGCTCAATCGTAGGCAGTTGCGCAGCTCTACTGTGGAAAAGATCTCTGAATTGACGAAGCAGAAACAAAAGAAGTCAAAATGGACTGCACTTACGTTTAAAAAATTGAAGCTATCGGCAGAGCTAGCGGCAGTAGTTGGAAGTGACAGTTTGTCGCAACCTGAGGTAATCAGAGAATTATGGGTCTATATCAGGGCCAACAAACTCCAGGATCCAACAGATGGTAGAAAGGTCACCTGCAATAAGGTCTTGAGGTCAGTGTTTGGAGTCAAACGTAAGTTATTGGAATATTTTCTGCACCCTACTATCTAACAACGATTTTTCAGGCTTTACCATGTTTGAAACAGCTAAACTTCTTCAACCTCACTTCCTTTCAAGGAATAGTGACCATCCCATAGCGTCGAAAGAGCAGTCCAATAACCCTGAATCACCGGAGCAGCCAGCAGCATCATCATCAGCTGTGAAAAACGAACGGCCGGCAAAAAAGAAAAAGGCGGCTCAACCTTCACCGGATGTGGAGGTGATTGTTATCAGTGACAGTGACAGTGATTGATGGAAAATAGACTCTACGACTTTCTCATGAAGGAATAGAAAGTATGCTCGAGAGTCGAGAAAACACTGGAGGATGGTACAACACCGTCCTGAACCCACACAGACGTTGCTCCCATAATATTGGCCATGACAACGTCAGTCATTAATCGGTCGCCTACCACAACCACTTCAGATGGATGTTGGGCCAAACCTTGGGAACGGATGTAATCCATTAATTCATCATGACAGCCTGGTTTTTTATTGGTGTGTCGAAACACCTTAACCCCTGTTTTGTGCTCCAATAGACGGGCTTGACGATATCCAGTGTCATCATTGGATCCAGCAGTATTACTGACAATCAAAAGTTTATTACCCGGATACGTGGATTTAAGTTTTTCCCAAGTATCCTTATATTCATGCCAAACCTCATTGTCATTTGGCTTGGCAAAACAATTGTCTTTATCAAGAACAACCACCTTGACCTCCGTGTCGCCCTGGCCTGGGATCGGCACAGGTAACAACCCAAAGTTGGCAATAACAATATGAGGCAGAAATGCAGATGGATTATACAACAATCTTAAAGAATTGAAAGTCCCCGAGATATTCATGACACGATTCCTATTCTCCTCACCGTTGAAATAATTACAAAATCAACTAATATCAATTGACCGATCTTCAATTTTAACCTGTTTATTGATTGAGGATTAAAGTTGTGTTTGTGCAACTTTGTTGGATCGTCAACGATTGTGGTAATCTGGAGAATGACGTCCCAACCGTGCTAGTTTTGGTGCGACCGTTCCAAAGGGACTCTAAAAAGGCCGCTAATTTTGAACAGAAAGCCCCTAGGACCGTTGGGAGTTTGGGGACCGCTGGTCGTAAGTTGTGTTGTTAGTTGGTAGTAACTTGGTACTATCTCCGCTAGGTGGGCCCAGCTCGAATGGAAATCTTTCGGTTCGAGACACTTTTTAAATGGCATTTAAAGTTGGATTAAAGAAGGAAGACTTTGGTTCTTTCTGCTACTCAAGTTTCCAATGATGGGAGTTTAGTATAATTGTAGATCCGGAAGGAATCTGATACCTGGAACCTATAGATATGTTTCTTCTGGTAGGTTCCAGTAACCGCACCGGGGACTCGTTCTACTGGAGAAATCCATACTGAAAGGCATCTTTATTAAGATGAAGGTTCAATAATGACCTTTCGACATTATATTTAAACAATTCAAATCCATAATATTCCATATATATAAACATTTTCTTGAATATGAGTTTAAAAAGTTGTGGATGAAATCTTATGATCTCTGACCAATGTTGACTGACTCCTTAATTTTGTGTGCGGGACATCAACTCCGTGAGATTTACCACGCTTACGAAAACTCTACTGTTTAACCACCAGTTTGGACATTGATTGGAGAGATTTGGATTTGAAATCATGTCCAGTACGGAAGAGGGAGTAATTATTTTGAAATCAAAGTATAGAGGGGCTGGAAAGAAGTCCAAGAGTGGTCAAGCAGAGGGATCAAAGCATAATAGAATTGATAATGGCCAACAAAAGGACCATGGGAAACAGGATGACAGTATAGAGAAAGGTATATATTTTGAAGGTCATTCCAATGATTGATGATTTACTAAATGGTGGTACTGTAGTGGCTGATATGGAAGAAGACATTGAGGAGCCAGAAGAAATTGATCCCGATGCAGAGATCTGCTTTGTGTGTGCAGACCCTATTAAATATAGAGCGATATATGCTTGCAATCATGTCACTTGTCATAAGTGTGCATTGCGATTAAGGGCACTGATGAAGGAGATCAACTGCAGTTTTTGTAGGGTATGTCTTAGCTTTTATGATCTTTCATGACAAGCTGTCACTGACATTTCCATTTTAGACCGAATCCAAGACCATAGTGATGACAAAGTCGAAAGAAGCTACTTTTGATAGCTTTTCTCCATCACAACTAGCTTATAAACACGAGAAGTTTGGCATTTTGTTTGAAAACCGACATACAAAAGATGATGCATTGTCCATCATGAACTTCAATTGCCCGAAAAAATCCTGTCCCGAGGTTTTAGGTGGCTGGAGAGAACTGAAAACACATGTTCGTACTGCTCACGACCGAAGTTTGTGTGAAATCTGTACGCAAAACAAAAAGGCATTCACAATAGAGTTTGATCTCTACACCCACAACGGATTACTGAAGCATGAACGAGAAGGTGACAAAAGAGGCTTTAATGGACACCCATTGTGCCAATTTTGCCGACTGCGATTCTACTCAGGCGACGAGTTGTTCCTTCATTGTCGGGAGAAACACGAAAAATGCTTCATCTGTGAGCGGGAAAATCCTTCTGAGCCTCAATATTATAAAAATTATGCGAGTCTGGAGTCACACTTCAGAGAAACTCACTTTTTTTGCAATGTACAGTCTTGTATTGACGAGAAATTTGTCGTGTTTGGAACCAAGATTGAACTTCAGGATCATATGCTCAAAACCCACCCCCAACTGGTTGGCACGTCCAAATCTGCTCGAGTAGTGGAAACGAACTTCACCTTTAGTCGTGAAAATGGCTTTGGCAGCCAGCTATCTACTGTTCGCCCTGGACAACCCTCACGGGCATCAGTCAATTCCCGCTCCTCTACTGGTCGAACTCCGTCGCCGGCTGTTGTGACTCCATCGGGTATCTCGTTCTCCATGACGGATCTTGAGGCATTTCCGGAGATTGGAAGTCAAGCAGCAGCCAATCCAACCCGAAATACCCCACAGATGGCCTCTGTCACGAGATTTCATGAGCGCGACCCTCCTGCTCAATCTTCTCTAGAATTAACTCGCAAACGGCTTGAAGAAAGAGCCCGAATTTACCTCGTGTACGATACAAGCAAGTTCGCCGACTTCCAGGACCTTGTTGCCCAATTCGGTGCTTCGAGTGTCTCGTCGAAAACACTGATTTTCGAGCTCAATAAACTCTTCAATATCAAACCGTCAGAAATGGAGATCGTCTTACAAGAACTGGTTGCTACATTCAAAAACTCACCAAATAAGGCAACCTCCCTAAAGACGGCAGTAGAGGAGTGGAAAGCAAAGCAACCTGGCGCACCAACGCCAATTCAGGGGACCACCAAGCCTACTGTCATTGGCCCCTCTGCGACGTGGGCTAGTCGTCCCAATAACTCAAGCACATCACTGAGTTCCAAAAATGACTTCCCGTCGCTGCCAGGAAAGAGCTCCTCGGTATCCTCCTCCACTCCTAATCTTCCGGCTGCGGCAGCTGCGGCTAGAGCCGTTAGTCAACTGAGAATTTCACAACAGTCTGCTGCACCCAAGAAGCTATCGCAGGACAGCTTTCCTTCATTACCGGCCTCTAATGTAAGAAAACACGCACCGGTTCGTCCTCCTCCTGTGCAAGCACCGTCGGCTTGGGGTCCTCAGGTACCCGAAGAGCCTGCAGGTTCTACAGAAGACGATAATCCACCACTTGGACAATCCAATGATAAGAGAAAGGGCAAGAAGAAGCAGCTCATTTATCGCATTGGAATTTAATTAATTATATTTATTTACAAATTTGGGCTACCGCAGTGGAAGAAGGTTTTGCTCCAAGCACGCCTGTCTGCACAACGGACATTCCGGCTAATATCATACGTCTATGTTAGTGTTTTTTAATCTCCAAAGTGAAACAGAAACATTCACATACCTTTTCTCGACACCACTCGGTAACGCAAGCCCAACAAAACAAATGGCCACACAAGGTAGTGGTGGGATTTGTCATGTATGACAAACAGAGGGTACATTTGCGAGAGACCTCTGGTATATACGGGAACACGCTAGGGTCATCAAGACACAGATCTTGCAGCACAGCTGCTTCGGGGGTTTCTTCATTCTTTTCTTGAGGGTCTGATTTGGAGTTTGGCAGTAAGCGGGAGGCCAATGTGTGGCCGATTTTGCTAGCAAACTGAAAGGCGATTAGCAGTCCCAGTACCTCATAATTGCCGCCAGACTCTAGAGGGTTGAGTCTATGGCCGAATGCCTATGTTGAGATATATTAGAGAAGCTGCAAGAGCCAAAAAAAAAAAAAAAAAAAGGCAAGCATCATACATATCGGAGTCCCCAGATGCGTTTGGAGATTTGATAATAGGATCCAAAGAAGTAGAAGACTGCTAGATGCAAAGTCAACAGTACCTGCAAGGAGTTTGATTCTAGGATTGTATCGAGAAGTGACAGAAGCTTAACTTTTAATGAGTTTTTGGAGTCACTTAAAGCTTCAATATAGGATCTGATGCGAAGTCGTAATCGAGCAGTCAACCGTGGTAACAATACCGGTCCCAAAGAACTAAACAACACAAATCCAATACGCCTCTATGAGCATTTTCTACGGTTAGGTAGTCATTCAAGTGGATCTGGACTATCTGTTACTCACCTTCCAGCTCGGCAACTTGGACCTCGGTGTAATATAAAACAGATCGCAATACTCCTCACCCAACGTACGTGCACCCACAAGAGTAGTGAGGAATAAATAGACACTAGTACTTAAATGTGATATACTTGAAGCATGTTGATGTAAGAATCTCGATCCTTTCAACTTCAAGATTGTATCATTTAATTGATCCCGTAAGATGGCTTCAATATATGAATCCTTCTGATTAGCACGGACTATTTATTACAAAACAAAAGTTAGATCCCATTCCTTTATAAAGATATCATAAATATCATACTGATATCCGGAGCCAAAGCAAAAGGAAATGAAACTTCGTCGGCCATTTTTGTGTTTAACCGGAGAAGTCAAAACCCCCGCAAAAACAGGCGTAAACCGAACAACAACACAAATCTTTATTTATACCACAACCGGGCGTGTTTCATAACAGGGATTTATTGAGGGATGCAGAGCTAGTGTTATGTCAAAGACTAGATCCGTTGCGCGAAGAGCAGTTTCTGGAGATGCCAGTACTGTGATATTACCAGCCTGGCGTAATACAAATAAAAAAATCACCGATGGAGCTTTATATCCATATTTGTTACGATTGGCGATTCTCGCTTATCGAACACAACCTCGATTTAGAGGCGGAGTGAATGATACTAATATGGGTCCTCCGGCCACATCGCCTGAAGCCACTCCCATTAGATCGACCAGTCGAAGAAGCAGTTTACATGAATTGTCTCTCACGCCCCAGAATAGCAATAGTACCACGCCCATCTCGGCTGCTGCCCCATCGTTTGGCGAAAACAAACTACCAAAAGAAGTGCCGAAATTATTACTCGCTCGGTTTAAAAATGTCGCTCTTAAACCGGATTCTAAGATGAGTGCAGACCCACTTTTGCGTCGAAGTTACTTGGCTTTCTATGCATTAATGCTATCTCCAGATTATGCACGTCAATTCAAGGATAGTCGCCGAGCAGAAGACCTCGTCATGATGTTTCTTAGCTGTGCAGCCAAGGAATTGAATAAAAGTGCCATTGGCCATCACGAATTAAAAGGAATGATCGATAGTCAAGCTTCGGCATTTGTACGGTTTCTTATCGAAACAATCACTCAAGGTGGCCTTGCAAGCTCTTGTCCAAGCCTTATCAAACAATTGGAATCGTATGAATCAAGCCTAAGCAGTAGCAGTAAAGCGGCCTTGCAACCTCAAGTCCAGAATACCGCGGATTCAAACCGCCCCTTTCTTACCCCTACCTTTGAACTGTCGGATATGTTTCTCGCAAAAGACGTGTCTTCTCTGTTGCTGGTAGCAAACTCGGAAATGCAACGCGATATCGATTCGAGTAAATCGGAGGCTACAGAACGTCAAGTGATTGCCGAACTGAAATTCCTCGAACAGGATCTCCGTGACTTTAATAGACACTTCGTCTATCAACGAATGGACTTTTCATCAGACGCAGAATTCCTGGCATGGAAAGAACAAGAGCTCGCGCTGATTGGACTACAAATTTCTCATTACGTCACACGTAGAGTGGCACTGAGTTCCATACCAAGTGCAGAAGATGCTTCGAAGCTGCTTTTCATCCCTTCTGACCCAAAATCATTCTATCGTCATCTGCTCAAACGTTGCTTAGAACGAGACTTCAAGACCGCTGGTAATGAATTACGCCTAAACCCAGAGTCTGTCACGATCCTACTCTCAAAGGACTCTGTTGAGTTGTTGACCACTGTCAGCCGAATCTGGCGTATTCCTCATGCTACAGCTTCTGTTCTCCTACTGGACGTTGCCCAAGAAATGTTTGCCGAACGGGTCTTCACACTCTCGAACCTGAATGATGCGTTTAACCTTTCCAGACACATTGGTACTGAACAGGGCAAAAAGCCTTGGGATCCTAATAGCTGGCCCAATGGTGACAAGGCGCATTATATCGCAAGTTTGAATAGCCTACAGGAGTCCTTGCTGGATCGCATAGGAGAGTTGTTGGAACATATCTTTGAGGATTCCCCGCCGAAAATGGGCGCATATTTGGAGACACTGGAGGAGTTCGTTTTTGACACTAATATCAAAGGGTATCCTCCCTTGGTTCCTTCCTCGAGTCAAATCAGAAAGCTCGAGGGCATCATTCTCTCCGCTGCCGAACGGAAGTATGACACTTTGATCGATGATATTCCTAGAGATCATACACTGGATCCGTTGCATATAATAGATTTGGCAGACAAACTTATTGCTATTGCTAAGAGACTGCAGAATAGATATCGTTTCGCATTATTCGACAAGATTTCTATTGGGCATATCTCGTCCGAGCGACACTTGACGTTATTCTCTGCAGACTCCCAATCGATGTTCAGTCATATGACGTCTCATCTACAGGCCCGGAATGATGAGCCTTCTTTTGATGACATGATGATCCTCTACCGAAAGCTTGGGGAAATTCGGGATCTGTTCGTCCAAGTGTCCAACGCGGCATTTGGATTCGATATCGAAGCAAGCTTTTTCCCCTACGTCGTGAAGTGGGCGGAATCTTCTTCGGGACTCGCCCAGTCGTGGGTTGAACCGGCCATTGAAGGTGATTCGTTCCTGCCTGTCAATGAAGAGGATAATATGCTGTATAGCTCATCGGTTGCGGATATATTTGCATCGTTTCGAAGCGCAATTAACGTGCTGCTAGATCTGAAATGGAAAAACCAGATTCATGAGGCTCAATTAATGACAATTCTAATGAAGGGCATTTCGGGTGCTACTTGTCAATACGCAACTCGAATATTTAATTTGTTTGTGGAGGAGCTAAACGGTGATGAGGATCAGATTCACAAAACTCAGGTCAAATCGCGCCAGGATAAATGGCTTGCCATGGCCAAGACTGCAGTGAATGGGAAAGAGAAGATTGTTCCTTATCACTTTTTGAAGCAGACTTGCGTTAAGCTAAATAACATTGAGCTTTCTCAGTCTGAGCTTGACAAACTTGAGACGGAGCTTGATTCAGAACTATTGTCCAGCCTAATTTTGAAGCAGGAGAAAGTTCACAAGAAAGCTAGCAGCTTCCTGTTTACGGTAAAAATTGTAAAAGCAGAGGGTCTCAAGGCCTGTGACATGAACGGGCTGAGTGATCCGTATGTCACGCTGATCGACCAACAAACTAGAAAGCAAATCGGGAAGACGACAACGATATACGAAGATTTAAATCCCTTTTGGGACGAGACATTTGAAATTGTAACAACCGGACCAAAATGGCTGAGTGCCACGGTGTGGGATGAGAATGCCATTTCGAACCATGACGTATGTGGGCGTTCATTCATCAGGCTTGATCCTAATGCCTTTAAAGACTTTGTTGCCCAGGTGAGTTCTGCCTAAGACCCGTGGATGTGGTTTTTTGTTGACTAACACTTATATTTAGGACTACTGGTTAGACCTGGACACGCAAGGTAAGCTAATGGTCAATATCAGCATGGAGAGTGAAAGAGACGATATTAGGTTTCATTTCGGTAAGGGGCTGCGGACACTTATGAGAATCGAAACAGATATGATCCGAATGATTGTTGACAAATTTAACGATTTCATTCGTTATTCTATATCTGTCAATACCCTGAGGTCTCTACAGGGATTGGGTCGCTTTGGCATGGACACAGTCTCCAGTTGGCTGAGTAATACGAGAATATCTGGAAACAAGCCTCAGCAGCGTTTGACGCAGACTGATATAGAAGACTCTTTGAATCCCTTGTTTGATTATCTGAATGAAAACTTGTCTACCCTGGCTCGAGGGTTGACCAAGGAGATGAGGCTCAAGGTTATGACAAAGACATGGAAGGTTATTCTCACAACCATCGATAATCTGCTTTTGCCTGTTCTTTCAGATAAGAGAACTGCGCAGCAGCAATTATCGCCTAGTGAGGCGGATATTGTTTTCACTTGGTTAAGTGCTTTGAGAGACTTTTTCCACCATGATGGAGCTGGGCCATCTCTTGAGGTTCTGCAGTCCCGGAAGTATCAAGAGATTATCACTATTCCTGTGTATTATGACCTTTCGACCAGCGAGTTAAAGCAGGAGAGTGAGAAGATGTCTTCTTTAAGCTTCAAGTCGCTGCAGGAACGTAACATCTTTGCAATTCCAGAAATGATCAAGAGGCGTAACACTGTGATGGCACATAGAAATCGCACTGTGGTTCGCAAACAGAATGAACAGATTGCAAATGCAAAGCGAGAGTCTCCTAAAACAGAAGACATAATCTTACGGATCTTGCGAGCCCGCGGAGAAATCGACTATGTATCAAGACGGCTCAAGCAGCGGGAGAGAATCGCTCAGACTCTGGCCACAGAGAGCATAGTGAAGAATGCTGCTGTGACAGGATTCAAAAGGGACTAGATATGAAGACATTTAGTTTATTTATTAATTTATATTTGCACATTTATCCTTGTCGTTTCGGTATTTCCAAAAGTCGCGATTCACGTGAACGCGACGCGGCTCCCAGCAGCGGGGAAAATCGCTCACTGTCAACCAGTCCGGGGCAGTACTTTTTCTTTGCATGGCCTCGTTGACATTCAATGGAAAGGCATCAGAGAGTAGCCGTAAATCATTACAAAAACGGCAAGTATGTCGAAGCTGAGCTCTTCTTTGAACGTGCTTTGGCATGCTGCGGTCGCAAAGAAGTAGGAGTCTCGTCTGTGGTGGTTCTTCTGGATCAACAGGCAGCTTGCTTTGAGAAGCTGAAGAAGCTATCCAAAGCGAAAGCGGCTGCAGAGAAGATGATGGAGCTGGATCCAAGAGACCCTAGAGGGTACCTTCGACTTGGGAAAATATACCAGATGGAGGATAATCTGCAGTTGGCCCATAGGACATACTATCTGGGGCTACGGAAATCTGATCCTAACCACAAGTTTAGAGCTACGCTTGAAAACGTCATGACTACAGTGAGAACTGCGATTTCCAGAAAGCGAAAGTCCCGGGATCCCGTACTGTCTTTACCTTACGACGTTTTGAACCGCATATTTCTATACTTGCCATTTCCTTCCGTGCTACAATGCCAAACTGTTAGTAAGATGTGGTTCAAGTATATATCGAACGACAGTCTACTGTGGGCCAGTTGTATCAACTTTCGACAGTTACGGAATACCAAACATCGCCCTTCTGTCAAACTGCTCAAATCCTGCTTGTCTAAAGGTTTGAAGAATCCCCAAGACTCTATTCGGAACCTAGTCGTAAGAGACCTCGACGGGACAGCAGCTGAAGAAAACTGCTTACGACTGTTGGGCTACAATTGTAACAATCGCATAAAGAATCTGGATTTGCAGATTGACTCTGCGCTAAAGATCGACCTCAGTATTGCAGGAAAGACTCCCTTCCAAGGGCTGGAGACTCTGAGGCTATCAGTTCCGCAGGGATTTTCGCAAACCAACGTTTTCCTGGAATCACCTTCTCTAAGGGAGATGTACTGCACTGTGGTGCGCAAGAATCTCAATAACCATCCTAGAACGTTTCATGTTGCCTTCGATACCATAACAACGAACCTTACGCATTTGTCAATAAGAGCCGACCACGACACGACGCTTGCTTCAAAACTTGAATTTCTTATTAACGAAAATCCTAAACTTGTTTTCGTGGAATTATTCAAGTGTGTAACAATGTCCGAGCGGTTAAGTGATGCGCTCAGCAATCTCGAGCGCTTGCAAATTTATATCTACGTTTCTCCGAGCCCTGTACTGTCATATCCAGTACCTGCGTTGATATCCAAGTACTGCACCGCTCTCACCCTCACTCACGGACACTTGGATCACACAATTCCCCAGAAAACCAGATCGCATGCTGTCCCGCTTAGAGAACTTGACCTTAGCTTCTCCAAAATCCGTGATATCGATCACATCACCAATATTATTGAGTTCTACGGCTGTGGAAGCTCTCTGGAAGAACTCAACGTGTCTCATTCGCCAATGCCTTATCTCAAAAATGGCAGCGAGCAATATGGTAGCCAGGTGGGATCCCGGTGTCCGAATTTAAGAATACTAGACATCTCTTATTGCCCGTCGGTGACAGATAATACTGTTAGAGACATAATTGCGTCGCACCCAAAACTGGAAGAAATCAATCTGTCTGGTACAGGTGCCACCGGTTACGGATTTCTTCACCTTTCCATGGTAGGCGTCAAGAAGATTGGCGTGGCTGAATGCGAAATCGATTGGACCTCAATGGAAAAACTATCAAAATCCAACGTAACTCTTGTCAATAGCGCCACTCCAAAGACTTAGCTACCCTTCAAGAATTTCAAAAGTGTTTGGTTTCCCTGCACTTTTTTCCCTTTGGTTTTTTTTTTGCTTTGCGGCGGTGATGCTTGTTGGGCTTTTCTTTTGGTAGGCGATTGGTACGGTGAGCTTCCCTGGCCTCTTCGGTCTTCTTCATCCTGCAATTTCTTTGCGAAATGCCAATCCTTATGTTCGTCGTAGAAGTCTGGCGATATGTTCTCGTGACAACTGTCGCATCTTATCGTGTCCTCATTGTCGCTGACAAAAAGAGATTCTTCTCCGGTCTCTTCAGGCCCATCTTTTATTTCGTTTGATGCCTCTTTTATATCGGGCGTTTTATTATCAAGAGTCCGGAAAAACGTTTCAATCGAGTTAGCTCCTTTCTTTGCGCCTTGAGAGGTTATACCCGTAACAGAAAGACTTAATGAAGAGGCGGGAAGTAGTGAATCGGCAGTATTTGCTTGGTCGACCAAGGATCGTCCTGCCCCGAGAAGCGCGGCCGAGATTTCGTCCTGGGTTGGATTGGCTGACAACGGTGTCATTGGAATCTGCTTGCTATGTGATAGGGGTCTTTGTCTGGATTGGCCCGGCTTTCTACTTGTTCGTTGAGAGTAGTGCAAAGCAACGGTCTTGGGCAGATGTAGAGAGTCTAACTCTTCGTTGAGTTCCGTAATTCTAGTAGCGATGTCAGCGGAGTAAACTTTCAGCCATTCGTTACAGTCGTCAACTGATTTTAAAGGCGTATTGAACTGTTTCACCGACTGCATCGACTTAATCACAGTTCTGGTAGTAATCTCGCTGGAGGCCTCGCCTCTCACTAGGTCATATATTCGCCTGCCAAGCTGAAAATCTAGCTTTTTCTGGAGATATTCAAGGGCAAGTTCACGCACAAATAACATTGACCCTTTCTCAGGAATGCTCAAAGACTTGGAGATGTGGTCTCCGAGCTTACCGCCGAGTCCCCACATATCAAACAGTTCATGTTCTTCCAAGAATTGGGGAATCTTAGAGTTACGCACGATGGTCTGCTGATTTGGCTTGTTTTTAGCACTTCCTAGCTTGGCGAGTACCTTGTTCCGGGCCACACCGGCGGAGCAAGTGTATTGTTGCTTTTCGTATAGATCTGTCCTAATGCGACCAACAATCATAGATCCTATCATCATGCATACGTCGTCCCAGTCATTTAATTCGACTTTATCAGTGTCCTCTTGCTGTTCTTCATTTACAAAAAGCTTACCGCTCCACGAGAATTCCGAGGGAAGATCATCTTCGCGAGGACAGTCTGGCAAGCAGTCATCAGGACCAAGAGAAGTACTGTTCAAGACGGGGAAGCTTTTCAACAGTTGTTCTCTTACCAGAGGACCAAGATCCAAAAATGACTCGTCTATACTAGCCTTTTCAAGCAAACTGCAGTGGTCTTTGAAGAGATTCATAATCTTTCGACTTTGGCGTCGGAAATGGTCTAGAGAAACCTTGTGGTTGTCAACATCCGGATTCTCATGGTATTTCCAAGTCGTTTCACCCTTCTTAAAGGTAGCCACATGAGACAATACCACTTCAGGACAAAGCTTTTTAGCAGATTCTGCGTTATCATGTCGAGAAATACCAAACTTGCGGGCGGCGCTTAATTATTTCAGTTAGTTCCTCCTTCCTTAGCAACATCAATTTCAGTTTATTGAGCATACTAATTAACGGCAATTAAGGAATTCCATTGTCTACAGCAAACCGGCTGATCAGGCTTCAATCCTAATCGAATTTGTTCACATTGAGCCTTAATATGGTCAGCGATTTCCCCACAGGAACAAACCACAAGTCTTAACAACATACATAAAACGCATCCAGATCTATATGAGCAATAACTTCCAAGGGAGAACCAAATGAAGTCGAACTATTTCCAAGAGCGTCCAGATCTCTTTTCCTGAACGCTGAAGGCATTCTAATCCGAATCCAACTCTCAAACAAATATATATCGAGTTGGTATATTTATGCATGTCAACCAAAGGCACCCGGAAGTACCCCTCTACAAAATGAATTTTATGACATAGATTTTTTTCTTTTCTTAAATAATTTTTCAATTATGAAAGAACCTTTATAAAATGTAAGTGAATATCATGAATTCAATTGGAGGTTGAGGCCAAATATTTCAATGATGATTCCGTTGTCGCCCCAATCTTAGCATAATTGCTTTGAAGATTCGACATCCAAGCCAAACTCAAAAGGAACTCTGATCTCATGAAATATTAAGTCCTCAATTCTTCAAGTTATACTTGAATGAATTGATTTTTTTCTAACTGGATCTTTTTTAGTAGTAAGCAAATTGTTAAAAAAAAACACTCATTATTTAGATTTGTGTTCAACCGATTCAAAAGATTTCCTAATGATGTTCAAAACATTCTATGCTAATCATGATTGTTTTCCATTTTTATATGGGAAACTATGATTCTATCAAATGTAATTTATTTCTGAAATCTTTCAAATCTTTTGAATCGGTTGGATTGAAGTCTTCTAATGAACGAACGTTTCAGAAAAAAAACTAACAAAATATAAAAGCCCTCAGTAGTTCCTACCAAAATAAATTTACCCTGGTAGAATACTTATTTAATTGTTCTCAAGCACTGTATCCTTTAAAGTTTCAAATAAATCATTTTTAAGGAACTGTGCAAACTCCCACGGTTGACCGTTAATCCCAGGCCAGGACAGCGGGCACATTTTGAACGGAGTTCCCAGGGTTTCCCACCAATGACCCACCAAATTTAAAGTTTACGGAAAGGCTTCGGGGAACATTTGTTACAAAAATAAATAGAAGCGTCCCAAAGTCGGTAGGGAAAGCGCGTTGGATTGACCGGTCGTGCGGGGGGGACTCACTCAAACAGTTAGAAAACTAAAAAAAAAAAGTATCAAGTGAATGAGATCATCATTTTTCCTCAACTTCAGTGATTTTGAAATGAATATTCGTCAATTGGAGGTAAAGTCACGATAATTTATATATATTTTGAAAATATCCCTTTGGCCCAATGATGGTTTCCTCGGATCAACCTCAAATACGGCATACTTTCGATATATTATTTCCAATCCCATACCGCGTGGTGTTTGAGATAGTATGTGGGATATGGGGATGGGGACTCAATGCACATGCTTTATCGGCAGCCAATGTGGATCTATCGTATATGTTACGGTATCAGACAGGAAGATCCTTGGATGGGTCTGTATATGAGTTTGCAACCATGATGACCATCATATTCCTTGTCAGTTGGATCGTGTATATTACTCAATGCAGCAGTTATGATTTCGATAGTATTCCCGCCGAGGTCAACAATTTGGACTTTGTTCCTTGGTTTACATTATTGATGATAATATTTATATTTATATATCCTGGAAGAGGATTTCATGCTCGTGGCCGACAAAGATTCATGAGTATTCTCCGTCGCGTGTTGGTCGGTGGAATCAATATCGAACATCGATTGCCAGATGTTCTACTTGCCGACGTTTTGACCTCCTATTCACGGGTCATTGTCGATATCACAATCGGTCTGTGCATGCTAATGTCCGGTAAAAGCTGTGCTGCGTTGCCGGATCGCAGGTGTGGCGGCGAATACCTGGTCCCGTTGGTGTCAAGCATACCGTTTCTGATCCGACTCAGGCAATGTACTATAGACTTTCGGGCCACTGGAAACAAAGTCCATGTATTCAATCTTCTTAAATACGCCTCAAGCATCCCAGTCATTCTGCTTGCAGCATTGCAAAGACAATTCCATAAGGACGACGGTGAAGGAGCCTTTATTAGCACCTCAGGAATATACAGACTCTGGGTCCTTGCCGTGTTCATTAATTCAACATACAGCTTTATCTGGGATGTCACGTTCGATTGGGACTTGACTCTGTTGAGATCAAAGGAATCGCTTAAACACGGTGGTTTGCGACCTGTTCTATACTTCAGCTCAAAGTATTGGTATTATACAGCTATTCTGTTTGATTATCTTCTTCGATTCACTTGGAGTTTAAAGCTTTCTTCGCAATGGGAACTTATCAGTGACCGAGAATCAAGCTTGTTTGTTCTAGGACTGTTGGAGATCCTCAGACGTTGGATATGGATCTTCTTCCGCGTGGAATCGGAATGGGTTCGATCTGCGAAGGAACCTCAGTCAAAACTCAGTGCATCACCGACTGGTGCATCTTTGCCGGTGACTGAAGTCGAAATGGCCGATCTCGATAAAAACTAGCTAATATGTTGCTAACGACGTTCTGGACGCTCGGGACGCTTCTGTCGACTGCGGGACTTCTGCTTTTGCGCAGTGGCCTTGCGCTCTCCTTTACTCAAATACCTAAACTTCTTCGTCTTGCGCTTCGGTGGCTGCTGTCTGTCTTCCTGTTGAGCAATCCGTGCGCTGAGTTTGGCCCGATTTATACTATTCTTCAACACATCCTCCGATCTAGAAAGATCCACCGCATCATCTATCAACCCTGTATCAAAATCTTCCACTGTAACAGTAGCTATATTATCATCATCATCACGGTAACGCTGTTTCTTTTTCAGAATCCCTGAACTGCCGTTGCCGTTTTCTTGTATACCTTCCCAATCGCTGAAATCGTCGTCGACTTCCAACGTTTCTCCTTGCGACCCCTGCTCCTCGTCACTATCATCATAGACCCGGCCATTCACCTCCTTCATTGCAGCATGGAATCTTTCCATTTCCTTGGCCATTTTCTGGTTTCTCTCATCTCGGATCCGTTTCCGCTCTTCCAGCCTGTCTTTATGAGCCATTTCCTCAGCATGTTTTTGAGCATCTTCGCGACGTTTCAACTTCCTCTTATGAAAGCCGGTAAGATATTCTCTAAAGTTCAGCAGTTAGGACCTATTCCTGTTGAATCCCGCCAGAATGCACTTACTCTCGAGCACCTCGATCAAACGTTACACTGTCGACTCCAGAGTTTTTCTTCTGCTTCTTACGAGCATAAGTATTATCGCCCCGTGTAAGTAGTTCTCTATTGGACACACGCTTTGTTGACATTATTCTTAGTTTGTCGACGCTCTGAAAAATCGGGATGTTGATGATCTGCGCTAGAAAAAATAAAATTATATCGAACGAAGAAAATAAATGTTACGAACAACACTAAGTAAACAGAAAAATAAATATGCCTATTATTGTGCCTAAGACAAAGAAAGAGTACAAAATGGAACGAAGATATATATGCATGTAGTTTTAGTTTGCAACTCGGGTCGGCTCAGGTTTACAGATGGTCATCCATCTCAAAGTATGGCTTGAAAGCCATTTCTTGCGCCAAATGCGCTTTTGCGAAATAGTAAATCGTCATCAATAAATAGGGAAATCGTTTCGTGAAGTAGGCCAGAAATCCTTCTGGTAAAGGGCCCATTGAGGCTTGAAGAGGTGGGGGGAGATCGTTAAAGTGGTGACATTTATTTCTCATCGCTCGCAGTAGATCAATGATACGATCACCGTGATACTTGCGATATTTGCCGAGATTCTCAATAAATGCCTTGTCGAGAGCATCATGCCAATCTTCGCCAACCACGTCTGAAGCATGCTCTTCCAATAATGACAGTAGCTCGCTGTGTTCCTCCCGAGTGTCTGCTTCGAACCGATCAGATATCTGCAACAAGAAGTTGAGCTTCTTTTGAGGAGCCCAAAATAACGGGTGAAGCAGCACAGCAGTTGCATCCGGCCTCGACTTCGGGTTGCGTGAGATCATGCGATCGATAAGATCCCGGGCCTCTGGGGCATCAGGCTGACTCGCATCATCAAGTTCTTCAAGATTAAAGTTGTTTTCTTCGATATTGCTCTCCCGCTTAGAGTTTATGCCAAAAGGATGTTGCCCGTTGGAGAGAACATAATAGAACACACACCCCAAAGAAAATATGTCCACAGCTCTGGTTAATCGCCTGTTTGACAACGTATCTGTAGCAACTATAAGATCCGAAGACGACTCAGTTTGAGGATACGAGTTCGGATGGTTTCTCCCTAGAGCAATTTCGGGCGCAGTCCACCCTGCAGTGCCAGCTGGCTGGGCAGTGGTTGCCCTAAAACTGGATTGTTCATTCTCCAGTTTCTTACACAATCCGAAATCCGATATCAGCATTCGGACCGGCCCATACGCCAGTTCGTTCTGATTGTTAATACCCTTCCTATGGAGTCGCTTGGGTGGAGCCACTAAGATGTTTTGAGGCTTGATGTCTCGATGCACTATTTTTAACGAATGCAAATGATGCAAACCGCTCGCAATTTGATACAGAACTTGAATTGGGTTCATTCTTTCCACCAAAGACTCGAAATTGTAGGGCCTCTCGATTATATCCTCCAATGTTCCTGGACAAAGCTCTAAGGCAATATACAGGAACTGATCACTTTGATGTTTGCAGTAATAACGTATTACATTTGAGTGGTCATCACTTTCTTGTAACAGTGCTACCTCTTGAGATGCGATATTGTAGAAATTCAACAACATTCGTTTGACTGCCACTTCACGATTCTCGAATGTGCCCTTGTACACAACAGTACCTTGACTTCCATACCCAATAATCTCATCCGAAACAGTAAGCGGGCTGGCTTTGATACCGTTCAGCTCCGTTTCGGGACTAGAATTGAGGAGCACAAGCTTAGCATCATGGTTGAGCGAGTTATCTATCAGTGGCGCAGCCCTTAGCTCGTCATCCTTCTCGTCGGACTTCGCTGCCTCCTTAGACGAGTTATTTTTGCGACCACCCCTACTGCCTCTCTTCCGCTTCTTCGCTGCTGCAGTACCGGTCCCCTGCTGAGACACCGGCTGTTCCGGCTCAATTATCGAAATCTGCTTATCAGCGGCTTCCCGTTCGTTATCATCTTCATTTTGACCAGCTGGTTCGTCATCACCTACCGCTGGGGTAGGCTGCTTCACGATGACTTCTTTCACTTGATCAACGGTCTCTGAGTCAGCACTCTTGGTTTCCTCAAGTTCTACTTGTCTTCCTTTATTTCCAGTGACAAGAACTACGATCGCATCCAACATTTCCACTAATTGTGGAAGCCATCCCAACCTTGCGGCTACAACGACCACTACTATGAGCACAATCACACTGATGACATTCTCAATAAGTCGGCCAATGATCTGCCACCAAGAAGGAATTATATGTGGTGGCGGTGGCTGCATCACTGGTCCCATCATCGTGTTCGGCGAGGACGGAGTACGGTTCTTTCGATATGCAGAACGCGACCCGTCAGTCTCAATCGAAGCTTCAGGCTCATACCCAATCAACAGCGGCGGGCTGGGCCTTGGTAAACCTGGTACGTAGTTGCTATGAACTTCGCGAGATCTCTGTCCTGGCCGATAGCTAAGGGCTGAGGATGGATGTGTTGCCTTCGCTGGCGGATGGACACCAACAATAGATTCCGGAGACGGCTCTGATTTGGGGGCTCTTTCATTCTCAACGCACCAACGGGCCATAGGAGCTCCCTTGACTAAATACGGAAAATGCTCGCCCGACAGTGCAAACCATTGACCATCCTTGGTACGCTGGATATAAGTGCCGAGCGATTCTAATTCAATGCCCAGAGCATCAGAGGTTGCCTTGGATTGGTCTGGTTGAGGTAGCAGCACCAACGGTTCATTATGTGTTTTTGAGGACTTCAGAACATCAAAGACATTGACCACGACCGAAGGAATTTCGCCCACCCATCGTGCAGGATTGTTTCTGAGCCTCTCAGTGGAAAGAGCCAAGATCGAACTGTCGTGCAAGGGAGTGATGTATAGACTATCTTTAGATGAGATATGCTGAGAAGCCAAGTCGATATCCATATTATTCGGGCCCCAAGTCGAGTAAGTTACGTCCCATATAGTGTGGTTCTTACCATGGATTTCCAGATGGTAATCTAGATAGAAAGTTAGCATGAAACACAAGCAGTTTTGTAACGGCATTTATTACCTGTGCGACCGATCATAAAAGTTCCGTTATTTGCCCATTCCAAGTAATCATCTTCATCTTCGTCAAAGTCGAGGCCAAAACCTCGAGCTTTACATTCGGCCTTACCGAGAGCAGTCTTATTGGCGGCACCATAGACACTAAGCACCTCACCGGTGCTAGCATCTATTGAATAAAGTGTAGTTTTCCTACTTCCGGTGTAGACCTTATCATCCCCGTGTATAGCGAATGGGGATTCCAACACCAATTGTTTTATACTAACAGGAAGCTTTTGAAGCCCTGCTGAGGCCATGAAGTAATAAAGGACGCCTTCACCGGTCGGTTCGACAATCCAAGTGATTTCACTATCTTCATTGTTTTCAGTGCCACTATTCCTATGACCAGTTGATGATGAAGAAGTAGTAGTGGATGAATTTGTAATATTGTCCGAGGTGCTAACCTTGACAAGAGGACCATCACCTGGGATTGACCATACTTCCAACCCGGTATTTCGATCTCTGGCATGAAGTGAACCATCGATGGTTCCCACGAGAATGAAATCGGCCAGACTCCATTGTTCTATTGATCTTCCTCGAAAGTTCAACACATCGGAATTGCCTATCTCGTCTCCGGCCGGGATTAGCTTATCTTCATAACCAGGCGTTGGTGGTGCTTCTACAACATCATTTGAACCCCCTAATGCTGTAGACCAAGATACAAATAACAATACAATACAATAGATATGGACCAAGGCATGGACTCTAAGTCTGCCGAATGTCGGTGAATGATTCCGCAAGATTCTCATCACTTGCAAAGAGCCCAACCCACAATCACTGCTTATCAAAGACCTCCAAAAATAACTAATATTGAAACTCAAATCCCTTTCATCAGATCATTCAAAATCCATATATAACAATAAGAAAAGGATTACAATCTTTCTCTTCTATTGTTCATTCATTCAACAATAAAAGATCCCCAAACCGATTTCTTTTATTTATTTAATAATAAATAAAATACCCACTGAAATCAACCTCTCAAAAATGCACTTTTGTTTTACAATCAAATACTATACTTTTTGTTTGCAAAAAAAAAATTGAACTGTTAAACCTTATTTCAAGAGCGATTTTGGGTTTCCACACAAATTCCAATGGATTTTCGGTGGAGAAACTGGCGGATTTCACAACAACCATAGAAAAAGAATTGATTATTTTATGTCAAGTTTCCTACACCAAAAGTTATCTTCATTATAATCAACACTTTGAAAATGTTGTTTGACCACTGGTTAATTTGAATCATTATCAACACTATTTCCTTATCTATAATATATAATCTCAATTTACTCTATTATAACATTGTCACTAACATATATCTCTTCATGTCTCTGGGTTTCAATTGATTTAATCCACTTATTCACGCCTTTAAATGTATGTAAACTTGTGTTTACCTCTGAATCTCAGGGCCAAAATACTCCAAATACCACTGATCAAGTGTCGAGAGTATGTTTTTAATACTTTTGGCCGGTAGCTGAAGTCCCAACAAACTCCGCAATTTTATGATTTTTATCCCAAAAATCACCATCAAAGAGAGCCTTGGCTTCGGCATTTAAGAATACGGGGATTTCATCAAGTCCTTTCAGACTCAAATCTGTGTCTATGAATAAAGACAATAACTAAGTTGTATACAGGAGATAGTAAATAATGAACAAGTCTTTATTTTCAAACGGAACATCGCATGATATTGGGATCAACCACCCAATAATCAGAGTTTTTTTGAATCTAAATCTAAACTTTATTTCGGATGTGTTCCGTCCGGATTTCGGAGCATTGGTCATTAGTGTGTAATCGGCGGGGCGATGGCTGCTTAACTATTTAATCCGCTTACAAACAACAACGAAGATTATATGATACTTGGTTGTAAGTTTCTCAATTCGAATTTATCAATATCTTTGAAATATCAAAAGGTAAGTTATAAATGGGTTTTGGATTTATATATTGGAATCAATGGCTTATGTTTGAATAGCGATTTATTAGTACTACATCTACAACTATGGCTACTGTAAGGGTTGATCGGAGAACATTGTTAAAGAAATGATTATTAACTATTCGGGTATAGAAAGTTTGGGCTGGTAATGACGGTGTGTTTCGTAGACAAACTGTATGTCGACTGGAATTGGAATTGGAATTGGAATTGGAATTGTGGTGATATTAACTATGTATAGTCTACGTTCCGAGATTCGGTTTCGAAGGATCCCAAGTCGGAATTCTTTGCTGAAAAGGATCGATATCATCTTTATGTGTCTTATGCTTGTCCATGGTATGGTTTTGATAAATGAGATTGTGAATGTTGAGAAATACTAAACCCTCATATTCAAGGGCTCATCGAACCCTTATTACCCGACAACTTAAGGGTTTGCAGGATATTATTAGTGTCAAGTGAGTGTTTTCCAGTGTGTATTGACTTGTGATATATTGACTTTGAATGCAATTCAGTGTTGTGGATTGGTATTTGGATGATAAGGGATGGGCCTTCACTACTCCAGAGAAGGTTCCCGGCTCTACACCTGACGAATTGTATGGATCCAAGAGACTAAGGGAATTGTACTTGAAGGCAAATCCTGACTATAGTGCTCGCTTCACTGTACCTATTCTTTGGGACAAGAAGAACAATACAATAGTCAATAATGAATCTGCTGAGATCATCAGATTCTTGTATACTCAATTCGATGATGTGATTGATGACAAGTACAAGGGCCTTGATTTTGCACCTGAGAAGTACCGGGCCAAAATCGACGAATTGAATGATTGGATCTATGATTCCATCAATAACGGGGTCTACAAGGCTGGGTTTGCAACCACTCAGGAAGCTTATGATGCCGCAGTGGTTAAGGTGTTTGAAGGCCTTGATAGGGTTGAAAAGATCCTTGCCGAGTCAGAGGGACCGTATGTTCTTGGTAAGGATTTGACTGAAGTGGATATTCGACTCTATCCTACCATTGTGCGGTTTGACCCCGTATATGTGCAACATTTCAAGTGCAATATTGGAACCATCCGTGTTGATTATCCTAATATCAACAAATGGTTGAAGAATCTTTATTGGAACCATGAAGCATTCAGAAGTACCACCAACTTCGAGCATATCAAGTTTCATTATACCAAGAGTCATCGTGGAATCAACCCTCATGGTATCACTCCCGCAGGACCCATTCCAAACATCGAGCCTCTCGATGCTTAAGAAGTTCTTGCTTCTCTCATTTTTTTAGTATTGAACACAGTATATTTACATAGCTATTCTCGTGGAGATCAACTCTCTTTTGATAACAATTGCCGCTTGACCTGTCGAACTGCTCGATGGAGCTCAGGCGCCATTTCCTTTGCATCAACCAACTCGACGAGCTCGTCAATATGCTCCTCGTCTAGTATGAGAGTATCCTGAGAATCGGATTTTCCGTTGCCAGCAGCATTAGCATCGGCTTTCAACTTGAAGAATAGCTCACTAAGAGGCCCATGATCATGGAACTCCAATTGATTTCCCGTCACAAGATGGGATAGATGCTTTGCACCTTCATAAGCCTTCCAATGAGACCATGCACGATATAATAAATAAAATCCCGGGAGATTCGGCATCACGGGAATCAATGCAATAGGTAAAGTCAATGGTGCCCCGATTAGACTAAACCAAAAGTACTTTCTATGATGGACCATGCCCTTCGACGAAAGCATGCTCAATCTCTCAAGCACATCTTTCTCGCTCAGGATAGATGAAGGCAACACGACCGGTATAGATGCTAAGTCGTCTTGAGTCAATTGCAACTTCTCAAGCCCTGAAACAGTTACATGCTGTTGGTCGCCACTTTGCTTGCTTAAACGCCGCTTCACCTCGGATCGGGCAGGAATTGTCTTCAAACTCCACTCATCATAACTGATTCTCTCCATAGCAGACTCGGCCCACCCGACTATCGTCTTTTTCCACTTGGCCTCCGATTTGCTCCAGTCATTCCATATTTTGGCCGCTCGTAACGCCAGTCGATCGTCGATTCTGGGAGTGTTCCTTGCTGGAGGTAACTCAACCCGTTGACAATACACCATACTCCTCTTCAGAGATAAAGGTACTACAATTAATCTCATGTCGATCTTGACCTTTCACCTCCTCGGAAGATTCTTCTGTCGGTAATGACCTTCCTTTTTCTATTTTTCCCTGAGGCTTTCAAACTCCAAATTTACTGCCAAATTCTCCAAACCTTAACTAAAAGTTCCTATTTCAAGTCTCATCATCATGGCCACTGATAATGATGATAAAATGTAATATCTATCACCTACAAATCCAATTATATAACTCCAATCATGTAGTTTCTCACAAGTTCGTAAGTCGAGGAATCACGTGATACTAGGATAAGGGTTGATATCACGTGATTAGATTTCAGGTAAGGGTTTTTGATCACGTGATTCAAGGGTAAGGGTATAATTGGATCGTCTTTAGTTAATAAACAGAAGAAAGGGCATTTTGAAAGTGTGTGTACACATGGATTGAATTAATGGTGGGTACATAGGATAGAATTACCGATAACATTTAGACGCTGTTGAATATTACCCGAACAGCAGATTGCATATTTGCTAAACAAGTCTTGAAGAAAAAAAGACTTTATATATATATATATTTGCTGATAGCTTTATTGGATCCGAAAAAGTGTGCATTAAGATTGGGTTTCAATAGATGCTTGGCACTAGTAGTGTCGCTGATATGGATGGGGAAGGACAGCAGGATCAAGATAGGACGGTGCTTTCGAGAAAATCGTCACAATATCATCTTGTAGCAAGGCCAGTTCCGGTTTGGGTAGCCAATCAATATGATAAGGAGGTGATGACGACACCGTCATCTAAGGTTATACCGAAACAGATCCCACAATATTTCCGAGGGCGAAGTTTTTCCGTCTCATCCGGAGGTGGTGGTGGTGTTATAGAGGAGAATGGTGAGAATAATCATTCATTGTTTCCCAATATGCCTGCACCAGTATCGATACATTCGGATCTTGGACGAGGGTTGACCCCGCAATTTTTGAATGGGACTGCATTATCGAGGGCACGAACTCCAGTTGAGCGAAGTCGATGGAGTTCGTTTATTACTGCCACTACTCGGTCCGAGGTCAATGATAGCATGGGGTATGTGGATGAAAAGGCGTTGGAGAATCAAGGGGATTTCTCGGGGTCATGGATAGGAGATAAACCAGATTCAGGGCTTTCGGGGTCAGGGAAACGAAAACGAAAGGCCATTCATGATTCCGAACCATATGCATTATCGACCGCCAGATACTTTGTATCTGAAGAGTCTAGAAAGGTATGGAAACCAAGATTGACATTCATTCTACTCAACAATCCGTATGTTCCGTTGACATTACGAACTATTATATTTATTCTTTCAGTCATGGCTTTGGGTCTGGCATGTTCTGTATATGTGCATAGTCGAGACGCATTGCCCAGTCCAATCACTCAACAACCGTCAACCATCATGGCAGTTGTGGTACAATCAACTGCACTTGTATATCTGGTTTACATCACCTATGACGAATATTCAGGTAAACCCATAGGGTTAAGAGAACCCAAGGCTAAAATGAGACTCATCATGCTGGATTTATTATTTATAATCTTCTCATCCGCCAATCTATCTCTTACTTTCAACACTCTATTGGATGTGACATGGGTTTGTCATGTTGATAATGAAGTGAGTTTCTCGGTACCTTATAACTTTGCGATTTGCTCACGACAAAGAGGATTGGCATCATTTTTATTTATGGTTCTGGTCATGTGGATCGCTACCTTTACAATCAGTATCTTTCGACTTGTAGAAAGAGTCTCTCAAAATTGAGCATATTTCCATAGTAAAGTAAACACACATAACATTGGGAGAAAAGCCTATTCCGAGTGTTTCCTTCTAACAAAGTCCATTCGACGTTTTTGTATATCAACCGGTTTAACATTAAGGATCCATTAGAAGAAGATATCTTGGAGCGGGTTTTAATTTATTGTGGTCTGGTGGTTGATTCTCTGTTGTTGTGGTGTGGATTCTTGTGCTTAGTTTCTTGACATCCACCAACTTGTGAAAGGATTAGAAGTCATGACTAGAACGGTTCCTGAACTTCCTCGTGGAGATGATTTGGCTGCAACGTATGTTTATGTTGATATTTGTTATTCAAACAAATGAGGTTGAGAAAGAATTATATCAATTGACTTCGGGTTATAGATGGAAATACATCGAAAACGGTATAGACAAAATATTGGTGGATGATCTTGCCGATGGACTCAGTAGTAATATGGTAAGTTTGAGGTTGATTTGTTTATTGTTATCTTGTTCTTATCCTTGTGATGGTTGCTGACATATTATTAAGTACATGAGTGTTTACACGTATGCAATGCACTAATATCATGGAATTAATGGATGGGACCTTCTAACACGTAGATTCTAGTGCCATTCATAACTTTTGTGTGTCTCATCAAAGTGGAACCTCGGGAAGATTCGGTGGCGTGGCAAATGTCGCCAGAGGATCACAGTTATTAGGAGCCGATCTATACAGTAGCTTGGAGAAATACCTTGAAAGACATTTGGCTACCTTAAAGAATGAAGGCCTTCAATATAGTGACGAGAAACTGATACAATATTATAATCGCACTTGGGATCGGTACACAATAGGGGCTCGATACTTGAACCATATCTTCGACTATCTTAATCGACATTGGGTCAAACGTGAAAGAGATGATGGAAGAAAATATATTCATGAAGTCAATACTCTATGCCTGGTTCATTGGAAAACAGATCTATTCGACTCCCTTCACAGAAAACTTATGGATGCAGTCCTGAAGGAAATAGAAAAACAACGCAATGGAGAGGCCATAGCCACAGTCGATATCAAAAAGGTCGTACAGTCATTTGTGTCACTGGGTCTCGATGAAAGCAACACCAAGAAAACTAATTTATCCGTCTATACAGAGTTCTTTGAAGCCCCCTTCATTGAAAGTACTGTGAATTACTACAGGGCCGAATCGGAGTCTTTCATCACCAATAATAGCGTCGTGGAGTACCTAAAGAAGGCCGGCAACCGTCTTAATGAAGAGGCTTCCAGAGTCCAGCTTTACTTGCACCCAAGTACAGAAAAGAAACTTATGAACACTTGTGACGATGTTCTTATTGCCCAGCATGCCCAGGTAATTCAAGCGGAATTCCTGCCACTTCTGAGTCAAGACAGAGAAGAAGATTTCGCACGTATGTTTGTCCTGCTATCGCGTATCGAAGGTGGTCTGGAACCCATGCAAAAGGTGCTTGAGGAATATGTTAAGAAACAAGGCCTGGCCGCAGTAGAGAAACTGGTATCTGAATCCGAAGGTAGCTCAGTCGACCCAAGAACATACGTAAACACCCTTGTTCAGGTCCACCTAAAGTACACTGAAACGGTAAGAAAAGCATTCGACAAAAATACCATTATGGTGCAGAGTCTGGATACTGGATGTAGAGCATTCATCAACTCCAACGTGGTGGCCAAGCCTCCTCAAAGTAAAGCCAGAGATTCAAGGACTCCCGAGCTCCTTGCCAGATATAGTGATGCTCTACTCAAAAAGTCGTCGAAAAATACCGAGGAGATCGACGTCGACGCCAGTCTAAACAGTATCATGCGTATCTTCCAGTATGTCGACGAAAAGGACGTGTTTGAGAAGTATTACTCTAGATTATTGGCAAAGAGACTGGTATATGGTACTTCGGCATCGGAGGAAACCGAAACGAACATGGTCGCTAAGCTGAAGGAAGCTTGTGGCTACGAATACACCAACAAGCTACAGCGAATGTTTCAGGACATGGCAACATCTAGTGAGATGCAAACCGAGTTCCGAAGCACCCTTTTCTCGAATGACGTGGAGTTCTCTGCGTTTGTTCTAGCCGAAAGTTTCTGGCCCCTTCCTAACTCGCGAGCTACTTTCAATCTACCTGCTGCACTTAATGGCACATTCGAAAGATTTAGAGGATTCTATTCCAACAAGCATTCTGGCCGTAAACTGAATTGGCTTTGGAACTTCTCAAAGGGCGAGCTAAAGGCGAACTTCTCTAAATCCTCCAAAATCGGCTATACATTCCAGGTTTCGGCCTACCAAATGGCTATTTTGTTGCCTTACAACACGGAGATGACATATACCTACCAGCAACTTCTGGAGATTACGGGCTTGCAAAATGACCTTCTTGCAAACTCTCTAACATTCTTGCTTAAGGCTCGTGTGTTGACCCAGTCACCTACAGGCGTCCCTGTGGGTTCTGACGGAACAAGTTATACCTTAAACCTTGACTTCAAAAACAAGAAGGTGAGGATAAATCTAAACTTGCCGTTGAAGGCTGAGCAGAAACAAGATACAGAGGAGACAGAAAAGAACATTGAAGAGGATAGAAAATTGTTTTTAGATGCCATCATTGTGCGAATAATGAAGGCCAGAAAAGAATTGCGTCATGTTCAGCTGGTGCAGGAAACTATCGATCAGTCCAAGAAACGGTTCAATCCTAAGGTTCCTGAAATCAAGAAATGTATTGATAGTCTTATCGAGAGAGAATATCTGCAACGGGCTGATGGCGCCAAGTATCAATACCTAGCTTAATGAAATACTGAAGTAGGTCTACGTCTGCTGTAGCTGGTAATGAGCATAACAAGAACAATAATATTATAACGTTGTTTAACTAACCAGTCAACAAATGGAATTAAATAAAATAAATATGATCAAACAAGCCGAATGTCCTGAAAGGAATTCTCTGCCAGTCTGCTGATGACCGTGTTCAGAGCAGTTACCCATTGGTCTCGCTCATGTCTAGATCTAGCCATAAAGACCATGGAGGTTCCTCCCACCCCTAATCGTGTCACAGCCTTAACTGTATGCTTTCCTGTCCTTCGACCAATGGAACCGGCAGATACAGGCCGCCTCTTGCCAAACCACAGCACAAAGCACCGCAGAGATTCTTCTTCGGCCGATTTCCAGCCATCTGCATATGCACGAGGCAAAGCATGATGTCCAGGGTTCTCATTGTCAAACCACCTATCGCGGTTTAACAAGTCGCCCGCAGTTATAGTACCAGAGTATACATAGCAGCTTTCGAGCGAAACGGTCTGAAACCGCTGGTAGCTTGTGCTCGGCCTGATTTGTCCTCGCGAGCCTCTAAAATATGGAGAGTACAAAATCAAATCAGAATGCGACAGTACAACATAGTACTTGCGGAAACTCGAATATTTTGTCGGTTTCTGGAAAAGCATCCCCTTTACTAGTACACTTCGACTCCAGGATATGCCACTAATATTATAGGTGTAGGGATCAGCCAGTCCTAAATCAGTCTCCCATTTAGCAGAGGCTTCGCCCACAAACGCTTCCGTATCCTCGTCGATATGCAAAATATCAAGATTCTGCTGCCTTACCGCATTGGTCCGTGCATCATCCTGCTTGAGCCTCTCTTTCCAGTACTTGATAAGATCGTTGATTCGACCAACCCAAGCGTCTCGGGTTGTCTTACCTTGCGCCTGCATTAGTATGACAGCCCCATTTTCATGAACGATCTCAAACTGGTTCTCAGCCTTGTTTCCACCACTAACGGGCGACGAGTCTCCAGTCGGCTCTTCCGTCAACCTTCGGGGGCGAGCTTCCTGAAGCTCACATAAGTCCAAGAATCCGTCTGATCTATTAATCAATGCAACTCGGCGCTGCATCTCGAAAAGTGCAGCGCGATCATATTTGTCGAATTCTTCTGGTGTCTTACAGTTCTTGAGCCATTCAATTTCGTCTGGCTCGCCATTTTTGCTCTTACGGAGGCGAAATGGAGCTACTCTGTAAATAAGAGGAAGCTGTTGGGCGATCTGCCTCAGCGCCTCATCGTCATCCAAGTTCAGATTCAACAGTGTCGTACCAAGATCTGGATGGGGCGGCAGAGCCTTCATGGGCCTACAATAGAATAGCATATTGTTATGCGAATGCAGATAGGTACGCCGGACTCTAAGAGCCTTGCGCGGGTCTCCACTCCAAGTTGTAAGCCGTACAAGAAATCCTTCGACCGGTGTCGGTTCATCGACCTTGCTACCATCATCCATTGTTACCTCGTGAGTGTAAGGAATCTTCGGCCTCAGCTCAAGATCATGCGTTTTATTCATTGCCCAACTAGATTGGATATGTGACTCGTTGATGTCAAAAATCCATTCGATCCGGTCATATCTTCTCCATACCAGGCCGATTTTTCGCTTGCCTTCCCAGTGATGTTCTATCGTTTCCTTCATGGATTCAATTCCCTCAAGACTCGATAGCACCTGATCCATGACGTATGAAATGAGCCGACTGGGTGAAGACTCGAAGCGTGACAGGTCTGAATATGGCACGAAAGCTTCGTATTCCCCAGTTGTCAGCCTCTTCATCTTGTCGAATGAAAGCTCTATCTCTGTTGTTATACTAAGATCGGGGATTCGTACCTGTATCATCTTGGCAGATCGCACTCCTAATACACTGGCAAAGAAAGCTAACCAGTTCAGTGCAGAGTAGTCAGATCTAGCAGACAGAAGATAAATCACCGAGCCACGGTTATCAGGACTTTTACTCCAGAGTGCAATTGTCTTGTCTAGGCTTGAATAGAGGTTGACACCAAAGTCTTTGCCGAGGGTGATATCCAACTTAGATTTCGGCTTGCTTTTGTCATTCTCAATCTTGGCAATATTCCGCGAGCTGTAAAACTGTAAAAGAATAGGCGCGTCTTCATTGCCAGTACTACGTGCAACGACGATATATTCCCTCCATCTCTCCAGAGTACGGGTGTCGACAGGTTCAGTTTCGTTGAAATCGGGCGGAAGAAAGGATCTTTGCGAATGTTTTACCATTACAAGCAATCTTTCAATCATGACGATTTCGCCCTTCTTTTTTTTCTTAAGAAACTTCTTGGTGGTTACGAAACTCCTGCGTTGCTTGTGTTTTCTGTGATTGGCGGCTCGACTTGTGCTTCGGGTCGCTTCGCTCCTATGTCCTTCACTCCTCGTGGACCGTAGAGTATCAGGGAATCGCACATTACCGGGACGAGGTCGCACAGGTGAGGTTGGTTGGTCGAATTTCGGTGCAGCAATCTCCACAGATGCGTTACTACCTTGATTCATGCTCTGACGCATCAGAATATCGGAAAGATAGTCTCGTGCACTTGCAGTAGCAGGCGAAAACGGTTCAGCCCCCGGTCCAAGACCGCTGGTGCTTTTAGTAGGTTTTATCGTTAAATCTGTTGACGAGTTTTCATCATTGTCGTTGTCTGCATCTATATCATAATCATGAGTTTGGACCTCAGTAACCGGCATTGAAAGAGATTCTTGGGCTGTCACGAACGAAGAAACGGATGCTTCTGACTCTGACAATCCATGATCGTCCGAGTGGTGTCTTGTGATTTTTGGAATCATGACACCTTCGGTTGTCCCGCCGTTTTGAGTTCCCTCAGTTCCATAGGTATTGTTGTTGTCATTAGCAAGAAGTAAGCTTGTAGATCTATGCGATACAGGGATATCTAACAATGATTCGTTATCGCCCAGCAACGTCAAACGATGTTGGTGCAACATTGAAGCATGGTCATCCTGAACATAATCCTCAAACCCAAATTCATGGTCATTATCCTCACTGTCGGAATAATTAGACGAGACATCTTCAGCCAATTCAATTTCGTTGACAGCAGTATCATTGATAGCAGTAATATGGTCCACTTCAGCAGGGGAATGGAGATGACGGAACCGTTCATAGACACGCTTCATATGGGCCGATTTCCATGGTTGCCAAGATTTCTTATTCTTTTTGATCCATTCCAAAGGAATGGGTCCTATAATCATAACCCTTGACTCTGCATCGATCTGTTTGGGCATGGAATTGTACAAACGCAATGCCGTATAGGAATCCCTTCGTATCACTGCATCGTCTACGTCATTCTTGGATCCCATCGACCGTCTAGCTTTTGAAGGAGATTGATTTCTTTGGGAGGTAAATGGATCTTTGTTTCCATTATATGCCTGAGGCATATCTATCAAAGATTATGTGACTTTGGAGATAGTTTTTGGGATGTAGCAATGCAATGATATCGGGCATATATAATTTTTTTTTACAAATATAATGCTTATAGAATCATAACATTCAATATGAACAAAGATAGAAATGGTTCTATTAAATAGCATCGGTGAGGAGTTTGTTGAGTCTGGAGATCTTGGAACTAACACTAAGATCCACGGTTCTTTCACCGATTTCAACCACAAGACCACCAAGGATTTCGGGGTCCACATGATTGGAGATTTGTAAAGTTTTACCTTCACCGACGAATTCCGACTTTGAAATGGCGGATTCTAATCTTTTAAGGGTTTTTTCATCCAAAGGTTCTGCGGAAGTGACGGTGGCCTCGATTTTTCCATGATAAGCGTTACTAAGGATTTCGAATTTGTTGATGATTTCACTGATTAAAGGAAGTCTGTTATTTTCAGATAAAACGGCCACAAAGTTGGCTACAGTTTTATCAAGATTGGCAGCTTTGGAAACAACCTCAACCACGGCTTTTTTATCCGAGGTGGATAATGAAGGATTGGTCAAAATTTGTGACAATTTGGTATCCTTTGAAATAAGGTTTCTCAACGACAAAAGTGACTTTTCAGTGGCTTCAATTGATGAATCCTTAGCACTGGCCGAATACAATGCCGAAGCATAACTACCTTCAAGTCCAAATAATTGAACAGGAGGTGTAGTACTCTTGGTAGCACCTGCAGTAGCATAAGCCCGTATCACCGGTCGAATGGATTGTCGTACTGTTCTTACAAACATTTCGTCGTTCTATATTAAATCAGCTTCGTGAGATGTTGGGAAAATCCTGAGGAGTTAGTTCTCATCAACAAATCAAATTCAAGTATGTCCCAAGCGTAAATTTTATGAGTGCGGAAAACTCAGTCGGGGGGGATCATCGGAAAGTTTGAACTTTTTGGAAAGTGAAATTTTCGGTTTTTATATTTGATATTGAATTGAAATCAATTTGAAATAAATATAAAATGGCATTTATGTCTATGAGGACAATGGCAAGTCCTCGGACGGCTTTAAATGTGGTTTCGATTTCAAGAAATCAAACCACCATTAGATGCCTTCAAACTGGTGTGGATCGTCCTTCCACTCCAGCAGTACCTGGAAAGGCCAAGAAATTCCAGAAATCATGGTTGAATTCACCGGATTCCCAAAGATTGCAACAGAAATTGGATCAATTGGAACTTGTTCCATTCGGTCAACAATCGAATCTGAATGATCTCGAAAAACAAGATAAAGAAATGAGACGGCAAATGATTCTTAATAAAACTACCGTAAAGATGATGATCCGGAAACCCATCTCTCCAAGTCTAAGGTGGTGGAGAACCCCCATATATCCTTATCTTCATAAAGGATCACCTATGTGGCAGCTTACAGCACCCAAAAAAAAACATAGCGGAAGAAATCATTCCGGTCGAATCACCATCCGACATCGAGGTGGAGGATTCAAACGACGATTGAGAGCAGTGGACTTTTTCCGAATGGAACAGGGAATCCATACCGTGGTGAGAATCGAACATGATCCAAATCGAAGTGCCCATCTAGCTCTCCTTCAAAGTGATGATACAACTGCATATTCCTATATCACCGCCTGTGTAGGACTTCGTGCCGGTGATAAGGTCGAAAGCTTCCGAAGCGGAGTCCCCCAACGAATTTATAGTCATATGAACGGTGAAACAGACCCAGCTCTGTTGGCTGTCCATACTGCTAAAAGAGGAAACTGCCTACCACTAAGAATGATCCCCTTAGGTACTATCATACATAACATCGGAATCTCCAAAATCGGCCCTGCCAAATTCTGCCGTGCGGCTGGAACATACGGACGAATCTTTGAAAAGATCCTAGACAAAGATAGAGCGGTGATCCGGCTCCAAAGCGGTGAACTTCGTTATGTGGCATTGGACGCCTGTGCTACGGTCGGCATGGTCAGTAAACCTGACCATCAACATACAAGCCTGGGTACGGCTGGTAGAAAACGGAACTTGGGATGGAGACCAACGGTGCGAGGTCTCGCCCAAAACAAATACGACCATCCCATGGGCGGTGGAAGAGGAAAATCAAAGAGTAACAAGATCCCTGTTTCGCCATGGGGTACCATTTCAAAGAGTAATTACAAGACTCGTCGCGGTAAGAATATCAATAAGATGAAGATTCAAGACCGTCCTAGAGGAAACCTGAAAAAGACCAAGAAGAGATCGAGAAACCGATAAACTTCTCATCATAGACATGTACATTAATTGATAAATTCAAAACATCAAAAATTAAAAGATTTATAACTTATACATATAACGTTATCGTCACAGTGTTCTAATTATCTTCCAGCTTCACAGCTGGCTCTTCCACTGGAGTCACGGCCGGAAACTCCGACATGGCACTCACATCAGCAAAATGATTGTTGTCGTTCGAGTTGATCATCAAGAACTGATACCAGTCGCCAATGCTGAGTGTATTTGGCGCTGGTCCTGCAGTGTCATCGGGCGACGACTTATACGGCCCGTAGTCTGACATCCCATGAGACTCAAAGTCATGGCCTGTTAAGAACTCATTATGGCTTGCAGTTCCACTCCCTCCTGCCGTATGAGGCTCGGTATTGGGTGTCCTTTCAGACGATGACATGGACATTCTTCGCGTCCCGGAATTGTCTTGTGGTTCAGGGAATAGCTGTGAGGGCTGGAAATTATCCAAAAATGTTGTAGGGCCTGGGGTGGTATCTGTGAATAGGAATAGATCAGATTGGCTTGAAACAACACTGGGAGACTTATTGTTGCCAATAGCTCCCGCAGCAGGCGTCAAGTTGTTGCCCAGAAGCGAATTGGGCGATGTCAAATTGTTTTCAGCAGGACTCGAACGCACATACGACGTGGACTGCTTACCAGTGTTGAGCAGCTTATTGGGATTCTCAAATCCATTGTCCGATAGTGGTCGTTTCAGCGGAAGGTCACTTGTTGGCGCAGGAGACCTTCCTAGCTCTGACGAATCGCCATACTCACCGCCACTTGCAAAACGCTTGGCCGACCTTATAATACGCTCCTTCATCTTCTGATCAGTGCTTAACAGCTTGAACAAAAACAACAGCTTTTCAGCAGTGTCCCAGACCTTACTGATTCCTTCAAGGATCAACAATCCAGATGCAAAGGCCCGTTGGGCCCCTTCGGCCACTGTGGGAAGAGGGGATTCGGACTGGTATATAAGAAGAATCATGGCCGAAAATACAGAATAAGTAACAAACGCCGGACACTCCTGAAGTTCATTGAACGCCTTAATGTTTTCCATTATGCGGATAATCATATGGGCAGCCTGGAATGCAATTCCCCATGATGGATATGTCTTTGTCTTCGTACCATTTGAAGTAACCACCCCAGGTCTTTGCCGTAAGCTATTGGAGCGGTGAACTAGACAAAGCGCAGTATAATACTGCGAATGCAACAGAGCATTGAAAAACTCGTGACTCCTCCTATCTTTCACGGAATATTTCAGTTCTGGCGGCAAGTGGTTTATCCATGCCGCCATTGCTTTGTCGCACTGCTTTATCTCCGGAAGTTTATTTTGCCTTCTTGTCTGTTCTGCGCCTGCAGAATACTGTTGACTTAGAATGAACCCCATTATCTCAGACAGTTTCACCTGGTTAATAAAATATAGCGCATGATGCTTGCTCGTACTGTACGGGGACGGCATGTTGGGTTCTCCTTCATCAAAGTCTTCCTGTGTAATCATAGGCACGTCGCAGTCATCCAAGTTGATCATGACCGGCCGTCCCATGGCGATTGCCGTGTATCGATCTCTTACAAATAACGCCCACCACACTCTTTTCCACATTCTCTTTTCAATTTCACTCATGGACGAGTACTGGTCCACGTCTCGGTGCAATCCGACTCCCTGGCCCACACTAACGGCTACACGGGTCCAATAGAAAACATTTTTAGTTGCTTCTTCCGGTCCATCTGACCACCAGCCCATGAGCAAACAGCTCTGGACTATCGTGATACGGTCTCTCTCGTAATTGGTATCGAACAGTGCCTTAGCTCTTTTGTAGAACGTTTGAGTTGCCAGCTTCGAAGACCCGTTAGTGTCTAAGAGTCCTGGGTTTCTGCAAACTCGGGATCCGGCGATCAGCATAGATTGAAACAGTAGTAACGAAGGTGGGTTCGCAGGGTCATTATATTGCCTCATGAATTGGGTTCGATTGACGAGGGGGATTATGGGGTGAACCTTTTCGAAGTAGCTTTCTATAATGTCATCGCACAATTCTCTTGCTGGTAGTAAGAAAGCCCCGCGGATCTTTAGAATCTCCAGGTCCTCCTTTTCCATCAGACTGGTCTTCGATTTGCGTTTATCTGGGTCATCGAACAGACCATAATAGTAGCCTTCACTATCGGGCCCGGTACCGAGAATCATGCTTATACTGGCAGACGCACCAACGAAGGCCATATCTCCGGGCTTTTGAGCATCATTATACAAGAGGTTTTTCCAATTATTGTGCCTTTCGACCTGATCTGGGGCCAACGCACCCTTCGTAGGTTCTTTTACTGTCTGCTTCGTGCTTCCAGCACTGGGCGTAGGCCCACCTGAGCTCTCAAGCTCGCCTTCATCTTCTTCATCGACCTTACCATCCCCATTGCTTTCACTTTTGACAGATTTTTTTCTAATCACATCCCCGCCAGTTAGCAGCAGCAATTACACTTCAACAACCCGAAACACTTACTTGCTTCCTTTACGGGCTCGAACCTCCGGGATCCGGCATTCACACCCAAATGCTGCACAATTCTTTGCGTTCCAGTTAGCTTAAATATTCTCCAAAAAGACCCCAACCTCCCACACATAAAAAACATACCGTACATGGCATATGAACAGTTACATCACAGCGAACTTTCCGGGCATGACAACTAACAAACCGCGTTAAAACATTGGGTTGTAATATTTATCAAATGACGTCTTCCCATACATTTCACAAGCCCTTGAAGCTCTAGATTTGGCCCTCCGAAAGCTGCTCTTCCTCGAATCCCCATCATCTTCCTTGCCCGACATGTTGAATCAAATGCCTTTGAACCTTTGGTGCGGGGTCGAGAGATGCTTGATATAATCCTAAGTAATCACACGAAAATTGAACCTCCACCTTCCGCAGCCGACAGGGATTTTCAATAGGCCAACTAACTTGTGGGTTGTCGCCTTGCAAAACCAAAATCAAAAAATGCTCTTCAATCCAGTAGTTTGTAACTAAATTGAAAGCACTGGCCAGCAATAACTCCAAACTCTATTTCACTAGGACAAGAACTGAGTTTCCTGCCTTTCTGTGTTAAGCCGAAAAGTCCAAAGTCCGCCCGCTAAAAGGCGGAGAAACCGGTCCAACCCTAATCCCGCTCGGGGTTAATGTGAACTGGAGGGTGACACCCCTTGACGATCAAGTCATTTTCAAGCCTGAAAAGCTTGTAATTGCCATGTCTGAGCGCCTTAGGTCTTTGTATGCTGTTACTGCAGGGGTTTGTGTGGTTGTATCTGTTTGGACGGTATACTACGCGAGTCGTAGGGATGCAGAGATACGGGTCAGACGAGGAATTGAAGGGTTGATTGGAAACACGCCCATGGTGCGGATCAATTCTCTGAGTGACGCTACAGGATGCGAGATCCTGGCCAAGATGGAGATGCAAAACCCCGGTGGAAGTGCAAAGGACCGTGTTGCATTGGCGGTGATTGAGGAAGCAGAAGCCAAAGGTTTGATCCGCCCTCACTGCGGCGATATGGTCTTCGAAGGTACAAGCGGCTCGACCGGGATATCGATAGCCATGCTATGTAGTGCCAAGGGCTACGTGGCGCATATCGTGGTGCCTGATGATACGAGCCAAGAAAAGATCGACCTGCTACTTAATCTAGGCGCCGTCGTGCACAAGGTGCGCCCCGCTAGCATCGTGGACCAGAATCAATACGTCAACTTCGCCCGAGCCGCGGCTGAAAAGATCAATGCCGACGATAACAACTCAAGACACGCACTGTTCGCAGACCAGTTCGAAAATGAGGCCAACTGGCACGCACACTACACACATACGGGACCGGAGATCTACAAACAAACAGGCGGCAAACTGGACGCCTTTGTCACCGGTGCTGGAACAGGTGGAACCATTGCCGGTGTGTCGAGGTACCTGAAATCTAAGGACCCAACGATCCGAATCGTCCTGGCAGACCCTCCCGGCAGCGGGTTCTACAACAAGGTTAAGTTTGGCGTTATGTTCAACGCAAAAGAAAAAGAAGGAACCCGTAGACGTCACCAGGTAGACACTGTGGTGGAGGGAATTGGTCTCAACCGCATCACACGCAACTTTGACTCCGGAAGTAAAAACATAGATGACGCCATTCGTGTCCCAGACGAACAGTCATCCAAAATGGCCAAGTACCTGGTGGAACATGACGGGTTCTTCGTCGGAAGCTCGTCGGCTGTCAACTGTGTCGCCGCCTATAAGCTCGCCAAGCAAATGGGTCCCGGCCATACTATCGTGACCATCCTCTGTGATTCGGGGTCTCGACACCTGTCCAAATTCTGGAAAATGGCTCACGAAACTGTACTGACTGATTTAGAGGAGTTAATGTAGTGTGAGGTTTTTACTGAGAAGCGTCTGCCATTTGTATTAGGTATGGGTGGTCCTGCACCTTGGAAAACTCGATATCACTATCGCTGACATCAGCCGAATCACCCAGTATATACCGCAGAATTCGGTCTTTGAATGGCTCAGCAGAGCTCTCCTCGTAGCTGGAGCCAGGAACATGATGGGACTCGGTGGAGCTGGACGATATGATCACCACACTTTTGGAGGAAACGGTGTCTGAGATTCTAGACGGTCCATGGCCATGATCAAAAGAAGATTCGGCCGGTGTTGTTATTTCTGCATGCTGCTTGTGACTTGTTAACGCCTCAACCTGGGGTTGGCTTGTGGGGCTAGTACTTTCACTACTTTCTTGAGAGCTGAAGGTATATTTGTCGAGCACAACCGGCATATTTTTGTGAACAGTGACCAAGCGAGGGTCAACTGAAGGCGGTGCTATTCCTACAACTTTTGTTGACTTGGGGCTTTCTTCCATATGCGTGCTCCATGGAGATAGGTCGATTTCTCCTAGTTTTCTTTTTCGTGATAGAACTACAATGATTAGATTCACGATCTGTAACAATAAAACTGAAGCAAATTGCAATTGTTTCGCACCTGGTAGCTGAGATTGAAGATCAGAGCCAGAAGACTGTTCTTCACCATCTGTATTATCAAGGATGTTATCCATCATACCATCAATGCTATGGCCGGAAACCTGCATATTCCACATTCTCATGGCCAAGTAACACTCATTAATAATAAGAACCGGCACGCCATCGTATTCTCTTTCTGTACGGTTGGTCATTATGTGGCGTAACGGTTTCCTCTCCTTTCTAACATTATCAAGTGTCATTCGTTTGAAAAAGCTTAGTTCCAAGACGCAGATCTGCATAAAAAAGTATTTCATAGCAATCGACATATCCATTCTAGTATCCTTCATAAGTTTTTGACATGCCTTCTGCTGGAAAAGACACATTATCCTATAATGTCCATCACAGATTTCTGCCAATACATGCCCATTGCACATGTCGGAATCATTAAAAACGTCAGCAACCTGGACCAAAAACCTCTTTGAACCACCATTAGGAACAATGTAACGAAGAGTATTTTCCTGCTTCATGTAAGCACGTGCTCGGTGCACCAGGTCTTTCACAAACGGTTGAACCAGTTGTGACATTTCTCCCCATGTTTACAAGCGCGCTTAGACGAGTTGCGGAGGTTATTTGGCGCCGGATCGTCATAAAAGTTCAGCGGGTTTTTAGGTGTGAACTAGACACTTTTCAACATTTGTTACATTTCGAGAACCTTGGATTCGAGAGCATTACAAGTTTGAAGCTGTTATAATATTCTTCATTATTATAGCCAGGGATGTATAATCGGGGTGGTCCTCGACAGTTCCCATCTGGTATGTTTGAATGAAGTTGTGTTTAATTAGTACTAACTAAGTTTCAGGACCTGGAGATTATAGGTCTGACTATAGATCAGGACCAGGGGACTATAGGTCGAATTCACAGGGATTTAGAGATAGAGATTGGAATAGGGGTCCTGGACCAAGAAATGATGGAAGAAGTCGCACGTCGGGGAATGATGGTCTAGGGCGACTGTATCCTATGTCCATCAATGCTCAGATGAGAACTGTATTTATAGGCGGTCTTCCAGAAGGAATTCCTGATTTAGCAGTGACCCAAGCACTGCGAGTGATTCCGGGATTGGAGCAGTGGTACCGAGTCCCTTTGGCTAGTGGAGAGCCTTCAAACTTCGGGTTTGCACGGTATTCTGCCATGGAACAGGTCATGGCTGTTCTGGAAGTAGTGCCAAAAGTGACAACTACAAGCTCAGAGCTTGTCATTGCCACGGCTGAACAGAATACTATGAACTGGATCAAGTCGTATCAGGGAAATTCCACACCCGCAAAGCTTGTAGGACTTTCTATCGATGAAATCGTCACCAAAATGAGCCAATCCTTGACTAACTGGAAGGCTGTAGATCCCAAAAAATCAGGAGAAGAACCGAAAGATTCGGTTCTCCACGAAGAGAACCAAATCTCGGAATTGATCAGTAATGCGCTGGATGACCGGATAGAAGTCACTCAAGAACAATATCCAGACGAGGATATCGAGATCCTGAAGGACGAAATAAAAAGTTTCAGAAAACAGTCGCTGAAATTCGAAAAAACCAGGAAAAAGGCTGATGAAGAATATAACAAGAAAACCCAGCGCAAGTTGGCGTCAGCAGCAGCCCATGCTTTAGGCAATGGCACAACTGGCACGACAAATGGCCGCAGTAAGGCTATTGAAAATTTCGACTTTTCCGACGAAGATAAGCTCCCCGAAGATATCGACGACCTTACATTAGAGCTTGAAGCACAACGGAAAAAGGATGAAAGGAAAGAAGCTGACTTCCAAGAGCGACAGCGCAAGTGGCAAATCCGAGAACGATCCAGAGCCCATGCACTGGAACGAGAACGTCTACGGGATGAAACCTCAGTGGCAAGAAAGGCAGAGGAAAAGGATCATGCCTTGGCGAGGTTTGCTGACTTTAGAGATAAGAGTGACGTAGCCGTCAAGAGTATGGAGTACTACTACGACCATCCATCCTGGGTAAAGTCACGCATGGAATTCCGGGAACGGGAGATTGCTCACGACAAACGAGACGAAGCTGATGAGGAAGTGGAATTGAAGGAAATTCAACGAACACAACCGTCCATCTTGCTACCGTCGGTTAAATCTGGAGGCACGAAGATCTCACTTTCTCTAGGAAATGCTGCTGCTGCTGCGGCAGCTGTATCTGCTACTTCCAAGAAACCCGCTGCTCGTCCACCGATAGGTGTCTGGGCCACGGATGAGGACGACGTTGGTAAAGATGAAAAGAGATCCATCAAACAACTACCCCCTAGCTCACAAGATCATAAAGTTAAACTTGCCGCTCTTGAGGATGAAGTTCCGTCCTCGATGGACGAGCTGTTTGCTTGGTCGGTTAAGTGGAATGAAATTGATGACGAACTGATTGAGGAGGTGATGCGGCCCTTTGTTGTCAGTAATATTATAGACTATCTTGGAGTCCAGGAGGATGACCTGATCAACTTTGTGCTCAAGCACATAAGGGACCATAAACCGCCAGGAGAACTGAACTCGGAGCTTGAAATCACGTTGGATGAGGATGCACCTGTGTTTACCACCAAAGTTTGGCGCTTGCTGGTCTTGGAATCCGAAAGGAGGCATAGAAAGATATAATGTACACATTTAGGGCGTTATATAAATATATTTAAATCTCGAGGTCTATCGCGTCCGGGTTAACTGAAGTCACAGGCTCCTGAGGTACAGAACCTACAGTACTGCTCGAACTAGGCACAAATCCGATAGGAACAGTAGCTTGTCTGTCGAGCGTAGCCATGGCACTCGAACCATCATCAGCTTCTGTCGCTAAGGTGCCAGTTTGAGCAACCTCTGCAACAATGTGAGCCACATCGTTTGCGAATTTGACCCTAACTGATCGTTTGATGCGCAGCATATCCTTATACGTATCCTCCGACCCGTACTGCACTTCAAACTTTTCCCATTTGGTCCATAGCTCTGGCGCTCTTTGAGGATCATTGAATTGGCCAGCAAAACCAAACAAAGCACGTGCTCTCTCAATTTCCCCAAGCTTCTCCTCTACTTCGATAAACTGCTGGCAAATAAAGTTTGCCTCGGCATCGCCCAGAACATCGATGGCGTTTTGGAATACTGGTCTTGTTGCGGGCAGCCCGAAATTATCGGCCACTCGGGCAATATAGTACTGGAACACTTCCAACCTACTCTTATCGTCAACGGCTTTACAAGCTCGCTCGTATACTTTGACTGCATTTCTGATTAAGCCGCGGTCCTCCTCAAGTTTGCCATAAAGTAAATATAGCGACTTTGACAAGTTAGAGGGGCAATACTCCAGAGCCTGTTCAAATAAGTCCCTTAGCCGCTCTATGCCCAGTTTGCGATTTATTGCCTTTTGAAGGTATATATTCCATAACTCAAATGCGATTGGATAGGAGAATAACTCTAACCCGCGCTCATATACCTTGAATGACTCTTCGAAATAATTGTTTTCCTCTAAAAGTGTCGCATAATTGACGATTGTCATAACTGTGCCAATTTTCAGTTCAAAAATTCTATCGTACAGTGGTTTCACTTGATCCAGAGTGCCGACACTCTCTACTAGGTCCACATAAAAGGACCAAATTTTCATGCTTTTATGCAGTCTTTCTTGTGGTGCCTTTGTATCGTCAAAGAAGTCAATTGTAGAGGTTTTGGGTCCAGCAGTTGCGGTTTTAATGACATCCATTGCACCTTCATAATTATCATGCCGGAGTTCCATTTCAGCCCATTCTATCCATACCTCCGCCAATTCATCAACAGACTTGAATGGTACCTTTGTCGCCTTGTCCAGAATTATGCGGGCAGTATCCAGATCGCTGCCAGATTCATAGAATTTGGCATATTTGGCCCATATTTGATACAGCTTGCCATTGGCTCGCTTTGGATGAATGGTCTCTATCGCATCGTTGTAAGTTTTCACGACCTGTAACTTGTTATCACCCCAAAGCGCGGCGCGCTTTTCCCATTCTACTACATTATTTGGATCTTGCCGTAGAATAACGTCATTTATTATGAACGGGCGTCGGTCCATCAACTGTTCAAATGCCTCCATTCTTCGATCCAATTCCGGGCTGTCGCTAGACTCCTCCTCCATCATTTTAGCTAGAAGTGTTTCTTCAAATTCTGCATAGCTGTCAAAGATTTGGGTAAAATCTCGGATTGTAACCGCCAACGACATTCCTTCTTCAAAGACATCTCGGGCCTTATCCAGCCGTGAATGATTTATCCAGTACTCGGCCAGCAGAACGTAGAGACGTCCCATTTGATCTGGGTATTTCGAAAGCCCGCTTCGTATGACATTCTCGGTATCTATTCCAGTTATGGACTGGAAATGATGAACCAGTAACTCTATCAGATCTTCCCAGATATTGAATGCACTTTTTTCTGTGAGTTTGTCTAAGTTGGGGTCTGACAGTAAACGTAGAAGCATCTTGGTCGCCAGATCATAGCTACCAGCTTTGATCAGGGCATTAATACAGCCATCTATCTTCTCTGGTTTGAAAAGAATATAACGGTGCCAAATATTGACTGTTGTCTTTGGATTCGCTTTCCGTTGTGCGAAATCGATGTATAGATTCCATATTCTATCATGCTGAGTCAAAGGTAACTCCTGCAATGCGGCATCAAACACACGCCTCGTGGCAGTGATATCACTTTGAAGCATTCGGAACTCCAAGTAGTCAGTCCATAATCGCGGCATCTTATTCAACACTCGCAAGGATTTCAAGAACAGTCGGTTGACTTTCTCATATTCCTCAATATGTCTAATAACATCTAAGTTTTGTATATGTTTTACTCTCAAATCCAAGTACATTTTCCATATCTTGTACGACCGTTTCAAAGAGCTACATGCTCGTTCAAATACAAATACCCGCTCCTGTAACGACCTGTTTGCCTGATGCTCAATGTATCGAAGCCATGGATCTAGCTCATAAGGAGCCTTCAACACCTCCTTCTCGAAAGGAATATCTGCCTCCAATATAGCTTTCATAATAATACAATTCTATACTGCATACACGATTCCAGCCCACAATTATGACCCGCTTTCTGGCGTCGTTAGGAAGTTCAACGTTCAACTACAAAATAGCGATTACGTGGGATTAGTGTACTTTATTACTAAGCTCTCGTCGATGTTGCCCATGACAACCATGTAATGTCACGTGAGCGTTTTGTTCCCAGAGAGTAATTGGCGGGCATTTAAAGAGTGTCAACCCAGATAACTGTGAATTAACCACTTATGTCTGGCGCTGGTAACAGGTATGGAAGGTTAGGATATTGAAAGTATGAGAAGGTGTTAATTGGATAGAGAGGCGGTTTTCCCCACGCGGATGACGCTTTCCCTGATGAAGGGAAAGTTAAAGGGAGCTACTCAGGGGCATAGTCTTTTGAAGCGGAAATCAGAAGCGCTCACAAAGAGATTCCGAGATATTACTCGACGAATTGACGATGTATGTGGGGTGACGATTCGACGGTGAGGATTTTATGATTTGCGTGCTGACGGTTCAATCATAGGCAAAGAGGAAGATGGGTAAAGTCATGCAAACAGCGGCATTTTCGCTGGCCGAAGTGTCGTATGCCACGGGAGACAATATTGCCTATCAAGTGCAGGAATCAGTAAAGACGGCCAGATTCAGGGTACGAGCACGACAAGAGAATGTATCAGGGGTTTATCTGCCGCAATTTGAAGCCTATTATGATGAGAATAGCAACGATTTCCAAATGACAGGACTTGGAAGAGGTGGCCAACAAGTTCAAAAGGCCAAGCACGTGTATTCTCAAGCAGTGGAAACGCTTGTGGAACTCGCCTCATTGCAGACTGCATTTGTGATTCTGGATGAGGTCATTAAAGTCACAAATCGGCGAGTAAACGCCATTGAGCACGTGATTATCCCCAGAACGGAGAATACTATAAACTACATCAACAGTGAACTTGACGAGCTGGATAGGGAAGAGTTCTACCGACTCAAGAAAGTGCAGAATAAGAAGCAGAGAGACAACTCGGCCCGAGAGTTGGAACAGCAGGCTTTGAAGGTTGAGCAAGAAGAGAAACATGAAGAAACCGAATCTACCACTGAAGTTAGTTTACCGCATAAAGTAGCAGAGTTTCTTGGTGTTGCTGGTAATAAGGAGGAGGAGGTTACGGACTTGACGGCTGAGGATGACGGTGATGTTGTTTTCTGATTGACGTTTTTGTATGCATTGTTTCTTATAAATATCTATCTGTCTTTAAATTGTCTATAACGTATATCTTACAATTGATCCAGCCACTGCTGCGACGACATCTGCTTCAGTCGGCTTAACGTTCGAGCATAGGCAAACTTCTCTTCCTCACCGCCGGCAAAAATACTGCCATCGGAAAGAAGGTCTGCGTCGCTATCGTCGGGATCCTGTTGCTTGGACAACTCTTTCAGCTCCTTGGCCGACACGCCAAGATCTTCAGCATTGAAGAGATGTTCAAACGGCTTCTGAGCTGTCACGCAGATTTTTGTCTGAGACTCGTAAGCAGCGTCGAGGAAGGTGATGAACCGTCTTGTGATGTCGGTTCTGCGAATGGATAGTTCGGGTATATCTGTGACGACGATTGCGGGATATGCTCTGGTGATTTCTAAATAGTCGGCAGCACTGAGGGGCTTATCGCACAGTTCATTAAACGAGAACTGAGCAACCATCTCAGGCACGGATTTAGGGACACGGATCGGTCTGCCCCAGATTTCGAGATGGGCGTCCTTCTCAATTGGGCGGTCCTGTCTAAAATAGTTGAACCATTCGTCCACATGTGCGCTTGCGTCCTTCTTGACGTCGCTCAATGTCTTTCCAGATGGAGGAAAGTAGTAGACTCCACTGGCGGGACGATCGACCTTTCGGTAGTCTGTAGGGGACTTCAAGAATATGACTTGATTAAGCTCCTTAAGAGTTGATATGCATGGGACAAACGAAGCTCGTTGTACACCGTCTTTATAGAGTTCATCCGGTTCTCTATTTGACGTCATGAATGTGATAACACGATGTGTTGGAGAATACAATATGTCCAGTAGTCGACGGAGAATCATTGCGTCCGCCACGTCCGTGACCTGGAATTCGTCGAAGCACAGGACATTAGCACCACGGGCGATTTCGGCGGCGATATCTGGAGCGGTATCATAATCGGCGCCATGCTTTGAATGTAATTTGTGGGATTCTTTGTGGACGTTCTGCATAAAATGGTGGAAGTGGATGCGTTGTTTTGTCAAATGAGAAGGCACAGTGGTATAAAACATATCCATTAACATTGTTTTTCCACATCCAACATCTCCATATAGATAAATTCCTTTCGGTTGGCCTCGAATCAAATGGGATCTTTCATTTTCACCCGATCCAGATCCACCAAACAGTTTACCGAACACAGATAACGTACTGATTCTTGAAGGTTTATTTCCCTGAGATGAGGGAGGTTTAAAGGTTTGAAGATCTTTATGAAGGGTTTCTAAAGATGCCAATACATCTAAAATAATTGAGTTTAGTTTAAATAAATTAACCACTTTTCTCCACATGGATACTTACTTCGTTGATAATCATCATTCTTAATCTTGTTATTCGACACCAAATAATCATATTGTTGGACGGGAGCTAACAAACCCTCGTTAATACCCGTTACATTATCGCAAAGCAAACATAAAAAAACCCCTTATTCATACTTCTTTCTATCAAGGTTTGAGCATTAATGTCCCTTTCGATGATCCGAGAATGCGCTTTGGATGAATACCAAGCACATCCAAGTCGGGGCCCAGACCGGACGATCCCGCGAACGAGTAATACCATCCAATAAGAAAAAACAAAGGTAAACTATACTTGGGAAACAATAAGAACTAAATCCTTTAGTTTATTCAACCTCGTCCAAGTAAAGATATAAATATAAATAAACGATTTGATAGAAAAAGCTCGGGTCAGTAAATGTCGGTCCGACCGGCACGTCAAGCCGCATGGGTTATGAGCCGCGGCCATGGCATCTCCATGCATAATGATGGGCCTTGCAGTTACCTGATTAAGAATCTGCAAAGATTTCAGGTTTATTATTGTAAACAAAGTCGTGACGCGTTTTAATTAACTAAAGTCTAAAACTATATAATCAGATCCAATCAAATATTGATATTTGGATTTGCAAGGCGGTTAAGAATTATAGATCTTGAATCTTACAACTGTCAAAATAGACGCGTCAGATCGCGATCTTTCAACCTGTTTTCGGCTGGGATCGACACTGTGGATCCTATATCTGGGATTGTTTAAGGTTGATCGCCCAAAATATTTTGCTGAAACCCCCTTTTTCGTTAGGCGAATTTCCTAGGCTGCTGCTGCTTCGCTGCTCCACCAACATCCATCATCAACAACAACTTCTCCTTCTTTTACTCTTCTGTTTGACTCCACCCGTTCTTGTTGTATTTGTAGGGTTTGATATTACGACAGAAATCATTATTTTGGATATAAGTGGTCATATATCCATCGATTTATATTATTGGTATTGGTTATTGCTTAGTCCGATAGAGCATTAATTGCATGCAATTGTAAACTTGAATTGGCCAACGGTATAAATTTTTTTTTGTTTTAGGTTCGTGAATGCACGGATGTTTTCTGGTTAAAAGATAGTTACTAATGGAAATCTTTTCTAGTCACGATCAACATTTGGTGTATTTAAACCACTAAGGTTTGGATACTCATTTATTTCGTCACATCCATTCATTCATTCATTCATTCAAGGGGGGAAATTTTAAAACGGTTACCGGTTAACCAACCTTGTTAAAAATTTAACACTCTTTCTTCAAAGTCATTCGTTAAATATTTCTGTTTTTTTTGTTATTGATATCCCTTTCATTCTTCAAACATTGGTGGTGTGGCATTTGTTGGCGATTTCAATTAGGTTATTGAAAGGAAAAGCATTGTTAAGACATTGAAAATATCACAATCATCAACAAATCCTTTTGAAGATTGAAATATAATTCAAGCTTTTACGGTGGAATACATTTGTTTGCCAAAAGAAGAAACAATCACTTGGGCGACTTTGGCCTTTATATCTCGCTCCTCGTATGTATTTTTGGCGCACCCCTGAATGTCTGAAACAGTTTCTAACTCTGTCATCTAGTGGTCAAGCAACCTTAATCCCCGTCAAGAGTATCAAGAAAAGGGAGATTGCCGGAATTTCAAAGCCCATTCTAGCTTGGTGAATTAAGACAAGTGCGTTTTTGAATCTCGACATTATCTTTAATCGACATTCGTTGGTTGCTAGCACCCGTCATTCGTTTCTGGTGTTTGTTCATCAACTTCTAAAAAACCCTCCAAGCTTATCCTAAAATCTTGGGATAGTTCTGGTTTGGGTGTTTCAGTCTTTTCTCTGAGTATTATAAGCCACCAAAGCGGTTTTTGTGGGGGATTGAATATTATTATTTTGGTTGTTTTTTTCCCCGACCCCCTCTATATCTCGTCTGTTAACTCTTTGGCATGATGTTGGTTCCTGAATTTCGCGGCTTGGTGACTCTCCTCCTGTTAATTCAACTGGGCTCAGCCGCGTTTCGCAGACCAGTTGGACGACGCGGGGCCATAGAAGCCGATCCTTACGACAAACCACGGCATTATTTACCGACAATTGTTAAACGACAAATCGTACATGTTAATTTAACAACCCCGAGATCGTCATCTTCTCAAGATTCGGAAAGCTCAAGTCTGAGCTATGAACCGCAGGCTGGTTCATTCCCGCCTTCAGTCTCGTCAACAATTGTGTCATCCTCTGAAGAAAACCCCTCAAGCCTGGAATCAGCCGGACCTGCCAGTCTTGACGAAACTTCTCCCAGCAGCACTGCTGCTTTTGGAACAACCTTCTCCAATGAGCACGTATCAGAATCTGGCCATGCTGAAACCACATCGCACTCTGAGGAAGACACCTCGACCGGTGAACATGTATTGACTGTAACTGTGACTCCCGGTGAAGTTCCACCAGTTAGCTCAAGTGCTCCCTTTATTGGTACCACCGTGTCGACGGGATCGCAACATGAAGAAGTTTCAGACTCGGAGTTGACCAGTTATAACCCATCGTTTGTTGAATCGATTTTGCCGTCAAGTATTCAAAGCGTATTCTCTAGCATGTTGTCAAACATCTTGCCATCAACTGACGCATCTCTGTCCTCTGCTACTCAGCTTTCAAAACGAAGCAGCTCGGAAGAGGATACAAGCTCATCTTCTTCGGCCCTCAGCGCGATTGAGTCGGATATCAACTCTGCATTTTCAGGAATTCTAAACAGCTTATCTTCTGAGTTGCCTGTATCATTTTCTGCTTCTTTGACTGCTGCCCCAACTTCTCTTGCCAGTGTGCGCAGTGTCCAACCAGATGCGATTTTGACAAAAAGGGCCTCATCGTCGGCGGCACCGTCGTCTTCAGATGAGAGTTTCTCGAGTATTATTAACACTTGGATCAGCTCTTTGGGACACCCGGACTCATCATCTGATGGTTCAAGTACTACTTCAACTGCTAGTGCATCATCATCTGGTAGTGGAGTGCCGTGGTGGGCTATTCCCCCAGAATCTCTACCCACCACGGAGCCGACTGTGGGGTCGCCGACTTTCTTCCCTGATTCAACAACTGGGTCTGATACAGCGTCGTCTGCTTCTGCGCCATCAGTGGCTCCTTCTCCATCGGTGGCGTCTGTTTCGTCGGCTTCTTCTGCTCCATCGGCTGCTTCCTCTCCGTCGGCTGATGTTTCAGATACGCCGTCGTCAAGTAACACACCAGCCCAGGCCGTTGCTCCTTCCAATTCAGCTCCTGCTAGTGTCAGTGTGCCAGTCTCTTCTTCGACGTCTAATACTGATATCTCAAGCGAAACTCCGATTATTGGGGAGCCCTCGTCACCAGCTGCAAGTTCAGTTGCATCTCCAGCATCTTCTTCGCTTCCGATTGCAGCGCCCTCACTTGTTGCTAGTGCCTCTTCGCCGGCAGCTACCAGCAGTGATTTGGGATCTTCGGCCCCGACCAGCAGTGACTCTGAACCTCAAGTTGCTTCTGAGCCTTCACCTTCACCTTCCAATGTCGCCTCTGCTAGTCCTGCTGGATCCACCACAGATACCCCCGCTTCACAAACTCCGGCGGTGACTCCAAGTGCGAGTGCTCCTCAATCAAATCCTCAGTCGGCGAGTCAATCTGTGTCTCAATCTGTGCCTCAATCAAATCCTCAATCAAATCCTCAATCGGCGAGTCAATCTGTGCCTCAATCTGTGCCTCAATCTGTGCCTCAATCTGTGTCTCAATCTGTGCCTGTGAACAGCTCTCCAACAGCGTCTAGTCAAACGCCAACAGCTTCTCAATCCAATGTTGCAGTTGGACCGTCTTCGCAAGTCTCAGTCACGTTACCATCTCAGGTACCGTCCTCGGTTTCGTCAGTAGCAAGTACGAGCGTTGGGTCAGCTGTTCTATCTGGCCCTGGATCGAGTTCTATCCCTACTCCTTTTGTTTCTACTGCTTCAACTTCGTCGCCTGGAGGTACCAGTCTGAACTCGGCGTCGCTCACCGTGCCGGTTAGCAGTGTTCCATTATTGAGCTCAACTCCGGCCAGTCAGCCGTTTTTGTCCTCTACTACGACGACAACTCCAATATTATCTGGTTCGTCAACTGCTTCTGGTGTGGTTCCCGTTGTTTCAGGTTCTGTATCGGCGAGTAGTGCATTATCTGCAGTGCCCAGTTCTGCTATTACAGGGTTTGTGTCGAGTGCTTCTGGAATTTCTGGCGTTCTTACTACCAGTGGTCCTACCATTAGCACGGCAGGTGCTGGTTCCTTGCCGACCTCCAGTCAGTCACTGCAGGTTGTCAGCGACACTCCTGGCTCTACTTTGAGTTCAAGCCTTGCCAGTGGTGTTCGCACAGGCCAGCAGACTCTTGTTATATCCAACTCAGCGAGCACCCAGTCAGTAGCACCGGCGACTGATAGTCCCGTGGCTCCAGCACCTACTTCATCGGACTGGCTGCCCACGGTGCTTATTACTCAAGGCACAAACTTGGTTGCGACTCAGCCCAGTAGTGGCAGCTCTGAGGCTGTTGCGACCAGTCTGCCGTCGACGTTGCCCAAAGTCATTGCGCCCACAGGTGGTGTATCGTCTCAGCCGGCTGATTCGCAGTTGATCCAGATTGGATTTGACTATTCTCTGAATTATCCGTTTGTGGTTGCGAACCCTTTGGCAGCAGCTCAAATCTTCGACTATTTGCCAATTGGTCTTGCTGACGGTCTTGAGTTACAGGAGTCGAATATTTCTATGAGGAGTCTGGAGCCTTATCAAAGTGACCATGCAGGTTACATTGTCACTGTTGCGATGACGTATATTCCTAGTGATCTTGTTTCGACTTTGGATGCTTTAATACATACCCCGACGTCGCAGTTGTACCGGGATCCCAACAGCAGAGTGTCCGCGTTGATGAATTTGATTGATCCTACCATTCCGCTCATACCTGGGCAGGGAAGTGGGGCCAACGGCAATAGTGGCACTGGTACTGTTGATCCGGGTGCTAGTGGTGGCCAGGGCGTGGGTGGTACTGCACCTTCGAGTAGTGCGACAGGTGCGTCCTCGGCACCGGGACCGGTTAGTTCTGATTCTGGATCTTTGGATCAGAACAGTTCTGCTCCTACGCCCGTGGTCAATACCAAGACTGTGGGTATTGCGGTTGGAGCGATTGCGGGTGCTATTGCATATGGAGGAGCTATATTCTTGGTTTCCAAGAAGTATAGAAAGAAGAAGCAGCTAATGTTGAGTGGACGAGAGTCACCCATGAATGCAGGAGCAAATGGAATCCCCTATTTCTACGACGATCAATCGTCGAGTAGTCGATCTTCGGATTTCAGCTCAAATCCAAGTGGTTCACGGTCAATGACCAGTAGTGGCCGATTTGGCGGCATTGACAGCATACTGCCTATAGGGCAACAGATATCTCAGCCGGTGATGAGTGAAAACTCTTTAGGCTGGTTATAGGCCATTTCTGTTATTATACGGTGCATTTTTTCGCATTTTAGACTTCCAATTACCTTTTTTATTCGGACTACCTGTTTATCTACATGTTTTTTATTCTCTCAAAAATCGGTCCAACCGATCCCATCTTTACGTTTTTATTTGATTCTACCTTAGGTATTACTAGCTTTTAGTTTCTTAATTCATTTGCTTGACCCCAAGGAATACCGATTAAGGCCTGAGGGACTTCTTGGGACTTTTAGGTGGTAGCTGAAACATACCCCTAAGGCCTAAATTTCCGCGCCTTCCAAGGGCCTCACAAGTTCAATCTCTATTATTCTTTTACATAGCTTTGACACAGAACAGATATATGCAGTCTGTATTGAATTGCCTAATGTTTTGCTTGATCTCTTTTAGTGATTTCCGTTGTTAAAAGCGGATCAATTCTGATGGTCTATCAGCTAGCACCAAATATTCCCAGAAACTGACTGAGGCCTGGGGTGCGATTTTTTGTGTGGTATTACCGTGACAACCAAGAATTGAAAAACTTGACAAGTTTGGTGACATTGCACGTGATAATTCACGTGACATTTCACGTGATGGTTGGCCGATATCTTGGGGTTTCTCCGCCTTTTTTCTGACTCTTTATATACAATCTTGGATTTCGGACAAGAAGCATTAAATTTTGGAATAGTATAGTAACAGAGATATGGATATGGCAAGTTCGGTTAGCACGGCAATGACGTCGTACCCACCCTCTCCGGCGCCGTCGAGTCCGAGAAATGCTCGGCGATATGCTTTGGAGACGGAGCTGGTGTATTCCGAGACGTCTGATCAATACCGAGCGTCGAGTGTTCCCATCTATCAGACTGCTACGTTCAAGCAGGATAGTCTAAGCAATATGGGAGAGTATGATTACACACGGAGTGGGAATCCGACGAGATCACATTTGGAGCGTCATCTGGCCAAGATTATGAATGCGAATCGGGCTCTAGCGGTTTCCAGTGGAATGACGGCCACAGATGTCATTACAAGGCTCTTGAGGCCCGGCGATGAGGTTATTGCTGGAGACGATCTATATGGAGGGACCAACCGGTTGCTCAAATACCTTAGCTCCAATCAAGGTATTATCGTACATCATGTCGACACAACAAACAACCAGGCTGTATTACAGGTGGTATCTGCTAAAACAAAAATGGTGCTGCTGGAAAGCCCCACAAACCCACTGATCAAGATCGCCGACATCAAAGGCGTGGCCAGCCTGGTACATGCCGCTAACCCAGAGGCTATCGTGGCCGTCGATAACACCATGTTGTCGCCGCTCCTCATGACCCCGCTCGATCTAGGAGCTGACATCGTATACGAGTCAGGAACAAAGTATCTGTCTGGCCATCATGATATCATGGCCGGCGTAATCGCAGTAAACAATTTAGCATTGGGAGACCGCCTGTTCTTCACTATAAACGCATCGGGATGCGGCTTGAGCCCGTTTGATTCTTGGCTGCTGCTGCGTGGTATCAAAACACTGTCGGTGCGACTGGAAAAACAGGAGTCAAATACCCAAAGAATAGCCGAGTTCCTCGAGGGCCTCGGCTTCAAGGTTAGATACCCCGGATTGAGATCACACCCAAGCTACGATCTGCACTGGTCTATGGCTCGAGGAGCTGGGGCAGTTCTGTCATTCGAGACTGGCAATGTCGAGCTCAGTGAGCGGGTGGTGGAAAGTACCAAAATTTGGGGAATCAGTGTCAGTTTCGGCTGCGTTAACTCGCTAATATCGTATGTGCCCTTCCTGATTGATTGAATCCTGGGCATACAGTTACTAACATGTTTTAATCTAGTATGCCATGCAAGATGTCCCATGCATCAATCGACCCTAAGACCAGAGCTGAGCGAGACTTCCCAGAAGATCTCATTAGACTGTGCGTGGGCATTGAGAACTGCGACGATCTCTTGAACGATTTACAGATTGCAGTAAGTTTTCAAGCCAACTCCTTTTTTGCAAAGAGCATTACTAACTTTCTTAAGCTGGTCAAATCCGGAGCTGCCAAGTTCGGCATCAGCCCTGGAACAATTTTCAGAGCAACAGACAACTGACCTACTGTGTTTTTTTTAAGTTTTAAGTTATTTTCACAGAGCTTGTTAACGCTACATATTATAATATTCATTTTTATCTCTTTTACGATCAAGTTAACGTAAATAATCTCTCATAAAATCGCCTATCTTGGATGCACCCTGCTCGAGAGCATCCTTAAGAGCACCCATATCCTCGCCGGCAATGCCCTTAACACGGTCCGCGATATCTTGTGCAACTCGTTCTACTGAGCCGAATTCGCCATTGGATCCACCACCGGCAGTGAGAGCATCCTCTTCTTCTTCGCTGCGGCCAAAGTATGTGTTGGAAGAGATCGAAGTCGCGCCGTCAAACGCTTGCAGTCGTTGCTTGGCCTCATTTTGAGCCTGAGGATCGAAAGAGTTGCGGCCGAAAAACTCGTCAGAAGAGATACCCTTCTGGTTACCGTACTTGTTTACAACCTCAGATGGTGCAGAGTCATACGAGGTCGACGAGATCGATCGGGGAGTCGGGGTCACTGGCTTTGCGGCAGGAACCGAAACCTGGCCGAATCCAAGCTTCACAAAGGCCTTTGTAGTGTCATCCACCGGTTTTGATGACGAAGAGGTGGTACGAGAGCTTTCTGACAGAGAAGCTGGAGTTGTTAGAGAGGCAGGAACGGCAGTGGGGGCTGAGGAAGAAGCGGCGGCAGTATTTTCATTAGGGTCGTAACCAAGCCGTTCATTTCGTTCTCGTTCCTCCTTGGCTTCACGTTCAGCCTTTTCAAAGTCAATCTCATCGGCACCCAATTTCTTTGCGACGATTTTCGTGGTTCGTTTCGAGCTGAGGATATTGGTCTTACGGGCGGCGGCACCACCACTGCTGGTTCGAGCGCTTGACAAAATCCGAGAAGATGATGTTGTGGGGGATTTGGTAGTGGACGATGCTGATGACGACAATGCAGGAGATGCAGGGCGACTATTGCTATTCAAAGGTGTAGCGGTTCTCGAAGCAGGAGGAGTAGGTCGTTTCACCATTGGTTTATCCCAGCTTGAAAAGAAGTCATCTTTAGAGGATTCTTCAGCCAATGATGAAGAGGAAGAGTTTGAGGCCAATTCGGCGGCAACATTCGATATATCCAGAACTTTTTCATTTGGATATTTGACAGCATCAGACAAAGATCGTCTCTTAAGTTCTTCGATATATAGATTAGCGGTCCGACTGGTATACTTTTCCTTTGCATTTGCGGAGGGGTTTAAATATCTGGAGCCACCATTTTTGGTGAAGAACTCTCGAGCAGATTTATTTCCACCCACTCGAATGTTTCTCAAATGGCTGATTGTCCAATTATCCATATTGGTACTGCGGACAAATGTGATATGTACACCGAGGTTTCTATGGATTGCAGAACAATCCAAACAAATGAATACCCCGAAAGTCGCTGACGACCAAGTGGGATTCTTGGCGTTACAATCAAAACATGTTTTATTAGCCACCAATGAACGATGTTTATCAAAAAACGGTTGGATCTCGTCCTTAGATAATGCACTTTTTTCCTCTGAACTAGTCATATCCTCCCCTTCCTATCGTTTATATATAATAGATACTTTGAGGATTGATTCTCTCCAAAACAAATAAAAAAACGCGGATAGAAAGAACACAACTGACACTTAGATATATAAAATATATAAATATCCAGGTGTTGTTCTTTTGGAAATTGCCAACAACTTTCCCCCTAACAATCCAAAACTTAACCTTCAAAACCCTGTTTTTGTCCTCACGCGTAGAGAACGCTTGGGACATTGGACTGAGAATTACCCGTAAGTTCAAGTCACGTGAAACTTTTGAGATTTGAGTTGGGAGAATAGACTGAAATGTACACCCCACTACAAAACTGGAGATTAAAAAAGATTTATTACTTGTGTAACTATTCCATTAGGAGAGTTCCATTATATAGATTATAGTTATGAGTATTCGGATACCGACGAATCTTTTGAAGAGGAGTTTAAGCTCTTCTTATCAGAGAATGATAATATTACGGACATTTAAGAATCGTACACATCAGTTACGGTTTGCATCGACCATGTCTTCGAATGCCGGCACTCAACAACGACCGTCGTCGCCTCCGAAAATCTCGGTGGGACAAAAAATCTCGAATGCGGCATCGTTTTCATTCTATACTGCATTGGTGATTGGAGGCGTTGGGTTATCGGGGTTGGTGGTTTATTACTTTGTGTCGGATATCCTATTACCTACAAGTGATGTTCAAGTGTTTAATCGAGCATTTGGAATAGTTGAAAAAGATCCTCAAGTACAGAAACTTCTGGGAGGACATCGCATCTCCGCATATGGCGAAGCTACAGATAATAAATGGGCTCGAAATCGGCCAATTGCAAGCCGCCGAGGCGTGGATCGAACGGGCCGGGAACATCTATTGATGCAATTCCATGTTAAAGGAGATCTGGCCGAAGGAGTGGTGCGATTGGAAATGGTCAAGAGTGATGAGAAAAATCAAGCGGGAATTGGAAGCTTTGATTTCAGATATCTGGTTGTGGAAGTGCCAGGCCATCCCAGATTGTATTTAATCGATAACTCCAATACAAAACCAAAGTCCAAGGACCCGAATGTGGGGTTTCTGGGCGTTAAATGGGGCAAGTCCTAGTAATTGTTTATTTTATTTATGCTCTAGATATCTGATCTAGTGACGGATGCAACATTGAAAGGTTCCTTCGACAATAAAACCTTTCTTCCACTGAAAGGCTCGCATGTTACGCGTTTTCGATGTTCAGGGCCAGGACTCACCGCTTGTCCCTTTTGTAGCTTCGTCAACAGTTCAATAGTACCCTTGGGAGAAAGATCTTCGTAATAATCATCATTTACAGCCAACATGGGTGCATTAACACAGGCACCAAGACATTCAACCTCTGAAAAGGTAAAAAGCTTGTCCTTAGTGGTCTGACCAGGCTTGATTCCCAGATGGGATTCAACCGCCTCCATAATGCCATCAGACCCACATAATTGACAAGGAGTAGTGGTGCAAACCTGCAAATGATACTTGCCCATGGGCGATTTATTATACATGGTGTAGAAGGTTGCAACTTCATAAACCCGCATTGGAGGCATCTCCAGCATCTTTGCAACATAATTCATAACACTTATAGACGTGAATCCAAGCTGACGTTGGCCAATATCCAACAATGGCATCACAGCCGCCTTCTTATATTGAGAAGGATATTTGGCAATAACATCTTGTGCTCTCGAAAGGTTCTCGGATGTGAACTCAAAAGGAATTGAAGGGTTATTCTCCGAAGAATTTCTATGCACAGCATGCACCGATGAGTACTGCCGACTGTTCTTCACAAATGATACCGTTGCACGGCCTAACCTCCGGCTAATACTCATTGACATTGGTGACAGGAAGTTGAAATTTTGACTTGATGTTGATGCTGTGTTAGTGGGAGGATTTCCACTTACAATTTGGGTCTCAATGATTGGTTAAAAACCATAACTATACGAAAACAATTTCACAAGCCAAGTATAAGAAGACTAAAAATAACAATAATAAAGTCACTTAACGATGTAAGGTCTTCAATTGTAATTTAAAAGTCTCGAAATAAATTTCGATGAGACCTCGAAAAAAAAATGCGACCTCGGTGAGGATTGAACTCACGATCTTGCGATTAACAGTCGCACGCCTTAACCAGCTTGGCCACGAAGTCAACTTTTGAAAAATAAATTTACAGAGTCGTAGATACACTAAACAATTATAAAGTCACGTGCCGCATCACGTGACCTTAAAATCTCAAGAAACTCGATATTGAAGCCCATATATGTATATTGGAGATGATTCATATTTTCAAAAGGACTTTTTATGTGTGTTTACGGAAAAAATTGAGTTAGTTGGGTGGTTTATATATTTAGATCGGCGACCGCGTCGACTGCGCGTCGCAGTATCGGGCAGTCAATTAGTCCCACCGGAGATGCAGCACGGTCATTATGGCTGATCAGATGCCGACGGAGGTTCTGTATGAGATTTTCAAATATTTAGGGCCTGTGGACTTGACGAGGTGTAGCTGTGTCTGTAAACTAGTAAGTATTTGTGGTCTATTTTAGTTTGGTTTAAGGCGAATTGCTCAACCTTCAGTGGAACGAAACCGCGAGCGCGAAGCATCTATGGACTTATCTGGATCTCACGACTCTTGAACCAGATTCTGTTTTGTCGACGAGTCATATAGAGCATACCAATCGGATTCGACTAGGCAACTCACAGGCTTGGATGACTGCCTATGGAATCATGGGAACTATCTCCCGGTTCCCGAACTTGACTGGACTGGACCTAGACGGGTTACCACTTCAGAACTTGGATGATCTTTTGGCAGGAGCGTTTCACACCTTTCCAACCGGAATGCGTCATGTATCTTTATCTCAGACATTTGCAAAGCCCAGGGCAGTAATGGCGCTCTTGTCGCGGTGTGGACCATCGCTCGAAAGCCTTGATCTCTCCTACACAAATATTGACGATAACGTTCTAGATATGATTTTGGCCAAATGCACTGGCTTATTAGATGGTCAGCTAGAACTATTGGATTTAAGCGGCACATTCAAAGTCACTGTTAAGGGTATACGCCGCTTCTTGGAGATGGGGCCTCTTAGTCTTGTTTCTCTTTCCCTCAATTTCGCATACCGCCTAGATCCTGAATGGATAAAGAGCTTCGTGACTAATCAAGCCCGCTTAAATTTCAGTGGGTCGCGTCTACGTCATTTGAGCATTATTGGTTGTGATCTTTTCACAGTAAAGGACATTGAAACTATTAAAGGCCTAATTGAAGGCCAAGGACTTACAATACGTCATAATACGCTTCTCGAGGACAACACTGTCGAAGCATATCGGCAACTAATAGACAGGATGCATCAAACACTTGAACCAGGCTAGGCAGCTGCGGTTTTAACCACCACTGTCTCACCATCTTTAACGACCGCTCCAAGTTTATTCTTGTAATCCAGGAAGTTGGACCCTGATGCATACAGTCCTAGCCGGGAACTACCGCTATTGTTTCTGTTGCTGATATCTAGCACTGCGCACGCTTTGTCCAGAGCCTTTCCGGCCGTAATGTCCTTGTCGAAGAATACTGGAATCTTCTTGGCCGGTCTTATCGCCTCTTTCTGAGAGATCGGATCTGTATAAGTGGATCCAGGTCGCTCAATATAAATATACACTCGGTTGATTAGTGGCACCTTGTCGTCTCCCTTGGCTGTCCGCTTAAGCGTGGCAAGCTCCAGGATTCGCGACGACTTTGCAGTTGCTGGTTTCAGACTACTTATACCAACCGTGCCACCAGTCTTCTTTCCCCAGAATGACTTGAACTTCTCTAATGCTGCTGACTTCTGCTGTGCGTCCTTATTCGGTGGCGGTGGCACCGGTGAAGCCCTTGAAGACGGAGTGGCTGACCTACTTGACGTGCCATTATTACCACTCAATCGTTGAGGCCCTGGAGACGGACTCTTCGAGCTCGCTCGAGCTTTATTATCTGCCACAGGCTTCAAGTTCTTTTCCTCTAGTGGCGTACAACCATGCTCTTCTGGACGCTTATGACTACTGCAGTACGAATGTCCGCATTCATTGCATCTAAAAGGCAAGAAATCCAAGTCATTACACTTGTAGCAGTGAGTTCCAACGTCCAATAGACCTTTCGATTTCTCAGCAAGAGTTGTCATCTATTTAACCAATATGCAATAAATATGCTTGAGGTGAATGCACGCTACTCCGGCTTTATATATGCGTCTATCGCTGACAGTGTTTAGAAATGCTTTATAACGGGTGGCAGTGTTTTGGTCCGGGTAAATTGACTGCATATGCAACGAGTTGCCAAGCCGCATGCAGGGAACCTTCTAGAAAGCGCCACGAAGTTTTTAACGAGATCCAATTAACATTTCCGATATATAGTAGATCCATGTGAGGTTCAACTTAATTCTTGTGCATTACTATATGATTTTCTATGTGTTATAAATCCATTTCTCCATCGCCCTCTTCTACCATTTCTTCCACATCTGCCATATCGTTGTTAAGTTCAGTTACTGTGGACTGTTCGTCTGCTTCCAAGCACAATTCCCGCAAAGCAAGCGCAGAAAGCATTTGGAAAGTGACAGTTCGGACTACTTGACCCCAGTGCTCAAGGCAGTACGCAGCGGCCTTTAACCTGAGATCTGTCTCCCCCGCCGCAGAAGCACAGCTCCACACCGTCACAGCGTAACCCGGAGTCCAAGTTTCCCGCAGCAGGAACTCAAGACTGAGTTTTCGAAGCCTTGGAAGATCGTAGACATTAGCCAAAACCAACAAGCCGGCAATGACGTCGGGGGATAGTCCTTTGATGGAGTCGCGATACATGAATTCAACCAGAGCCCTGACCCACGAGATGGGTTCAGGAATGTAAAACTGTCTAGTCTGCGATTCATGCATGTCACTTGCCAGCATCCGTTTGAAGTGCGGCCACCGAGCAAGGAGGATGAGAGAATGCACTTTGAGTGGATGACTTACCACAAACTCCGGCACGTCGCCGTCAACCAATTCCTCCGAACTGCCGAAACCCGATCCCACCCTCTGCAGGACTTGACCAGACCGGCTCACAAGCGTGTGCATCAGTGGCGGTCGTTGTTCAGAGTCCACAGCGGTGATTTCAAAATCACAGTATTCCTGCGATGTGAATAACTCGTACATGTCGAAGCCAATTGTGCGAAGTGAGGGCATAGCCAAGCCCGGTTTAGGTGTCTGGGTCGCATCGAAGTATCCTAGCTCCGATAGATCGAGTCTCAAAATGTTGCTGAGAGAGTCACCTTCTTCTTCTGTTGCATGGCCTAGAAAAATCATCTGAGTTCCCAATACGAATGCGTGTATCCACGCAGGTCCACTTTCAAGATATTCATGGCATTCGATATTAGTCCAAGCCATACGGTTAAGTTCGAATCTCTTGATGCTAGGTTCGATATCTCCCACGGGACCCGGGAGCTCAACATCAAGCATGGTGCCCTTTATTCCCGACGTAAACAAATGCACGGCCGACGAGTTGAGTTCTGCTTCCCTTTGTAAAGAGTGGCTTGTTATATCGGCACTGCCGACTGTATCGGTACTAAAATCGTACCATGCAATTTCCGTCATTCGTTTCATATCTGACAATCCTCCGAACGCCCAAACCCGGTTGTTATCCATAGTGATGGTATGGTCGCATCTGCGCACAAAAGTATGACATTCCGTCCAAACACGAGATTCGATATCATAGACGTATAGGTCATCATACTTCTCCTCGGCATTAGCCATGCCACCACTGATAATAAGCTTCTTTTCGTCCTCTGACAAGCAAGCCGCATGGCGGAACCGAGCAGGAGGGGCACAACTTCCTTCATTAGTCACTTCACTCCAAATGTCCTCCCTCAAATCATATTGATATGTTTTATTTAAACATAGATTACCAAATTCATCCTGCCCGCCGAATACTATGATCTTTCCTCCCTTGAGTGTTGCGGTATGGCCTAAAAGACTTGAGTTAGAGAGGGGGAAAGCCCCACATTTCTAGAAAGAAAAAGCAAAAAAAACGTCACAAACATATTGACGAACAGGACGAAATAAATAAAAGAAACACTTACCGAAACGGGCGGTTATAGGACTACTATGCTTGGAGGGTCGGATGGACCAGGAATTTGTCTTTAGATCCAATATTTTGACGTCGTTATCCACTAGTTTTAAAAGTTAGTTTCTGCACCCCACATGTCAAAACCGTTAATCGCTAGATCTGTTCCAACAAACAGAACATAAATGCAATCCGAATAAAAAGATATTGAAAAGATAATAACTTACTATCATCTGTGAACCTATCGAATCCTCCAAACAGAAAGATCTTTTGATCTTCTGCTGAAAGTACTGCTGAGGGGCTATCCAGAAGCGTCGGAGCGGGACCTTATAAAATCACCAGGTCATTAGCTACTGCTGATATCGGTGAAACCCCTACTATTAATACTCATTAACATACCTGAAATGGAGTCCAAAGAATGGATCGAAGTCTCATCAGTCTTTGATACCGGAGCTACCGGTAAAACAGAAACTGGCATGTTCCGTCTCCACTCTACACTCCGGTTATAGTAATAAACCCGTATATCCACACAGTTATTTGTCTATTCACAGTCGATGCCCATAAATGAAGCCCTTAAAAACCCAATATCCAAATAACCCAATACTCTTGGATCTGCCAAAATCAAACTCGTTTGAGATGGTATATTCTAGATCGACGGTGGGTTCAATGACCTTCCGAAAGCCAAAATGTGACTTTGTGGGTATAAATGGTCGCCTATTAATTTTTTTTTATTCTTCCATTACTAACATGAAAAGGAAAATTTCAAAGATTCGTTGCCATGGTAACAGATTTTACATTTCCGTTGTTATAGTAACGCAAGTCACGTGATTATTGAATATAGCTTCTAAGCATAGGTCCAATGGCTGTGCGTTATACTTAATACAGTTGTATTATTTATTTTAGAAAATGATCAGAGGTAAGGGGACTTTGATAATGCTTTTTCAATTTAATCTTGAGGCTGAGAGCCGTGATTCTTTGACTAGCTACTGAGTCTCGTAAGTAACTCGTGACATAGAGAATCAACGATCTACAAGTTGAATATATATAGATATATATAGATATCTTCAATCCATAGACTCTTTAAAGATAAATAGTGACTCCATACATCAATTGAGCTCGTTAAGTTGAACTCCTTTAAACTGACGTTTGCACTCAAAATTAGGCGGTGGTTAGGGTTATAGCTTAGAGTGCGGGTAAAAGGTGAGGTTAAGGTCCAGTTTGAGTGACTTGGGGTCAAAGATTGCACTCTACAAGTATTATATAATGATAGTTAGATCGAATTAGAGTGAGGATCCTTAAGATAATAAGGTGAAGTTGAATAGGAGAAATTTCAGGATCAAAAATCCCGAGTCTGACAGTTGGAGAGTCAAATCTGGGTTCAGAGACCAAATGGATCGAAGTCAATATGACGGTTTAAGAGGATTTTACATGGTTCAAAGACGTACAAGTAATCATGTCAAGTACACTTTGATGAATTCAATATTTGCACTCGACCAGGTTGAGTACATATATGATCCAATAACCGGGATCGTTGTGGCGGTAACTACAGGGCCAGGCCAATGTGTGGAAAAAAAGGTTCAAGATTTCACTTTCCCATCATTCAAGCCATTTCCCTTGCTACATCAACCATTTGTTGTTGTGATCTATCGGAGACAGTAACGCGCATTGCAAGACTCAAAAGCGGTTTCTTTGATATAATCGCGTCGGATATCGATCTCTGGTTGTGGATTTAACGCGCCGTTCGCGTGACAAGAAAGTCAGTCCGTCTTGACGTGCAGTTCAGACAATTGTTCTTGGAACGATTGTGTGGCGATTTCGAAATGGTTGACAATGAGATAATGTCCACGAGTTTCGACTCTATTGAAGAAAGTGTTTTGTTGGAGAATGGTTTGGACGGTCCTCTTGATGGAAGAAGAACCTCAGGAAGGGTCAGACATACGCCAGTTTTCTATACTGGAGACCCAATTCCTGTTCGGAAGAAGTCAAACAAGAAAAAAAGTTCAAAGAAGAAACCCGACTTCTTGGTGTCCTTCAAAGTACCACCAAAAAGAGTGCCTCCTCCTCCATTTGCTCTGATCCGATCCACGTATCCTGAAGAGATTCTATGGGAGAAGATCGCTTTGAGAGAGTTTATGCTTCGATGTAAGTTTCCCAATGTTTATCATGCTCGGAAAGGATATGTCGTTTCTAACGTTTTCTTTTATTTACACTGTAGTTGATAAGCTCTGTCGATTACCGACTAGACATGCCAGCACCATCAATGATCCCACGGTGGAATGGAACGAGTATTTATGCAAGTCGATTGTGGTATCAATGTTGAGAGTGGTCCTGAATGATACTATTCCAATCGTTGGTTTCACAAAAGATTACCTGGTGGAAATCGAGAAAACTGTAGCGGATTCAGAACGAATATGGAACTTACTCGACGAGTATTTACGATACGTGAAAATGGCAAATACTGAACAAGAAGTTACTCCCCAGGATGATGCTCAGAAACCGCAATATGAGGAACATGAGGAATCCGAAGAAACAAATGGACTGGGTCTATCTGAAGCTTTGAGTAAAACAAGCATCTATGCGTTATACGAGAATACCGAGCACGGCAGGATAAAGATCATGATAAAGCTGATGCAAATCGTAGCCGGTACGGAGACGATCCGGGTGACTATTCAACAGGATCAGGAAGAATTGCGACAAATCCAACTGGGCACGAGTGCCGAAATCAAGGAACTCAAGGCAGCATGGGAAGAGCAAGCCCTCAAACTGAATCGAGTGAGGATCCAGATCTCGGATGACAAAACGCTTACTCAATGGAAAGAGAAGTTTGCAAATAGTCACCGATACTCGATAAACCGGATTCGTAAGGCCGAACAGAACCTGTATGGGCTACAGACCAAATACAACCAACGCACTACTGCTCTGGGGCAGGACAAGCATGGTAATAGATACTGGAGGTTCCAGAAGAAATCAGATACAATCTCGCAATGGGGATCATGGATCATCTGTGAAAAGTCTCCCAATTTGACGGACCCAAGTGGCCCTGACAGCGATAAGAGTAACGACGTTGAGGAAGTGTCCGAACACGCCAATGCAAAAAACGCATCTCTCTATTATGTTTCCGGAAAACAAAACTTATCTGTATTAGTAGAGTGGCTCAAGGCACAAGGAAAGACGGCAGTCACGCCAGGGCTCATCAAGGAGGTTGATGAGTTCGTTACTCATTTCGGCAATGAGACTTAGATCAGCATATTAACGTAAATACTATATAATCTGAAGCGGGTCTTTATCAGTTTTGCTGATAGTCACTTCGCTCGGACCATCGTAATCATTCTGAAGCTGTTTGGACAGCTGTTCGCGCAGGATCTTGAGAAACCCTCTTTCGGTATTGCTATGGCCACATACAATAGCGCTAGTACCCGACTCGACCATGTGCAGTAGCTCATGATGACTGAGTTCTCCTGTGAAGTATACGTCTGCCTTCACTCCTTTCAACACCGAACCACCGGACCCGGCACACATGGCTACAGTTTCAATTGGAGTGGTCTGATGGTGTGGAGCGAAAGCCACTTGAAGCTTCTCCAACTTCAAGTGAGTTTTGACTCTGTCAACAAGATTTCCGAATGTAAGTGGTGTTTTGAGATGAACAAGTCTACCCATGCCTGCTCCTTCGTGGTCATTGACACCCACAACTGGCGTGATTACGCTTCTCATTACTTCGTTATGCTTACCACCAGATACACCGTCAGCAAGCCAATCGTTGACACCCCCGAGAGCAGCATCCACAGCAGTATGGGGACAATAAACGCTTATACCAGCCCGAGCCAGTTTCAATAATGAGCGTTGCTGAGAATCTTCCTGGGTGAGGGATTTTAGGCCTCTGAAGATGAAGGGATGATATGCTATAATGAAGTTGTTTTTGTTTTTTAGTGCCTCATCGGCAACTGAGGTTGTAAGGTCAATTGTGAGCAATACAGATAGTTTTTCAGAGGTTGATTTAATATCTTCATCTGCTAGCGGTGCTTCAAGAAGTAATCCGGTATTATCCCATGATCCGTCTGCCAATTCTCTAGGATAGAGACGTTGGACTATTCAATTAGTCGATATTAGCCGATATGCCTCAATCCTCAACATACTCGCATTCGTGATCGTCCTCACAGCTCTTTGCGATGACATATTAGTACTTCAGTACGTAGAATCTGGCGATGTTCAAACTCTCCGCCATCTCTAAAATATATACCAAAGCTGCCGACAATGTCAGATGGGCTTTCGGTCCAATATATGGACTCCATAATACGAGAGCGACTAGGTGCTACTCATGTGGAGGTTTCCGACTCCTCGGGTACGTTTGTGCTGGTGAAGCTTAGAGCTTTCTATTTAGATTAACGGATAATTCGTAGGCGGATGCGGACAAGCGTTTGAAGTCATTATCGTATCGCCGCAGTTTATGGGGAAAAATACTCTGTTTCGTCATAGACTTGTAAATAAAGCTCTTAAAGAGGAGATATCGTCCATACATGCGTTCACGCAAGTACGTTGGCAAGCTCTTGAAAGTTGACCATGTGTCTGACTAATAACATCATTTAGAAGGCATATACTCCAGACGAATGGAATACGAAAACTGCAGCGTAAATAATAGTTCAATAGATAGTTACGACATTAAAATACGTTATATGTACGTTGTTTGAGGTATTTTCGGCAACCAACCAAATGGCCCGAGCATAGGGGACAATGTAGGCTTTCAAATGATAATCCCGTTTAGACGGGCTACAAGGTTGTCGTAATTCTTGGTCTCGATGTCTGCAAACCCGACATATGCTAAAGTGACCAGTCTTTGAAGTTTGGGGTCTCCTGCATACTGCTCATGGACAGACCTCAACCACTCTAGTACCTGCTTAAACATTAAAGGCCAATTGTTGACTAGTGACTCTCCAGTGTTTATCTGTATTATGACCAGAGCACATGTCACAAGTGCTTCGTCTATAGCAGCCACACCTGACCCAGCTTCGGATAATATAAGTTCAAAAAGGTCGCTCGTCATCTCCGATCTCGAAGACGCGTGAGCAACAAGAGCTAACGTCTTGATTAAGTGAGCCAATAATAACTCCGAATATTCTTTCACTCTGCCCTTGGGGTTCTCAAGGTATCTCTTTAAAAGAGGATTGAAAAAGTACTTGGAAGCAATCTTGCCATACTCTTTAGACTTCAACACCGCAGAGTTATCTCGAGAGCGATTTGCTATCAGCTTTCCAGACGTTCTGGTAGTGATACTTTGGCCCAATTCCATATTCTTCTTCTCTGAGACCTCGTCTTGGAGCTGCTTTGTAACAAGCTCCAAATCGTTTGCAAATACATCACTAGGGTCCTTGAACAAAACATGCTGCCTTTCTGGAAGCATCTTTTTCGAGGATGACCTCGCGCTCTGGTCTGGATTGTTCAGGCCAGCAAGAGCCCTGGCCCCCAATGATATCGCTGATAGCATGGTAATGCGTTGTTGAAGAGAATAATCGCCTGCAAAAATAAGATCGGAAAGATAAGTAGGCACTTCATCCGGCGATGCGGCCACAAGAGCTATGAGGCCGTTCAGTCTCATCTCGTGGAATTGGTCCATATCAAATTGATCCTTCATTCCTGAAAGCAAATCAGTCAGCTGTTTCGCGTATAAGCTAATCTCCATACCAACTCTAGCCTTTTCGCTGATAATGCCAGCAGCAGAACTAAGGGCAATCTGCTGTTTCTCAAAGTCCTCTGACCTAAGGTACTCCAACAGATCCTTAAGATATACCGGCCTTGATACAACATCTTTCTTCAATACAGGGTCATCCCCTAGAGCGTCGGCATCGTCTTCCTTGTCATCCTCAGGGAAAGCGTAGGGCTTCAAATCCTTATCTTCGTCGTCACTGTCGGGAATCTCTTCAATGACTGGAACTACTACTGCAGTGTGAAGTGGCTCCTGAACAACAGCAGCATGGAGAGATGTAGGTTTATCCACGTGCGTAGTAGCGTTAAGATCATTCCATAGGCTATCATTATAACGCCTAGGAACTTCTGAACCATTCATAATTGCCTTTCGCCAACTTTCATACTCTGGATTCTTGAGGTCAATATCAAAATCAAGCGGTTTCGACATTTCTGATCTTTTGCTCCATTCCTCGGCGACTATTATACCCAAGAGACGGATATTATCCGACGTGACGCCAAGGTGGTTTGATATTGCGGACAGAAAATCTGCGCTAGAGCCAATTCTTCTAATTTGTTCTGGCTTAAGACGTCGTAATAATAGCAGCAATACTTGCGATTGCGCCTCCTGCTGTGAGAGTGGTAAATGCCGAATTGCCAATTGGTTACCCCATCGGCCTACCAGGGCCTGAGCTGGAGCTTCGAGATTCGAGATTTCTGCTGAAATACTTAGCACGACTGTTCGTTTCAAACTCAGACTGGCATTATGGGACTCCAAGTATTTTAACAACCCAACAGAGATCTGGAGAAGCTCGGGGTTCTGAAATAAAAAGAGGCTCAAAATAGATGCGATAGCCGAGAGCCTTACAGGTGCTATTTTCTCAGGTTTTTCAGACAGATAGTTTCTTGTCAGAGTGGGTAGTATGCACTTGGCCATGCAGAATTCCTGCTGTCGAAATCGCATATGCCGGAAAAGACGAGCGAATCGGGAAAGGTGAGCAGGAGTGACAAGCACTGTTCCCACGGCTTCAGGATATCCCAGTTTTAGAAGTTTATCCAGCAGGTCCACTGGTGAGAGAGTTTCAAGGTTGTTAGACTCTATTTCCATCAATCGTTCACTCAGATACTTGGTGAATCGGCCGCCATCAGAAATCCACTCCCATTCGTCAAAATGCTGAGAATTAGATATTGCTTTAGCTGCTACACTCACACTCGACTGTATCTGGCTTCCAAAGAGTTGGGTACCCAGATTCTTCGCGTGTGAAGCTAGGTGTCTTTCTGATATAATGTATTCCAATCTCTCATGTAATAACACTATCAGATTATCCCTTCTTAGAACCTTCGATAACATCCAGGATATCAAATCAAGAGACGCCTTCATTGTCTTGACATCTCCGGGGTTCAAGCCTGACGTTTCATCCAAAATGGTCGTAGCGTGCAGGTTGATCCTTGAGGTTAGCACCGCTAATCCTCCCCCGCAACTAAAGCATTCAGCTATTAGATTATTGATATTTCCTGGCATTGAGTAACCCAATTGAATCAACGTATGTTCTATTAGGCCAAGGAAGAAGGAGTAGGACTCTTCAGAAGCTAGAAATAGATGATGTGATGGATCCTTGATGACCTCATTTAGGAGAGCCTCCAGCCGTTCGATGCTAGGTTGGCTCTCGAGCTCAAGCCTGGCAGCAGTCAGATCCATCGTTAAGTTGATATCTGGGGTCAACTATGAGTTGAAATTTAACGCGGTTTGCACCGCAGGCCCCTTCTGGTTGAGAACTCGAATATGAATACGCTTCAACTTGACCCGATTGCTTCTATAGTTCAAGCAGTACTGTACAATGCAAAATGATAAGCTATATAGCGACTTGAGTTCAGACACGCCAGTAAGGCCAGAAATGTCAAAAATAGGAGACTCTCGACCGATGTCTCTTTTACTGAATAGATCTGGTAGGAGAATATGAGTACCAAAAAAAGTAAAAAAGCAATGCGACAGCCCGGAGTCGAACCGGGGGCCCATCAATGGGAACGATGGATTTTACCGCTAAACTACTGACGCTAATTTCTACCAAAATCAGAAAACAGCATTCCCGCAGCCCGACGTTACAGAAAAAGCAAACCGCGCAGGGTTAGGGTGCATATGCAATGAAGATCTCGAGCATTTCTTTTTCATTTGGAGATTCGTCTATCAAGCTGGCCTAAAGCTCACTTGAACAATTTGTTTGGGAAGACATCTTGCTATGATATGACATGACCGGATACTGTGTGGTGTCAGAGCTCACTCAATTCTAATGCTAAGGGTTGAGGCCATATCTATGCTAATTAATTGATTACTGATCTATTATGCAGTAAGTCTATGCTCAAAATCGGGGAGTATTATTCAAGTTCAAACTTAACTGGCAAAATATAAGCAGGATAGAAGCTCTAATATGCATAAGCAGCTAATAGAGTAGTTGCTCGAATCATTTGGTTGACTTTCATTAAACGCTGTAAATGTTAATATTCGTTGTGCGCTCAGAATGTGAGCCATATTAGAAATAATTAAATGACCTCAAGCGACTTTTTGAAATCTGATTCTTTAAATCAAGTTAAAATCTAGGTCAAAATTATTACCAAATGACAAGGCCTTAGTCACTACTTACAAGGGTGCTATAGTAAATATATCTCAGACATTGAGTTTACCGTGGCTCTATTAGAAAATTATGTGCGGATTGATTGAAATGTAGGATTTCGTCGGTCGGACTGCTCCTCACTGCTCGCATAATGCCCTCACCTCGGCATGGAATCTTCTCTGAATATTGTACCTGATAGTATAAATATCCTCAATAAGTATTTATGAACAGTTATATGGTTATTCCTGAAAGTACGGAAAGCTTTCCTGTTGTTTCAGACATTTACAGAAGCATGGTCTTATAAAATAGTAATTTAACACGAGTGTGGCACCATATGTCACGGCGCTACATATTCGACCATGTTGATATAATCCGACCGCAGATATTATTTCTCGAAAGCGACTACCCCCTGGTTTACCGAATGCAATGGCAGCAGATTAAGCAAAATGTTTCACTATCTAGTACCAGAAACCGCTGGCTGACTAATATGCGACTATAGGTTAAATGAACAGGTATTTAAACGGCACACAGACTAACGTCCGACGGTGTGCAATGGTATATATCGCAATTTGCGGAGTCTTTAGAAGAATATCGGATGTGGAGGGGTTTGCATGAGCCTCACCTAATCTACGAAGACAATACATTACTATCGCGATAACGATTAGAACTACATATTGCCATTATAGATGCCGATTTCAGATCTGGTTTTCACTCTGAGCCTCATATATGTTCCTATGTTTACAACTCGAGCCTACGTCGTACGATAATAGAGAGATTACCATCAAACTACAAATACAGAAAGCATAATATTCTCGTGAAATATATAAATTAGCCAATATGATTGATGTGAAACTAGCTGATGAACTTCAAAACATTAATCACGCCATGAAACCACGGTTCTGTTGTGATACGGAAATGAGAGTGAATGTGCGGGTTAAACTCGCGTGCAATCACGTCATGCATATCAAAAGCCCGGAGAAATCGTCTGCTCATTTCGAAAATTTCAGTTCAATCAACTCCACTTAACCCCTGTTTTTTAGATATTGGATCCAGTGATAAAAAAAACAATGCCTTCTCATTTCGACACTCTTCAGCTCCATGCTGGTCAAACTCCTGACCCGGCTACCAATGCCAGAGCGGTTCCCATTTATGCTTCGACGTCGTATACTTTTAACGATTCACAGCACGCGGCTGATGCATTTGCGTTGAAAACACCTGCGTATGTGTATTCTCGTATTGGAAACCCTACCAATGATGTTTTTGAGAAGAGAGTAGCAGCTTTGGAAAATGGAGCTGCTGCTGTTTCAGTGTCTTCTGGTCAAGCCGCTCAGTTTGTGGCCTTGTCCAATTTGGCCCATGCCGGTCATAACATTATCTCCACCTCATATTTGTATGGTGGAACCTATGCTCTTCTTAAATATTCCTTCAAGAGAATTGGCATTGAAACCAAGTTCGTTGATGGTGATAAGGTGGAGGACTTCGAGAAATTGATCGATAGTAACACCCGTGCTCTTTTCATCGAGAGTATAGGCAATCCCAAGTATAATATTCCTGATTTCAAGGCCTTGGCTGACCTTGCCCATAAACATGGTATCCCTTTGGTGGTTGATAACACCTTTGGTGCTGCTGGGTATTTGATCCGTCCCATTGACCACGGCGCTGATATCGTGGTCCACAGTGCTACCAAATGGATCGGCGGCCATGGCACCACTATCGGTGGTGTGGTTGTCGACAGTGGAAAGTTCCCATGGGGTGAGCATGCAGATAAGTTCCCTCATTTGAGTAAACCTAATGAAGCATTCCATGGCGATATTTTCAATGAGAAGTTCGGCAATCTCGCTTATATTATCAGTGTTCGAGTCGAGAGCCTAAGAGATTTCGGCCCATGTCTCAATCCATTTGGAGCGTTTTTGCTCCTTCAAGGTCTTGAAACATTGTCATTGCGTCTAGATAGACATGTGGAGAATGCCCTTAAACTTGCTCAACACTTGGAGTCTCATCCAAACGTGTCCTGGGTCTCGTACCCAGGACTTAAGTCCCATCCTTACCATGAACGTGCTCTTCATTATCTGAAGAATGGATTCGGTGCTGTGCTTTCATTTGGAGTCAAACCCAATGCGACTGGTGAGGATCAAAGTGCTAATGTGGTTGACAAGCTGAAATTGGCTTCCAATCTCGCCAATGTCGGAGATCTCAAGACTCTTGTCATTGCTCCCTACTTCACCACCCATTCTCAATTGAATGAAGTTGAATTGGCTGCTAGTGGAGTGACTGCTGATTTGATCCGCGTGGCTGTTGGAACCGAGTTCATTGATGATATCATTGAAGACTTTGAACAATCCTTCAAGCAAATTTACACTAACTAAAATCGTTTAGAGACAGAGAATATTAACAGTTCGTGAAAGAGAAATAAGTCACATAAAACTAAAATGTATCAAGTCATAAACAAAAGTCTAACTAGCCTTTTTACGTGCTCCAGCCATAAGAATCCAGAACGTAATCATAATAATGTAGAATGCAAACACAATTGGCATGATCACCACTGCACTATACTTACTGACAAACCATCCAATCATCAGAGGGAACACGGCAGATCCGCATCCTGACAGAGCAGACGCGGTAGAGATTCCTGCCACATGTAGCCGTTTGGGCAACACAGTTGTGGCGAGGATCATTGTGGATGGATAGATAGGGCCATTAAAGAACCCCACGAATGCAATTGAGATCGCAGATAAGGCAATAGAAGACACACCCCAGAAGATGAGTTGGAATATGACTGCTAGAATGAAATACACAGAAACAACCCGATGTTGATTCTTGAACTTTCCAGTCACGAATCCCAAGCATACTCTTCCAGTAGTGAGACCAGCCCAAAGCCCACTGGAGATCAAGCCCATTTTCTTGGGATCTCCATGCCGGACTCTCACCATATAAGTGACCACCCAGCCACTGAGTCCCAATTCAATACCGTTATAAGCGCACAGCATGAATGCCAGGATCCACACCACCTTTGTTTTGAACACTTCGGTGTGGTTTACTTGGTGTTCCACGACATTGCCATCTTCATCGACGTGCTCGCTGAGAGTGGCTTTGATTTTATCGTTGTACACCTGAGCGGTATCATGGCGGAACGCCGTTACAATGCAAATAAATAAGAGCGACCCACATACGGCCAATACTCGATAATAGTAGTACCATGGTAGGTCCAAGTTTAAGATCCCAGTGATGATGGCTGGGCCCAGGATCCCGCCGAGGGCGTAGAATCCATGCAATACGCCCAGGATCCCATGAGCATGGCTAAACGCGCCAATCCATGCATTCCATGCTCCATTAATGATTCCTGACCCCATTCCAACCACCGCCAAAGATGCTAATAATAGCACGAATGGGGGATGGAATGCCGCTGTCAGGAAGAAGATCAACTGGCCTAAAACACCAAAGATTGACACTCCACCACGGCCGATTTTCGAATGGATCCATCCACTAAGTGTGGCCGATACTAATACACCTGATATAGGGGTCAGAAATACCAAGGAAGCTTGTATATCATTAAGATTATAATCTTTTTCAATTTCAGGTAGAATGACCCCTAATGCCGAATCTGTCAACCCCATCACCACAAAGCCAAAGAAAACAAGTCCTACTTTAATAACGTTTGTAGGAGGATTATTCCATGATTCCAATCTATCATCTTCTTCTTCATCAGTCTTTACGTCCAACAACCGGTACTGTTCATCTATTATCTCGCGACTATTCCGATGATCCTCCACTAACGGCTCAGCCACATCCCTGGAGATATACACAAGAGGCTCCGTCATGTTTGAACAAGTGAACTGGCACTTGGAAGAATTTCTCTTGAGGGGAAACCCGGTTAAATGCCAATCTCAAAAACTCCGACCCGCCGAAAAAAAAAAAATTAACGTGGTAACGCGGGGTTGGTGGTGTTCAACTATTCTTAAACGTAACACCAAATCCTTACAAAAAATAAACTAGGAAGATTATCTGGTTATATTAAAAGTTAAAAATCCCCACGGTTCATCTCCGCATAGAACAGGTTGGTCAGAGGTTCGGCAATGTTTTTATATCATTTAGGCTTCGGGTCGAAGATGGTGCTGGACCCCCCCGTTCGCGGAAAGGACCCATTCGGGAGAGTCCCCGACCTTGCGTCTTGTGCTAGGGACTTTCGGGAGCTATTACACGGGAACGGCTCTGGCGGCTCATATTAATTTTAGTTCCATTGACAGGCTCTCCCCCGCACAAGATGCTTAACGTTTGTCTCCGTGACCATCTCAAGCATAGAAACTAAGGCACCCGAGTTCAAAAAATTCAAAATATAGTGATATTACTTGTATTTTGCCTTATGATTCTAAAAGAATAGTTTTGAGGGGTTTGCTGCAACTTTGGAGGGGTAAACTGAGACAATGCAACGGGACGGAGAAATGCGCCGCGGGGTCCGCCGTTCCAAATGCCGGGTCTTCAGCCGTGCGGTAAAAAAGGTGGGTAGTAAGTTACAGAGATAAGCAGATAGAGGCATGTTATCTACAATTCTTTGCTCTTGAGCTTACACAAAGAGTGGTCATATCTGGCAACAAGCCTATTAGACGGCAGCTGAAGCTTAAAATGCCGCTTCCTCCACAATCCTTGGAGCATTTTTGGGCCCCTTCCGAGATCATTGACCAAGGTGTTATAATGTTCTTGCTCCATGAAATACAACAGGAGTGCCCATCGCATAGTGACCGATCTTGGGAAAGGGACGTCTGTACCAAACTTCCAGACAATGTCTTGATTAAACCGATACAATCAGAGTCAGTGACCGTGTAGTCATTACTGCATAGGGCCTGCAATTGTCTTTTTCTGGTGCCTACCATTCGAGGGAGCAATGCATGCTGATGCTGCTTCAGATGCCTGGCTTGTGGTGCCATCCCATAGATCGTCGAGGAGATAGTACCTCCAAGGGTATTGTTCAGCTCCATGAGCGACTCTGGCCAATGATTTACCGACTTGTCAGTCTCCCACGCATGCACTTGCCGTAATGATAAAGCAAGATACCCATACGCAGCGTTTTCGAGATTGTCTGTGGGGAAAATGCCTTCAAATTCATCCACAAACTGAAGCAGAGAAGCAGACGGGTTCAGCACCACCATTCCAATAGTCTCAGGTTCTTCTGCTTTGGATACGAGGCTCCCATTGTAAACGTCATGCCATGAAGCATCGTACTGGAGACTCACACGGCCAAAGCGCTGGCCTTTGCTGAACTCAAACGCATCACCGACAGTCAACGATAATATCAGCCACAACAATGATCGTACAGAGTATTTAATCATATGTTCAATTGTACCTGCTATAGCTGTTAAAGTGCGAATTAAAGCCTTTATACCGCAGTAGGACCTCGATTAGATTCATGCCGTAGAACCAACCAAAAGACAGTCAACTGACATTAATACTAACTACGCAAGCACAATACATAAATAATGACAAACTCTAGGTCTTAACTTCTATATGTGATAACTGGTGAGAAGCTTAACCATAATCCATACAATCGCTTACGCATTACACTTCGATATCCTTAATTATCATTCTATAACATGCAACTGCACTACACTAAACTAACATACTTAAAAGTCTGTAATGCACTAATCACTTCTTGATTTGATTTCAAGTGCTATTTGGTACCACCATCAGCTCAAGATGATCGGTCCTAGAATGAATCCAGATATTCAATACAACACAACCAAGATATATAATGTATAAACATATATTCAAATAACATTAACATTAAGTTATATCTAATTAACTAACTAAATAAGTTAATGATTAAATCGGTATGGAGTTCGGTGAAGAATGGTTGTGACTGCTTTTTTCGAGTTGGGCGTAAATTGTAGAACGGAGATGAGGGCGACTCAAAGACCCAAATTTCAGTGGTTTTCCGTACAACAAACGTTAAGAAGATTTAAAGAAAGTCGCCTTTAAACATCCTATCCTCAAATTCGTTATTAAACAAGAGTCGACATGGGAGGCATTTCAGAAAAGAAGATTGAATATTTCGCCAAGCTGCGTATTCTTTTGGATGAGTACAAGAGTTTGTTCTTGGTTGGTGTGGACAATGTGTCTTCTCAACAGATGCATGAGGTTCGAAAGTCTTTGCGTGGAAAGGCCGTTGTAGTGATGGGTAAGAACACCATGGTTCGACGTGCTTTCCGAGGATTTCTTTCCGAGGTTCCTGAGATTGAGCGAATCTTGCCTTATATCAAGGGTAATGTTGGTTTTGTTTTTACCAATGAGGACTTGAAGACCATCAGAGATAGTTTGATTTCCAACAGAGTCGCTGCTCCTGCTCGTGCTGGTGCTGTTGCTCCCAAGGATGTTTGGGTTCCTGCTGGTAACACCGGTATGGAGCCTGGTAAGACTTCGTTTTTCCAGGCTCTTGGTGTTCCCACCAAGATTGCCCGTGGTACCATTGAAATCACCAGTGATGTTCAAGTGGTTGCTGCTGGTGGTAAGGTTGGACCTTCCGAGGCCACTTTGTTGAATATGCTTAACATTTCTCCTTTCACTTATGGTTTATCTGTTGAGCAGGTTTATGATAATGGTCAGGTGTTTGCATCCAGTATTCTGGACATCACTGATGAGGAACTTACTGGCCATTTCTTGGCTGCTATTTCCACCATCTCCACCATTTCATTGGCTGCTAATTACCCCACTCTTCCTGCTGTTGGACATTCCATCATCAACCATTACAAGAATCTTTTGGCTGTTTCAGTTGCCACTGAGTATACCTTTGAAGGTTCTGAGGCTATCAAGGATCGTCTTGCCAACCCTGATGCTTATGCTGCTGCTGCTCCTTCTACCGATGCAGGTGCTTCATCTGGTGCTGGAGCTGAAGAAACCGCTGCGGCCGAAGAAGAAGAAGAAGAATCTGAAGGTGATATGGGAATGGGTTTATTCGATTAAACTTAGAATCTGTATAGTATTTTATATAAATATATCATCATATCAATCTTGAAAATTCGCTGATCTTCGGACTCGGAATAAGATAAAATGACGCGTCGGAGCTTGAGATGCTGCGGCTTAGGCTGTGCGGCGAGTTTGCTTCTCAACGGCGATAAGTAGATAAATCATCTTAACCGCCACCAATCGTATTTAAGTTGTTAGTGAAACACACTAAAACAACGGGGTTGGTTGGAAATCCAGAGGTCAAGTTTCGAATTCTCTGAGTTTTGTAATGCCTAAACATCTTTTTGTTCTTATTCATGGGTATGATTTGATGAGGTTGTTGTTTCGGAGTTAATATTCATTATAATAGATTCTTTGGTAATCCTGTTCATTTACAATGTATAAAAGAGACTCTTGAAGAAAAGTTTCCTGTGGATTCCAGTGATGTGGAGGTCTTGGTTCCTGGTAGTAATGCTGGACTTAAATCGTTTGATGGCGTAAGATTGGGTGCTATCCGTGTTTTACAAGAATTGGATGATTTCATTGAAAAGCGAGCTGCCGGCAAAAAGGGCTCATGGGCTGATTCCGATAATGGCCAGAAAAAGGTTGATGATGAACATGAGGTTCCTGGTGAACCGGTGTTTTTCGACCGTATCAGTGTGGTTGGATACTCTCTTGGTGGCTTATATGCTCGATATCTGATCGGAATGCTCTACGAAAGAGGGTTTTTTGAATCTGTTAAACCTGTTCTCTTCACAACTTTTGCAACCCCTCATGCCGGTTGTATCTTCTATACCTCAACTATAAGATCCACATGTTTGAACTTCCTGGGCGGAAATATCCTAGGTGTATCAGGAAATGACCTCTTCTGTAATGGATCCACCATTGTAGAAGAACTGGCCGATCCTCAACTTCAATATTTTAAAGGCCTCAAACTGTTTGAACGACTACTCCTATTTGCAAATGCCCAGCATGACCGAACTGTACCATTCTTCACTTCTTACATCTCAGCAAAAGACCCCTTTTTGGCCCGTGAATATGTCGACTTCGCCTACTTTGAAGTGGGAGATAATGAGAAAAAAGTCGACCTGCCCAACCTCCCCAAACTCATGGATAAATCGGTGCTGGAGTCTTGGCCTCCATTCTTCCTCGATATGGAAGGTTCCGCCTATTTCGTAGAAGAGGCCACTAACGGACTCCCGTCACCTCTAATGGAACAGAAACGCCTTACCTACGAAGAACGAGGGTTCCAGGCTTTTGCTTACATCGCATTACCCTTACTACTACCCATTCTCATGGCAATCACATCCATATCCACAGTGGTCTCTCATTACCGTGTTAAGGAGAATGAACGACTGCTGCTCGATAAGGGCCACCCGATCAATGTACACGCCAAATCACGTAGTAAAGGGATTGCAGAGTGGGCTGGAGACGCGGTTGATGAGGTTCTGGCCGATGGCTCCGATGAAAACGGACACCATGAGCTGCATCGCCACCATTCTATGGCGGACGACACGGACGAGCGAGCAGTCTCGCTACCAATCAAGCCGGCGCGCGGCGACGGCTACGGAGGGTTGATCAAATCAACGCCGGAAGAATTGAAGGTTGAAAAACGGGTTCGAACTGTGATCGAGACTCTAAACCAGCTGCCATGGGAGAAATTCGCAGTAAATCTCAGGCGAATGCATTCTCATGCCGAGATTGTGAACCGACGTAACAAACCTGGCCAAGGACAACAATTGATAGCCTTTTGGGTAGAGTATATCTCTCAGGATGTGCTCAAGGGCAGTACAACCCACGAATATCAATACTAGTATCTTTTATATAACAATGTTAACAATTTAATCAAAACACAAGGAATAAACTAAAATCCTAATCCCTGAGCGTGACATAGTTGGCAGGGAACAGGTTACGTTTGCCCTGATACTCACCACTCCACCAGGCCTCATCAACGAATTCAATTTCGGTAATGACGGCACCCTCGGGGAAGGAAAGCTCAGTTTCATCGGCAGCCTCGTATTCGTATTCGGCAACGGCACTGGGACCTGAAGCAGAAGCCGGCTCGGGCTCAGAAGCATGCGACACAACAGCGGCAGCAGGAGCAGTTGCATTGGGCTCAGACTGGAGTTCGACAAAGTTGGACGGGAACAAGCCTTCCACGCCATTGCTGTTCTTACCGTACCACCAATCGGCATCAACAAATTTGATCTCAACCACAGTCTCACCTTCCACAAGAGCAATCTCACCCTCTTCATCCTTCTCATAATCATACAAAGCGACCGCAACTCCTGTACCAACTTCTCCCTCCTCTTCCTCATCAGCAGCAGCAACAGGTTCGGGCTCAGGCTCGGATCTGGAAGGCAGACCGGGAGGTCCAGCCGCCAAAGCGGCCGCAACCGCAGCTCTACCTTGACTGAAGTCCGTAGCGGGTTCCACCTCAGGCTCAGGTTCTTGTTCTTCTTCTGCTTCTTCCAGCTCGGGTTCCGGTTCAGGCTCTTCCTCATATTCCGGTTCTGGTTCATGATGTGCCGGTTCAGGAGCTGGTGCTCTAGTAGGCAGGGATGGTGGTGGAGCGTTAGCATTTGAGAATTTGCTAGTCAGATTGGCAAAAGAGCTTCTAGTCTCAGGCTCGGGCTCATCCTCCACAGGCTCTTCATCGGGCTGAGAAAGCGTGGTGGAGCCAAAGCGAGATCGCAATGACGATACACTAGGTTCGTCTTCTTGTGGTTCCGGCTCGGGTTCCCGGGTGTTTACCGGGGATGGTGTGGCCACAGAACTAGAGGCATTCTTTGCTGCGTGTTTCTCAGCCCATAGTTGTGCAGGGGTTTTACCGCCCTGACTTCCGAAGTCCTTGAATCCAGCAGAGGCCTTGGACCCCAATCCAAGAGGGTCGGCCGGCAACACCGGTGCAGTGCCTCTAGCGGCACCAGGATTGAATCTGGACGCAACAGAGTTCGACACCTTTGGCTTTGGCAATTCCGTCAGTCTGCCTTGGTTTGAAAACACACTCATTCTATCCTTCAAAGATTTGGGGGTGCCTTCATTTTCATCTTCATCATCGTGACTAGGAGCGGCTGCGAAAGCTTTTGGAGCTGGCTTGGTTGCGACTCGAACAGGTGGTTTATCTTCCTCCAGCTTGGGCTTGGCAGCCACTGGGGGAGCGGATTCACTAACGTCATCTCGTCTTCCAGCTTGAGCACGAATTGCTGCGATATCCACCTTTCCGATGGGTTTGTAGGAGCTTTGAAGCCCTACAGGTCTGTCATCGGCAAACTTGGACCCTTTAGCTTGGGCCCGAATAGCGGCAATGTCAACCTTTCCAATAGGTTGGTAACTACCCCTGACAGGCTCAATTCGGTCTGGAGTAGATGAAGAGACATTGACGGGAGCGGCAGGTTTAGCTGTTGGTGTGGTTGTAGAAGTTTGGGATGTTCTTCGAATGGAGGCCAAGTCCACTTTGGTAGGTTGATAAGAGGTAGGGAGAGATGAGATTCCAAGTTCTTTTTCCTTGACAGCAGGAGTATCACCCCAATCATCTTCTGAAGCACCGGTCGAGGAAGCCGCATACTTGGGTCTTAGAGGAACTGAGCCTTTACTGGAACTGGCATATTTGGAACCTGAAGAATCATGGACCTTTTTAAGAATCAAATCGGAACTTAAATCATCAGCTCCTCGAGCAGTGATTTGAACATGATAACCATGGAAATATTTCGAAACAGTGGCATAATGAGCATTGAAGTAACCTTTAGTTCGTTCAGGTACACCTTCACCAACCCAACCTACTAATACAAACTTGGGCAAGTTATTATAATCAATTCGAGCAAATCCATATTGAACCTTTCCATCATCGAATTCCTCAACAAATTCATCCAAATCAGAAGCTATTAACCATCCAATTAGCAACTCATTCCCCCGTTTTACCCGTTTACCAACTTACCACCCTGCGCCGATGGTTTCAAGGCATTGGATTGTCCAGCCCCATAATTGAATACCGCCCAAGAAATCTCCGGATCACTGGATACAATCGAATCATATATATGCTTCAATTCCTTGCCATGAGTGGCAAGATCAATAGTATACGATGACATTGGATCTCCTAAAGTCCCCAGAATACTCAAACGCTTGTTGTTCTTTTGCGGAACTGTGCCCAAAAGGCAGTGCCGCTCGCTGCTCCACACAAAATGTCCGCTATAGCCCCCACCGGTCGTCACGTGATGTGCACATATATGGATTTTAATCATTTTACGTGGGATATTTTGTGCTGAGTCGAGTATTTACGTAGTTTTATTGTATGGTTTGTCAATGAGGGTTTGAGTTAGGTCTTGACTTTTTTTCGTGGACAGGACCCATTGTTTCACGACCAGAAATTCATGAGATAGAACTAAGCGAAAACAGGTGCTTTTTCATTGAGAAAAAAGTCTAGTTAGTCTGCTTAGATGAACGATTAACCAAGGTCTAGAAAGTGTGCAATTTAGAAATAGATTGATGGATATCAAATTGATTCGCAAGTGTAGTACGGGAAGACAATTGCTGAGTATATCCACCTAAAACTCTGAACTTTTCTGGTCATATACGTTTTAGACTCATCATAAAATGTATCAAGCTGACATGGGTGTGAAAAACAAGCTGCTTTACTCAGTAAAAACCAGACTTAGATAAAAGTTCTTGTTAGACAGGCCATCAACAGTCTTTCTTAATGTAGTTAACCAGTAGATGCAAATAATTTCTTTTATAATAGAGCAAGCTTATATTTAAGGAAGCAAGAAGATGAAAGGCTAGCTCGGATAGAAGCTGAATTTCAAACTTGAAGCATCGGCGATAGTTAGATTCGTGTAGTCGTGAATGGTGGTCAGTAGTTGGAGAAAGAAAGATGATATGTCTGTCAATATCTATATCTGATTTGGCTTGCCACACAAGAAAAGCCTATTCAATAGCTGCAGGGAAAGTTCTTTCACACTCTACTTCCAGTGGTTGGAAAATGATATCTTCAATTGCTTATCTTGCTAGTCATTCGGTGGAGCCAGCTGATAACCACGAGAAAAACCGCCACTTTTTACCTCCACCTCAGGAGATATTAATAAGTATCTGGGAAAACAGAGATGTGGTCGTTTAAATTGACACGAGATTATCACATTCGCAAATTGTTTAGCGGTAAAAGGCACATTTTCATTTTTTCGAACGGCCTTCACAAATTTTTCTTACCATATTTGACGAAGCTAACGGTGCTTAGATAAACTAAGGAAGGAGTAGTAGGCTGATACACGATCTTGTATATTTGTGTCATGGAATACCGGAAATTGAGCCAAGCTCAGTATATAATAGCTGGGCTGGGCATAAAACGATGAGATTCCCAAAGTACCAAGAAAGTCCAATGTTTCAAAACAAGCGGCAAAAAATACGCTTTTCACATGCAAGTTGTCTTAACCACCGGTATTCCTCGGAGATTAGTTCAATTGCCCAAAAAAATTGCTCACAGGCCTTTATTTTTAATATATTATATTGAATGTTAGAAAACTAAGCTGCTAGTTGACCATTGATATATTTATTTTTGGCCTACAGTATAGGTAAAGGTAAATTAGAAATGTCTTAAAATACCTATGTCTCAGTATAAAAAATTATCTAATGAGTTATTCTATGAAAAGCACACAGTTTTCGCTTCGAGTTCTTACGCTCAGGCCGGCAAACAAGGGTCCCTGGGCCCACCAACAGGTGAGAAAAGAACGCTTGACCTGCAGCCGAAGTGCAGTTAACAGGGCGTTTTTCCATGTTAGAAGTTTAAATAAATAAAGAGGCAAACGATTTTGTAGTCAAAAACCTTAACCTTTTTTCCAGCGCCTTGAATGTGAAAGCATTTGCCCCAGAATTAAACTATCGTCTTAGAATTGGATGGAACTATACTTTTGTATACAAGATTGAGATTTTGACAGATAAGCGATCAGCTCTTTTCAAACATTCCCTTCTTCTTGCAACCCCTCCCCCTGTTCACATAGCGGACAGACAAATATATTATCTTTATCTATAATATCAGATTGTCAAAAATACAGCAAGATCGATTGACTGCATTAGATTCCGAGAGATCATCGATTCAATCGTCAATGCACAGAGATGCAACTAATGGCAAGGGCATGGGTGTGAGCCGATCTGTTTACTTGATTAGGAGCCGATTGACCCCGATTGGGCAATGGACGCTTCAATCAACTGCTCGTTTGGGTCGCGGGGTTAGGGCCCGCCCGCTTTGGCGGGGCTTTCCTGTCATCTTGCATGACGTGTGAATTTGGGTTCATTTAAACAAATCCAACAAAGTCCTGGAAAATGCGCCATATTCTCTGGTGGTTGTGCTTGACAGAAGTTTAAACATAAGGTCTTCTTACCGGAAAAGAGGCGTGGTTGGGTTGTCTTAAAAGTAGTTATTAGTTCCGTTATTCAATATAAACTGCGTTGAATGTGTGCCTGATTTCCTTTCTTTCTTTTCATTTTTCATTAAAACAATTATAATTATTATATAACCTCTTCGATCTTTGATTTCCTAAAAGATTTAGAAGCATTTAAGAAAAAGGACAGTTTTACGGATTCCAAGCACAAATTGTGGAAACCCACCCAAAATCCTGTGCTGCTGTGTCTCGCATCAAAAAGGAACTAAAAAATCTAACTCAAAGCAAAAAGTTCAAACCTCCTCACAAACACACACAAACATAATCCCAAACGACCTACCATTCCTTTAGGTCCCCTACGAATATCAAGTATTGATATTTTTAATTTGGAACGTATTTATTAGGTCAAGGTGTTTATCGGGAGGATTCCAAGTGTTTGATTTATAGGTTTGTGGGTTGGTAGTTTTTTCTCTTGTTCGGGTTCAAAATCTAGCCCTCCCCCCTGTGATCATTATACGGTGTATAAAGGATTTTTCAAATGTCCATGGTATCAACCATCAACCCTGTCCAAACGAACTCGGAATTCTTTTTTCCTTTACCAAAGGATGATGAAAGAAAAACTTCGACTCTTGTGTTGAATTCAACTTCTCCGAGTCATTCCCGACAATATACCGTGGGATTTGCAGCCGATTTCGAAATGGATGCTGCCACTTCAACCCCAAGTGCTATCGACTCAAAACAGGGACTGGCACCTTCGTCTCCGAAACGGGCACATCACTCACACCGCCGATCTGCTGCTGTGTCGCACGATTTTGGTCTTGATAAACCAATCAAATTTGCTTCAAGCTCTCCTCCAGCGTCTCCAAAACTCCCTTCTTCACCCTCTGCCTTGTATTCACTTCAATCTCCGGCATTGACATTTGCATCGTCTTCCACTTCTTCGTTGCCTTATCAACAACCTTATTCTTTAACATCTTCATCTACCTCCCTACCTCTCGAACAAACTACGGCCTCGACAAAAGTCACTCATCCATCAATCCCTACACTCAAAGTCTCATTCGCATCCAATTCAACCACTTCTGCTGCCTCAGTTGTGCCAACGACAATACCGCCCACTCGACACTCGGCGGAGCTGATTAAACCTTCATCGTCTTCAAAAGCAACCAATGGAAGCTCGGGCCGGCACCGCCACAAAAAGGTTAAATCCTGGGCAGGCAGTCTAATAAAGTTCCGCCGAAAAGACCACCCAACAAAAGAATATTCCAAGAGTGACGATGACGAAGATGTGGATGTATCAAAGTTACATATCTCGTCGTATATGCCTATTCCGGCCCGAGTGGAGCATGATGAAGAAATTGAAGACGAATGGCATACCCCTCCCACTCCAATCGAACCATCAATTGATTTGGACGCTGCATTGGGCCCATTTCGGACCCCCTCAAAACTTCATTCCTCATCTTCAAGTTTGGATTCGGGGTTTTTCGCTTTTCACCGACGCTCCGAGTCGGCTCCGGAAATGGCCATGGGCCCGCCTGCGTTCCGAAATATGAAACGCAAAATGGGACCTGTCGTGGAAGAAGAAGTAATTGATGATGCTAATCCCCTCTCACCGTCCTCAACATTGTCGTCGCCAAAGTTGCCTTCAGCACCTTATGGGTCTGGAAACCCTGCGGCATCGTCCTCAAGCTCGTCGCTAAATTCGTCACACTCAAGCTCGAAGTCCAGGACCGCATCACGATATGCACGAAGCTATAACCAGGGCATTCTCTTATCATCGGCACTGAAGCAGAAGGCTGGTCCTCCTTCGCCGATCAAAATTGATGCTGCTGTTATGAAAAGGCCTAAGGCAGAGCCCAGAGATCCGGACGACAAGAGACTCTCAGTGATGAGTCACTCAAGTGGTACCGTGACGCCGAATATGGAGTCGCCCACTGATACGATCCGCATGGTAGACGAAAATTGTGAAATGGAGGATAGTCCGACCGATAACAAGTTCAGCCTCGGAGAGCCTGGCCCGGAAGTGCGGTTCTCGATTGATGCTAACTCAATCATGACACAGCCCGTCGTGCAGCAGACGTCTTCGTCGTCGTCCCGGCGCTCACAGCAATTGAGAAGCCATGATAATTGGTCGGTGACGAGCTCGGCATCGAAGCGTAACGTTGCCCGCCGCTTGCTAGGTTGGGTCCGTGGGAAGAGGTCTCAGTAGACTTTTGATTTGTCTTATCGTTTGTTTTGGTTTTTATTTGTTTTGTTTTCGCATTTCTGTGTTTGTTGAATGCTTTTTGCTTTACTTGTTTTTGGCGTTTGTCCTGTATCAGTAGTACATCATTTGCTTCATATAATTTTGTATAAATATATGTTATTTATTATTCTACTTCATTCTCATTATTCAATCGGATAGGGCCACTTCCTCCACACGGTTAGTGTTCTTGCTATAGTCTTCCTCGTGTAATACCGAAGAAGTCGTCGACTCCTCATCAATAGAGGGCGTCTCGTCAATGTCGTACAGTATCGAGGTACTACGCTTAAGGTAATAGAACAGCATCATGCCGGCCCATAGCAAAATGACAAATCCCAGGGCAAACGGCCAGCCAATTTTCCATCTTGGGGCGTCTTCGACCTGATAGATGAGCAACGGAGTCCAAATAAAAGTCGAGTAACCAATGCTCATCATAGATCCAATTACAAACGCTCGAAACTCGGGGTCGTCAGCAAAGTTAATGTTAACCCACGAATACAGCAATGGTGACATGGCGCCCTCGGCCCCGAAGGAGTACCAGGCCACAAACTTGAGGGCAATTGGTACTACCCACACAATCATTACAATGTAACCGAAGATGGCGAACGCAGTCATAATGGAGTATAGAATCCATGGTGGGTAGATGGTGGCCAAGCTGGTAAATGTCCAAGATACCACGGCAGTCACGGCGTAGATACCAGACGGGTAGTTATTGATTTGAGTCTCATTAAACACGCGGCCATCTGGATTACTCTTGAGCCATAGTGACATGTACGAGACCGGAATGGACATTTGAATCATGCACACATAAATCCCCACGCACAAATACCATTCGTATCGCCTCAAGGCGCTTACAAAGGTTCGCCAGGTAATTCTACTTGTGTCACCCGACACTTTTCGGTCGCGAGCTAGTTGAATATCTTCAACGCTCAGCACCAGAGTGGCTGGCTTAGGTGAGCTGGGCAGACCGGGAAACACCCAGAAGCCAGCCAGACCCACAGGGAAGGTTATACAGGCATCAATGATGAATCCCCATTGCCAGCCAGCCCAGCCATTACGGCCCCGCAAGTTATTGTAAGCGGCAGACTGGAGCACACCTGCAAAAAGAGACCCCAGCGAATTTCCAGTGAACCACAAGCCTGCACGTTTGAACAGTTCCTGTTTTGTGTACCAGGATCCCAAGATGTAGTGCGTAGCTCCAAACACAGGTGCCTCGACGATCCCAATCAAGAACCTCAGTGCATACAGGTGATGGGGGTTCTTGGCCTTGATTTGGAGCAGAGTGAAGGTTCCCCATAGCAGCTCAAGAGTAGGAAGCGTCCAACGTGAGAACCTGGGTCTGCTTGCAAGCATAATGAGCGGGATCTGGGCAATCACATATCCTATATAGTACCAAGTGGTGACCCAATTGAGCTGATTGCCTTGGAAATCCAGATCTTCCTTCATGCCCGTCACATATGCATTTGTTACATTCGATTGATCCAAGAACTTGATGAAGAACGTCAGCATCGTCCATGGCAGAATGGTGCAATCAATTCTTCTTAATAGTCGCTTCTCTCCCGCTGACAAGTGTGATGGATAAAAGTCTATAATGTCATAAAACACCAGCCATGGTCGTGATTGCTTATAACGTCTTGACCCCTTCTCTGCCATTTGTTTGACTTCTTTTATCTCACCATCACCCATCCCCCATCATTACTTATATATATATAGAAACGAACAGTCGTCGCTTCAACTGCCGCCGAGCAAATGGTGCCATCGTGAAGCCGCATGAGTGAGGCTTACCGAGATGAGATGAGATTTGACACTTTCGATGTAGTTATCCGCTAAACCCGGGTCCTTTGTACATTTTTTGCTGATAAATATCCGTTAATGCCGTTTCGACCGGTCCAAGGCGGCGAATTACGCCATTCCGTAAGCGGTGTGGCTTGACGATCGTTATTGACGCCACTTTTGATTGATAATATGCGACTGTTGTATATAAAAGGGAATTCTCATAGTTGGTGAATTGTGATGAAAGTGAAAGTGCAGAAAAATGTCATTGAAACCTAGTACTTATTCAAGCATTCGTGAAACTAAGGAAGATTTGGATTGGGCCGATCTTATCAAGATTGATCTTTCATTATTTGATGATCCAGCCACTAGACCTGAACTTGCCAAGCAGTTAGATAGGGCTATTCAAGACCATGGTTTCTTCTATGTGACAAACTTTGGTCTTAGTGACGATCAGGTCAATCGCCAGTTTTCAATTGGCCAGGCCGTGTTTGGCCTTGAAGAAGAGGAGAAGAAAAAGTACCTTGCAGATCTCGATAATGGTGACTACAATAAGTTTCGCCTCAGGGGCAGAAGAATTGTTAAGAATGGCGTCACCGATAACGTTGAGACTTATAATCTTGCAAAGTTCAACGACTATTTTACCGAGCATCACGCATCGCATCCGGAGGTCATCCAAACCCATAGACGGGAGATTGAGAAGTTTGCACGGTACCTACATACTGAAATTGTCCACAAGCTACTTGTGCTATTTGCTATTATCCTTGAGCTCGACGATGAGCAGGCTTTGGTCAAGCTGCATGACTATGAAGACAAGTCTGAAGATCATATGCGCTATATGAAGTATTACAAGCGCAACAAGGAGGATAATGAAAAGCTTGATAACCTTTGGGTGCCCGGACACACTGATCTCGGCACTTTGACTTTGCTGTTTCGACAACCGGTGGCAGCCCTGCAGATCCAAAACAGCCAGGGTGAATGGAAGTGGGTGCGACCCCAGCCAAACTCCATCACAGTCAATATCTGTGATACACTGAGTTTCATCAGTGGAGGATATCTCAAGTCAACGAAGCATAGGGTTCATGCACCTCCAGATGACCAGCAACAGTTTGATCGAATTGGACTATTGTACTTTGCAAGGCCCCGCAATGATCTTCTTCTCAAGACTTTGGACTCGCCGAAACTGAAGCGCCTTGGTCTCACGCAGAATTGGTTCGAGAAGGAGGGCGGTAAGATCCCTGATGTGGGTGAATGGGTTGTTGCTAGACAGAAGAATATCCACGACCCAAAGAGACATGAGTACAAGCAGTCGGAAGTAATAGCCGGATACAAGGTTAGCGTGATTGCTTGAAAGTATATGAGATATGTATTGTTTGTTTAAAGTTTTCTACTTAATGAGTGACTTGAATCGAGAAAAAGTGAACATCAGAGGCATCGCTCCCTTGATTGTAGTTGCCAACCTTGAAGTAGCTGGCAGGAGCGTCCAGGCTATAGGTGCTGAACACTTGGGCACTGCCTCCATTGAGACTGACGCTCAACACATTGTTCTCATAAGAGAGAACATAGCTGAACTGGGTGCCCACCGGGACAGTTCCCACGGTAGAGACAATCTCGTTACCTCCGCTTAGGGTTTGCTCGACACCAATACTGAGCACTCCGGAGGTACTGTAGTACAGCTCACAAACAGGCTTCGACGATACGCTGTCGTCGATATGGATCTGACCCACCACTGTTCCATGTGCGCTGTTATCGGGAGTAGGCACTGAGAGTGTCACGGCAAGCTGGTTTGTGCCGGTATTGGGGTCCCAGCTCGAGGGGTTTGTTTCTCTGAGCTCGGTGCGGCAATGGAGACTGTTAGCGGTCGTCACGCAGCCACTTGAAGCTGGAGATCCAGGCACCTTCATGACCAAAGCTCCATCTCCAGACTCGGTGAAGAAGTATGAGAAGTTTTCGTACCCGCTGCACCCTGCCAGATCAGTGCTGGAGATAGTGGTAGGGTCGCCAGTGGAACCAATTGGCAATTGAAGATCAAAATTAGCCAAGTTGAAGTTTCCTCCTGGAGCACAGCCGGGTGTAAGGGTAGCAGCAGCAGGAGCCGCTTTTACTAGGGCCATAGCAATTGGAAGGAGAGAAAGAAAAGATCTTGAAAGCATTGTCAATATAATAGAGGTAGTGGATTTCTGTCTCTCAAGGATGAACAAATCATGTCTATTTTATATTATTACTCCCCACTCTCCCATCATTTCAGTCAATTGACTTTCACGACACCCTTGTTTGCATTCTATAGGCAGCAGCGTAGCAGTCCTTGCAGGCGTTGATGCCTCCCGCATGCAAAGTGATGAAACGACTTGACAGCGATCGACCCCGCAGAGCTTCGTCGGCAGTTCGGGCACCTCCTCTTCCGCCGCCCTCGACCCCTGCCGTATGCGTAGAACTAAGATGCCCTGTACACGGAGGGTCGGTATACTTGCGGGGTAAAAGCAGCGGCTGCTAAACGGCGGGACCCTCGAAACACCGCTCTGACAGGCGCGGGGTGGGGCGTTTTTGTGGGGTCGATGCACAGCGGGAGATTCCGTTTCAACGGCCATAAGCACAGCTTCTTGGAACACATTACGTCTCATCATCAATTGTGTTTCATGTTCATCAGCATATGCAGTATTTGCCGGAAGAATAGCAGTAGTGTAGAAACTCTTTGTCCACAGTTTGCAATGCAGGGGTTGATTCTTGGGATAAGGGACTTGTGTGGGAAAGCGAGATTTAGGGGCCTCGGGTGTGGTTTAGCTTAGAATTGTTCGGACAGAACCTCATTGAAACATTGCAACATGACGAAACAACAACCAACAAAATCTAGACCATTGCATTTGAATGACAATAACAAATCACCTATTTGGTTTGGAGGTTACGCATTAATGAGTACAACGTTATTGATTGGTGCTTGGTGCTATTACAAGATTGTCCGTGATTCACAGAATGACAAATGACAATAATCCATTGCTGGATATCTAGACTTTTCTGAATCTAATCAAAAAGAGATTCATATGGCGTAGCACATACAAAGTTTGATTATGTATTTCCTACTGTTTACTGTTAGTATAATGGCATTCAATTTCAGTCTGCATGACGGCCGGCGGCAAATCGCCGGCAATTAGTGGAAAGACCACAATGTACGGGCGGTGTACTGTATATTACGTTGCTTTCTTTCGAACGGAATCAGACTGAGGTGTCAGCGACACAATATGAAGTAAGGCATTGTTGAAAAAATATTTTAGTTGACGAGCAATTCTAATGGCATAGTAATATTCGGCAGATAGAGAAGCTGAATCAACAGGAACTAGAGGCTGGAGTTTCTATTGAAGGTTCATGGCATAATGACTATAAGGATACTGCCTATATATGTATGTACGAAGATCTGATTCGGTTACGTATATATTTGTAATAGCGACTAATGAGACAAGTTATTGGAGGTCTGCCATATGACCTGACTGAAGGAGATGTACTGACGATTTTCTCGCAATATGGAACCCCTGTGCACATTAACTTGATGCGCGACAAGGAAACAGGCAACTCAAAAGGCTTTGCTTTCCTAAAGTATGAGGACCAGCGTTCGACAGTACTTGCAGTAGACAATCTTAATGGTGCCGCGGTTCTGGGCAGGAAACTTAGAGTGGACCATACCTATTACCAAGCAAAGGAAGGTGAGGAGGAGCTGAAAGCTGCTATGGCTTTTGATAAGCCTTCGTCGTCTCCTCCTGCAACTCGACGTCGTCGCCCGTCTATTGAGGACCCCGATCTGGAGGACCCATTACGCGATTATGTAAAAAAGGACAATAAGTCTCGAGAAAAAAGGGCTTCGCTTCATCACAGAAGCCATCGGGAATCTGAACGGAGACGCTCAAGGTCTCCACGACGGCATCGTCGAGACTGATTTATTGCATTCTATTCATCAATGACCTCTATTTAATGTGATATGCTCAGACGACGAAGCTTTGTTTGGAATCCAGGCTTGTCACTCCAGCCGTTTACATGATTCGGATACGTTGCAACAAGGCCAGGCAAATTAAGGTCCTGCGTCAATATATAAAGCACATTGGTGTAATCATTCACTCTCTTGGCCTTTGAAATAGAGTCTCTTGCCTTGGTGGGATACTTGTGAAGACCTTGGCCAATAGGACCCAGATCAACGCTGATATCGCGCCTGTTATCAGGGCGCAGGAACACTGGATGAGCTGCTGTGTCGCTGCCCATGCAAACCCATTCGTTGTTGCCTGTCTTTGCCAAGGCTCCCAAGTGGCCCGTTATGCGACCTGGAACCTCAAATAAATAGAAAGACCCGTCTCCGAAAAAGTCATAAGCCCGCTCATACGGAAAGTGGTGTGAGCCCTGTTGGACCTTAATGGGCGCGAATTTCGCCGGATCAAATTCTCGGTAACCTCTATGCTCGACAACCTCTGCCAGGAACTGCGACCCGGAAGATCTCGGGAATCCATGCTCGATGGCGTCTTTGCTTCCAGGTCCGGCCCAAACTTGGGCACCGGGGAATTTTGTCACGTCTCCGGTATGATTGAAATGCAGGCTGCTGAGCACAACTGCGTCTATAGTGCTCGGTTCAATGTGGCCTCGGGTGAGAACATCTTTTGCGTCCTCGGGAACAACCAGATTGAGAGTGCTGTATTCATTTCTCACTGCAGGTGGATTGTTTTCAATGTCTTTCCGAAGCCCTAGATCAAACAGGATCTTCTTGCCGCTCGGATGGACAATCAAGAAGCTGAAGACTGGCAATCGATGGAGATGGTTGATATCACCATCCTGGAAGATCCACCTGTCAGGAAGATGCAATGTGCCCGTGGGTAACACGTAAACCTCCACTTCAGGTGCGTTGCTTGCAGGCTTAAAATCAGTAGGATAGTGCATGCTCACGACGCGCAAATACTATTCACTTTAGAAGTTAACTATATTGTCAGAAGCAATGGATATTTCTATGTCCTTTATATAGATATTTGCTACGTTCGGGCTGCCGGTACGGCTACCGCGAGTAGACTGGAAAGAGTCTAGATGTAGATGATTGCAAAGTGATCCAGACTGCTTTTCGCTCCAAAACGGACTAACAAGAAATGGGCTGATGGAAAAAGACCCTTAAAAGTTGCAATGGACATGCTGGGCAGATAAAGAAAAGTATGTATGGTATAGTTATCAATTTATACATAAAGGGGTCGCATAAAAAAAGTTTGTGTACTATTAGTCTAGTGCCTACTGTAAGCCGTAATACTGGACATTTATAATGTGAATAAATGATTCACACAAGAGTAGTAAAAGGTAAAAAATTAAGCTACAGCACCTTCTGTTCGCATATGGTCTCCCACTATACTACTGGGTAAGGCTCTCAGATGTTTAACTATGATTGATCGGACGGGGAATCGTGCTGTCATCTGGATATGGCCGTAGCTGAAAAAACTATTTTCTACATCGCTATGACCGAAAAATATGTATAGGGTTAGGGTCTTCCTAATTCGGACAGATGTGAGGCTGACCAACACCTATACCGAGCATCGAAGCTTTGACACTGCAGCAATCCGGTTCTGGTTATCCTGCGCAAGTTAGGGATGCCTTGCCTCAATACTTAGGTGTATCTAGTTACATTTCAGATTGTTAGTCATAGAATGAGAAAGATACTAAGAACTTTGCTAAGAAAAGTAGACCAGTTGACCGAATCGTACATAATTCTGTCTGAATCGGTCAAATAATTTACTTTGTAATTTTTTACAATTTTTTTATTTAACATGGTAGTGAAAATAGAAGATAGAAAGGTAAATATGCATTGTCAATCTCTGTTGGCTTGAGGAGAGGTGTTTCGCGCAGTTGTTATAATATGTAATAATGACAGCTAAAATGATCTGGACTGAGTTAACTTTGAGCGGAAAGAAAGCTTATGGGCTCGATCATTCAAATGAGATTGAAAGAAACAATGTGTATCAACCAAGATTATCAACACATAGATAAGCCACTACAAACAAGACATCGAATCACTGACAGATCCTTAAAAAGCATAAAAGACGACTAGATTTTACAGGGCTGAAGTATTTGAACTTTCATTCATGTTGTCAGTGACTAACTGCGTCACTTGCAAATAGCTATTAGCAATGCGATACATCGATCCCTCGATCCTGGATTCAGACAAAAGTTACAAAACTACTTTCCTTGGCCAATTACTGTTAGATTACCGTATTGAATGGCATTAGAAGCAAAATTGTATATTTGATAGCTGTCCATAATATGAAGTTTTTCCGTCATGATTCTGTGTTCTCGAAGAACTTTAAATAAGGCCACACCTTAATCTAACGGTCAGGGGCGTTCACCAGTAGTGACATTAAGGAATTATTCCAGACCAGATTCTACTTTGACCTTGTAGGATTTGTATTTCCGGACCAGATCCACGGCATCTTGCACTTCGTCGACCATACGACATTATTGTACGGGAGTGACTACTTTCATTCTCCTAAGAATACTGTCATTGGCTTGAGTCAAAAAATGGACTCCAACATTAGAACTCTATTTAACGACAGCCAGATCCAGGACATGTTTTCAACAACTCTAAAAAGCTCTTTCCCTCCAACTAAATCAAATATTCTCGCTGCTTTTATTTCACGGGATAATAGTAACAAAATATAACTGGAATGCAAAGAATGATCTATTATCATAATGCTATTCTGGGCAGATATTCCGCTATTAGTTCGAGTTTATTACAGGTTGGTTTCCCCTCGAGTACAAAATGATCTGGCCATTACCAATCCACGATCGAAGGCTTTCATGACGAGCAAATATCACTTTGAAATGAGAAAGAATCCTTATCAATCAAAAGAAATATTGCACGTACGCAGATGTTGAGAAATAAGTACCAATACAAAAGACGACTCAGAAAAATATTCAATCCATTTCGGAATCCCGGACTCTGCAAACATGGCATCCTGATCTCTATCTAAGGATGGTCGTCATCCAGCCCTGAAGGGCGTCAACGGCTGCGCATAGAATATGAGGTCATACCCTCATTTGCTCTCCAAGCGACATACATCCGGTCGGCAATAATTACATCCGCGTTTGTTGAGTTCCTCGGTCAAACCTCGATAGGGCCAAAATACACGGGGATCAGGCTCGCTGATGTCCATAATTGCTTTTCCCACGCCCTGCAGCGGGGGTATTTCGGTATCCCGCTACACGGATTTTCGGCTGAGCAGTAACTCAACTACCAGGTGCTGAACTGAAGTGGAGGTCTATTTGAGAGTATTTAAAGGAGCCTTTAGCGTCTGATTATTATACTTCATATTCACTTGATAAAAAGAGAAAAGAAAAAGCTATGGCATTTCCTGCAAAGATTGACACACATGTTCATGCAGTCCCGCCCCGCTATGTGGAGCTTCTACTTGAACATGGAATTGACCGTCCAGATGGCATGCCTGGCATCCCTACCTGGAGCGTAGAAGCCCATCTGGCCATGATGGATCAGCTCAATATCCAAAAGTCCATTCTGAGTGTCAGCTCACCCGGGTGCACGCTGCTTCCTGCGGATCACGCATTGTCCCGCAAAATCGCCCGTGAAATCAATACTAACATTATCGAGCTCACTGCCAAACATCGTGAAAGGTTTGGGTATTTGGCATCTTTGCCCCTGCCAGACGTGGAAGGGTCTATTGAAGAAATTGATTACGCGCTTGATGTACTCCATGTAGATGGGTTCGTATTGCTCACCAACCATGGCGGCACCTACCTGGGAGACAAGTCGCTCGATAAGGTATTTGAAAAGCTCAATGAACGCAAGGCGATAGTATTTATACATCCCACCGGAGAAGATGACCCTGCAGCCAAAGTAGAAGCCAAATCAGCTGTACAAGAGTTCCCGAAACCCATGCTGGAGTTCTTCTTTGAGACGGCTCGCGCAGTATGCAACTTGCTGCTTAGTGGCACCGTTGCTCGGTATCCTAATATCCAATACGTGATCTCTCATTCAGGGGGTGCCCTTCCGCCGCTGATTGAGCGTCTATGCGCCTTCTCTGCTAGACTGAGCTACAACCAAGTTGGATTCACCACCCAGGACATCAGACACATATTTCAGACTAGATTCTATTTTGATCTGGCAGGATATGTGTTCCCCGATCAGATTCACGGCATCTTGCGCTTCGTCGATCATACAAGGCTGTTGTTTGGAAGCGACTACCCCTTTACTCCCGACCAGTCTGTCATTCGCTTGAGTGCTTCAATGAACTCCAACATCGGTACCATTTTTAACGACAGCCAGATCGAAGACATTTTCGTCAACAATGCTCAGAGGTTGTTCCCTTCCAAATAGCCCTTGAGGTTTCACTCGATAACTCCAGTATAGACTGAACTTTGCTTCTCATTGCAATATTCGCATCAAATCTTCTGTTCCACGCCCTAACAGTCTCTCATAGCCCCTGATTATCTAACAGAAAGTAACATAGCATCAACTATGGATTGACATTACCCATCTCAAAAAATAAGTCTGGATGAAAGATCTGTTCAAGAAATCCCATATCACTGTCGAGCATGAACTCGTCCACTCCCATGCCATTGTTGGCCCGCCCTATGTCAGTATTCTTGACTTCGGCGTGAGAAACCCGAGACTGGATGGCATGGTTCTCGGCCGTGAGTGGGTGCTTGAGCTTCTGCAAATACAGATGACAGCGTGTGGCAATCTCGTTATCATCGGCCATGTTTCTAATTGTGGCGATGGCCACATCAAGAATTTTCCAACAGAAATCAGGCTGGGCGAAATTCAGGCCCAGTTCAGTTTGAACCATAAGCGCAGCGATAATTGTTAGACCGGAGCTAAACACATAGTACATTGTAAACCACCAGCTGCCCACCAAATGCTTGCACCTATGTAACCGGTCCACGGACTCAATGAGCTCGACCGCCGAATTAACTGCCAATGACAAACTCGTCGATTCCAGCTCGATGGTATGAAAGTCGGCTTGTTTATGCGAATACCGGCCAGTTATCTTGGCCAACAGAACAGAAATGCTGTGACGATGGAGCAAGACTCGGACACTGTGGTACTTAAGCGAAAGCAATATTCTTTGTCGAAAGAGAGCAAACTTCAATCCTCGTCCTGTGCACTGTTGCAAAAACTCGGTGATGTCTCCCGCTGACAAGACCCGGAAATTAGGCAACAGCGACTCGCGCCATGAGTTCAACGACGCTTCCATCTTAGAGATGTTACTAGCATTGCTGTAACATCTATCGGCCGAGTTGCAGTCGAGGTATGTGCTGGCAAGGTTTGACCCGTAAACATCCTCAATAGTCCTTCCGAGAATATCGTACAAACTGATAGTATACAGAAAACATGTGATAACTGTAGGAGTATGTGTCGAAGTCTTTTCGTTCGATACCATGCGCGTGGTTGACGGGTCTGCAGTGAGTATGTGGTCTTCAATGTCGATGGGAATCGCCGATCGCGATACGTCAAATGGAATCCCAGACGGCCGTCCGAATGTAAAGCACATGCTTCTATCGAGTACTACACATGAGTGCCAGGCCCGCTTACGTAGCTCGCGTTCCAGCGGTGTGAAACGACTGAGTGTCTCCTTCGAGTGCAGTCCCAGCTGCAGCGATGCACGGATTGCAACGCCTAGCGTTTGCCAGCACTGGACTGGTTTGCGCGCTTCTTGAAGGTACTGACACATGAGGATCAGAACCTGTACGGCTTCGAGGCTGGCCATATTGAGCACCTGGCCACTGCAAAGCTTAAAGGCACGGCTATAAAATACTTCCGCACGCTGAGCCTTGCTTTTCATGTTTAGCGTATGGTCGTCTGAGCCAGCCATTGCCAGAGCCAGCACCATATTTAGGCGAGCAACCCACGTTGTGCGAACTCCATTGAACCCCATCGATGCCATGTTATGGTACTCTTCTATAAACGTGGGTGGGTGTAAAAACGGGTATAGAATGTATGCATTGGTAAAGTATTGGTCGATGAGATCCAGTACCACGTCTGGGTCGGGGAGATCAAACACATTAACGGTTTCGGGTAGCGTTTTCACAGAAGCCGATGCTGATGAAAATAAAGATGTTGAGGAAGGCTCCAGCTTGGGGTTTATATACGAATTCCGCTCATCTACCTCTTGCTGGTTCCGACTATTTTTAGCCCCTAAAGCGGCAGTTATCTGGCCAATGAAAGCCACTGTCGATGTTGGGCCTCAAGAGATCATTAGAACGTAGTTCACTAGGCAAACAAGGGCTGCTTACCAAAGTAGATTGGATTCTTTTCTTCGGCGAATATCAGAGTTTCCGTTCCTTCCTGCTGGGCATCCAGGTTACTTTCCAAATCACTCACCTTGGCTATATTCATGGATTCGGCACGTTCATTATCGGCTTTTACAGGTCGTTGATATTCGGAAAGCCTTCGATCAAATCGATCAATCAGCCTATTTTTTCCCATATCGTCAGCTATCTTACGCACTTAGACACAAATTGCAACGTACATATTCATTTTGAGCTCCAGAGACTTGAGTCTTTCTTCAATCAAGGGACTATTACCGGTACTTTGATTCCAATTAGTTATCGGTTTCCACCGAGGCATTAGCGGTATACATACCTGATAGCACGGGGCTCCGAGTTCCCGGCGGACGCAGTGGCCAGATATACACAGTCAAAGCCGAATTCAACACATGCGGAGCATTTAGGTCGCCATCCATCACACTAAGGTAACATCTCCGGTTAGAATCCCGTTTCCTGTCATTCCAAACTGTGGTACCAACCTTCGATTTGCGTGTGCGACACGAGCTACAAGCCACAGCGACTCGTTTCCTCCGCGTACCTATCACCACATCCCCCTGATCTGTAATGTCGCTACCTCGCTTGCCATTACGATTGACGTCGACTCCATCAATCATGGTACCAACTACGAAATCCCAGCCAATGGTGGTGACGTGGGGCTTTCTTGCAACTTTGTTTGTGTTCGGCTGGATGACTTAAATATATTCTAAGCACTGCTTCCGTTGGGGCTTGCCTATCAACCAAATACCTGCTTTCAACCCGAGGCCCCTAAACACTTGCCCTTAATGCCACGACCGCCAGACAAGCTCTATTTATCACTATCGATTATAATTATTCCTGCTCAATATTTGTCTCGGGAACTTTTGCTTCCAAATCGTAGTAAAATTCCTTCAAATGTCTTGAGGGGAATCGCGCAGATTCGACAAAGCCGCATAATAAGGCGCGTCGCCGATCAATCCAGATTCAATGAATTTAATCCTAACTCGACATTGAACAATCGCTTAAAAGCCGCTGATAAACCTTAAAATTGAACTGAATCTCTCTTTATATGAATACGATCTTTATTCAGCCCTTTGACATATATCAACCTCCAACAAGAAGTCACAATATATACGTCTGCTTGACATCTATGCATGACGCCCGTTGTGAACTCACTATGGTCTCGAGCTTCCCTACTCAAAGATTAACCTTGTAAGAATACAGAAACTTGCAAATTTTAGTATCATTGTTTGATGTACAATGCTGACCAACTATAATTGATCAAATTTCCAAGATAAAAACTTCCCCTTTCATACTCTAAATAAAAAGTTAACTCGGAAACGGAGATAAGATTCTCCGATTCCGATTCTGTTGACCTAACCCAATTTTAATGATAACGAGGAGTCACGTGACATTTTGATTCGATAATAGATTTGTTTATAATTTAAGATGAAGATAGATATTAATCAAAAAAAATTGTACAAGTTGGACAGTTATATTAGCATTGATTGTTAGAGATCTCATTATCAATATTTGTTGGGAGCTTGGGAAGTTGGATGATAAACATTCAGACACGTTCCGCATCGATTGATATTCCGACCGCGGGTATGATTGAGTATCATCTGATTGTGCTTGTACATGGGTGAGTAAAGTGGGTATATCTTTAGTTTTTCGTAGTGTTAAGATCTAGTCTTTGGGGCACGACGGCTCATTTCGACTATCTATGCAGTCAATTGGCCGATCAGGGTGCATATATCAGGACTCCATCTGATAACGGAGTGACGGTGGACGATATTCCTGATGATACCTCAGTGGTGGTGTATCGAACACATAGTAACGAGGGCTATTTCACGTATGATGGGATTGACGTTTGCGGCAGCCGAGTCGCTAATGAGGTGACGCAAGAAATCGCTCGCTTATCAGTTGAGGCTTCGTCCAAGGTGGCTAGGATATCCATTGTGGGATACTCGCTTGGAGGTCTTATATCGCGGTATGCCATTGGTTTACTGGATAAGCAGGGTGTGTTTGATACTATTGAGCCCGTGAGATTCACTACTTTCTGTACTCCTCATGTGGGGGTGGTGGTGCTGGGCAACAGATGGACCACCCGAGCTTTCAATGGCGTTGGCACCTACTCCATGTCGTCCACGTCGCGACAGTTGTTTTTAAGAGACAAGTATAACTCTAGTGGGCGGCCATTGCTGGAGTATATGTCCGAACCAAGTTCGCCGTTTATCTTGGGATTGTCCAAGTTCTCTAGTCTCTCGTTGTATGCTAATGTCGTCAATGACCATCGTTGCGAATGGTACACAGCGGCAATTGAGCCAAGTGACCCATTTGGAGGCGGTCGATCAAAGCATTTGATGGGCCCTTATATAGACGGCTATAAGCCAGTGGTGTTGGACCTGAGCCGGCCTCTGAACTTCGGTTCTGAGCCTGCCGCACCTGCGCCGAAAACCTCCTGGTACCTGCGGCCCTGGAACTATACAATCACGCTATTCCGCGCATTTGTAGTGATTCCTTTGTGGTTTGTGGCATTCCTGACCAATGCCGCGTACCAATCCATTGCGTCATCGACAAGACAGCAGTCGTTCAGACGGTCGACGGAAGGCAAGCTTCTAGTAGACATTATTGAAGGCCCCAATGTTGATGAGATGCTTGAAAACGAGGCCGATGATATGGTTGACAGTATGTACCGGGTTCTGTCGAAAACCACTGCAGACGAAACCGGCACGACGACTCTTGCGCTGGGTCCCTCGCAGAAGAACATTATCACCAACCTCAACGGTCTCAAGTGGACGAAATACCCAGTCCACATCACCCTGGCAACCCACTCACATGCAGCAGTGATTGTACGATACTCCACAGAGAAATTCCGCGAGGGTAAGCTCGTCATCGCCCACTGGGTTAACGATATCATGAATCTATAGCGAGTAATATACTAGTGCGGCTGTAGAGCCGCGCATAAGCCGCACATGCGATATGCATGAAAAGTTTCCACCGCCCAAAAATGTGACTAAAAGTTCCTCTTCCCATCATCAAAGCATAGTAGATAGATAACAACCATGCGATCGGCCACCATTTCGCGGGACACGAATGAGACCAAGATTCAGATAGCTCTATCGCTAGATGGCGGTCATGTTGAGCTGGAAAAGTCACTTTTCACCAAATCGACGCCGGAGTCGAGCGATCACGCCGCGCAGGCAAGTGCAGCCCAGGTCATCAATGTGCAATCTGGCATTGGGTTCCTCGACCATATGTTACATGCGCTGGCAAAGCATTCGGGATGGAGTTTGATTCTAGAGTGTATTGGCGACACACATATTGACGACCATCACAGTGCAGAAGACTGTGGAATAGCGCTGGGAACAGCGTTCAAAGAGGCCTTGGGCCCTGTGAGGGGCGTCAAGCGGTTTGGTTCTGGGTTCGCACCACTGGACGAGGCGTTGTCAAGAGCAGTGGTAGACCTCTCGAACCGGCCGTTCGCGGTGGTTGAACTGGGATTAAAACGAGAGAAAATCGGCGACCTCAGTTGCGAAATGATTCCGCATGTGCTGGAGAGCTTTGCACAGGCCGCAGGAATCACAATGCATGTAGACTGTCTGAGAGGATTCAATGACCATCACCGGTCAGAGTCGGCCTTCAAGGCCCTCGCAGTGGCCATCAAAGAAGCTATATCATACACAGGTACCAATGACGTCCCCAGTACCAAAGGAGTTCTGCGATAATACTCATATATATTGTAATATACATATCTCGTATACTCAGTACAATGATTATTAGGCTACTATATGAAGAAACTCAAATCAGATCAAATCTACAGCAAGAGTTAGCCCAGTATTAAAGGCGTTCTGCTTATAAACAACTATACATACTCTTGTAACTATCTAATATTCTAAATATAAACGATATTGATACATGTTAACTTGTATGCTATAGTAGATAATTTATGGCGTATAAGAATTGTTTCCTATTGTCTTATTAAAGGCCTATATTAGTCCAGAACAACCAAATTCCAACACCTAGCATTAATAGGTAGGAAAAATATAAGTATATACATAACTAGTATATTATTTGTCATATATATCTCGTGATTATGGACATTAAGCAGTACAGATTACTGACGAGTCTAGCGCCAAAGGCGAACTTGTAAAAGAATATGTATCCTGTAGCATAGTATATAACGTTAACAACATATATCTAGCTAACGTTATGTACAATCTGATTAGATTCAATTTGATTAGAATATCGTTTCAAATTGACCGCATATCCGTAACGCATTTCGTAATTCAGCAGATTCTTCTCTGGCTATGCAGACAACAGCAATATTCAGCGGTAGAATTCATTCGTGCTCTCAAGGTTTAATTAATGTACGTCAGTACAATGTTTATAAGGCTTACAAACGTGTCCAGGGCCAAAGTTGTTCTGTTATAGAAAAATATGCATTCTATTGTTACATAATGTTATATACATTTCATATACTTAGCACGTTATTGATTAGGCTGTATAATTCACTGACCTGGGTCGATTTACCGGACGGGTTATTCTGATCATCTTTTGGACGGCTGCCACGGCGCTTAGAGCTGGCGATGGCTGGTACCAGAGTTGTGCGAGCGTCGGGGCCATTTTTGCGTATTGAACGTGCCGACATATCTATCTGGCCCCATGGTAATATGCTTATGCGTTGTATTGTGTACTGGAGAGGGATTTGTCGTACAAGATTTTTATCCATGAACGCGAGGTCAGCGTCGTAGTAAGTGATATCTGAGTGGCCTATCACGCCGCTCAAGGCAACGACACGACCACCTTTGTCGATCAGTCGTCCCGTGGTAGTCACGGAGTCTCGGAACCGGGATCCTGGCATGTTGCTTAAAGACCCTCGGGTTGAATACTTGAGGCCTGCGGTTGCGACAGGATCCAAATGCGACTTTATGGGTGACTGTGAGCTGGAGGTGGAAGTTAAAGAAGACGAGGGCGATGCAGATAGGGGATACTTGAGTTCAATGTACCTTCGGAGCACTTTTTCCCGTTGTGATGGGTCATTATGCAGGTTTGGAAGACTTATATCCTGTTCGTGTAGCCAGGCAATGAACGGAAGTCTGGGGACTTTCTTGGTCGGTCGTTTGGATAATATGGTCGTCTTGCCCTCGAAAAGCGATGACGAGGTTCCTATTGGCTGTACAGGCACGTTAAGTTCGAGGATCCGTTGTAGAGTCATGGTTTTGCCAAATCCAGGTCTATAATCGGGGATTTTGGTCGTGGTATCAAGGTCTCCGATTGTCAGAAACCGAGCTTTCATTTTCGAAGGCAATGCGCCTTTTATACCGAAATTGTGTCGATGACCTGAAGCCTTGGTCGTACATACAGCTTGTCTATCCGGTATACTTTCAGAAGTTGACCGTCTTGATGCAGACACTAATGATAATGGAGGAGGATGATCATTGCACAACGCCGTCAAACGCGAGTTTCTCAACAAACCTGCCATATTGCTGGCATGCCGCCGAGAAGATCCCGTTATCCGAGACCTTTCCAGCATAGTATGGTCGAGCCCGCACTCAATATGGATATTTCACAACCGTCAATGAACCAATGGGATTCCAACCCAGGCTTTATCATGAACAATTCCGTCTTACAAAAGTCAACAATAGACGGTTTATCGTGTTAATGAACAAATAAAACCTCGTTCGGCAGTAAGTATAAGATTTAAAAATGATTTACTCAGATAAGTTTTTCAGAAGTCGTGAAGTGACGATCGGAATTCCCATTTCATCAAATTATTGAAAATAGAGCCAACTACCTAGAAACCATCTTCGTTCGGTTGAACGAGAAGGAAAAGGACTTTTTTTGGAATTCATAGTGGCAGTCTATCTTTTAGGTTTGGTTTGTCGTTTGGTGACACGAGAAAAATTACCTTGAAAAATGGCTCCAGTGCCGGTGACTTCTCTATACAGGAGAGATGAGGCGATTGGCCGAGGCAACTTTGGGGTTGTATATAAGGGATTGAATTTGGAAACAAAGCAGGTTGTGGCCATTAAAATATTGAATTTGGATACAGTGGAAGATGAGGTTCAGGACGTTCAGCATGAAATCACCGTGTTGTCACAGCTGTCTCAGTCAGATGCTTCCAATATCACCCAGTATTACGGGTCATATCTGAATGGAACACGTCTATGGATTATCATGGATCTATGCGCAGGGGGGTCTGTACGTACGTTACTCAAAGCTGGCAAATTAGAGGAAAGGTATATCTCCATTATTGTACGAGAACTGCTCCAAGCATTGGTATATATCCATAAAGAAGGCATCATTCACCGCGATATAAAAGCCGCAAACGTACTCATTACAAAAGAAGGAAAAGTACGTCTATGTGACTTTGGTGTTGCTGCCGAGGTGACCGCCAACAAACTGAAACGCTCCACAATTGTCGGCACCCCATATTGGATGGCCCCTGAGGTGATCACTGAAGGTGCTCTTTACAACTCCAAGGCCGACGTATGGTCTCTGGGAATTACTGTATATGAAATAGCCACTGGAAACCCCCCTTACTCGGACCAGGAAGTAGTGCGTGCCATTATGTTGATTCCACGACAGAAACCTGCCCGACTCGAAGGCCCCCAGTATACGGCTTCACTCAAGGAGTTTGTCGCCCAATGTCTTGACGAGCATCCTAATGAAAGACCCAGTGCCGAGGAGCTTACCAAGCTCAAGTTTGTTCGTAGCTCAAAGTCACTGCCGACCACAATGCTACGAGACCTGGTGCTCCGGTATCAGAGATGGCGGGAAAGAAACCGCAATGTGCGAGACTCGGTGGCCCTCTACAACAATAAACATCCAAATGATGACGAGTTTGACGATTTCGATGACGATCCGGGCAACAACTCAAGCCCAGAAGATACGGTCTGGGATTTCGATATAGATACCCCTCCTCTGTCCTCATTCCCCCTCTCGATGCAGGCCATCAATACTTCCTCAATTCCATCCTCTACAAGCTCCGTGACAGGATATGATCAAGCCCCTTCCATGAGTCCCCTGGTGGCATCACCCTACCAATCCTTGCATAACACGCTTGTTCATTATCCACCTCCGGCTCCTCAGCATGACTCGACCACAATACGCGGCATATCATCCTCGCATATGCCACTGCAACCACATCCTCCATTGCCGCAGTCGAGTGCCATAGATGGTGCCCCAGCATCGCTGCTGGAACTGTTTGAAGATTCATATGCATCGCCCTCAAGCGCCGTGCCGGGCATCTCAACTCCTAGTCTCGACAACCCTTCTATGACTGCATTCGCACCAGTAGGCCCACCGGCGCTGTCGCAGCCTGGCACCCCTCCCGCGACTGTGGAGATTGAGATCCCCGACTTTGAGTCGATGGACGCAGCTGCAGTGACAGCATCTCGCTACAAACTAGCCGCACCCCAGTCGGCAGGCGTCACATCCAGCATGTCTTCAGCACTGCCACCTGTCACAGCCCCGCCTCCCGCGCCTTTGTCTGCACCGTTACCTGACTTGGGTACCGGAATGCCTCCGTTACAGCCATTGCACGCGTTGCCTTCACAATCGTCACAGGCAGCTGCTGGAGCCGCGTTGCAAGGACACAGGCGTACACCGTCCCCCAAGCGCATGACAGCACGAAGTGCTCTTGCAACGCCAGTGGGTTCTATCTCACCCCCCAAAATGGCAGTGGCCAACAGTGCCATGCGACCTCGTCTCGGACGTCTCACGTCGGTGGACGGCGACGCTGGCATTGCCTCAGTCACCTCTGCGGCCAGTACTAGCACCACTACACCTTCAGGAATGAAGATCCCCGCGCGCAAGCACAGCATAGCGGCACCAGCGTTGAAGCGAACCGGGGTTGGCCAGCAATTGCATATTGCCATGCCTCCGCCTGCGATCCCGCTGCAAACGCCAGTCGCCACGTCGCCCATGCTCAAGCCGTACTATGTGTCGGAGGATGAGGATGTGGGAAATACTACATTGCATGATATTCAACCGCCGCTGGTGTTCCCGGCCATTCCCAAGCTTGATCTGAGCGTGCTGCTGGACTCTACACCCCAGCAGGACACCGTTAAGGAGCTTGACCGGCTACTGGACACATTTGGTAGCGGGCTACGGCTACTGGAAGAAGGGCTTGCCAAGTTCGGCTTACAAGAGGAGCAGGTTATATAATTTAATGAATATTACACAGTCTTATACTTAGACCTTGACGTTATCCCATTCCTTACGTTCACGGATCTCGGCTTCGGCCTGAAGAATGTATGGCAGCAAGTATGATTTATCCTTAACTTCCGTTAGCATCATAATCAACATCTTGGTACGAATACATACGTTCTCAGCAGTCATTTGTTCGTTCTTGGGCAGTAATTTATGCGATAATGACAGTTGCATGGCGGTTGCAATTCGATAAACACGCTCATATGATTCCTTAGGAGGCAATCGTCGTAAAGCGGTTTGCATCACATCGTTCTCCTCAATGAAAAGATCCTCAGTCCTGATGAACAGTTAGCAAAACTCATTAAGCGCCGACAGTCGGCAATTGCTTACTTGAGACCCATCTGACGGTACCCAGCATAACGGCCATAGAAGTTCGATGCAGGCACAAATACAGATTTAAGCACCGGACTCTTCAGAATATAAGAGGTGATCTTTTCCAGCTGTTGAAAAGTAGCCATTTCGTAGTGCTCTCTAAACGACGATGTCTTCAATTTTGAAGGCTCGATTTTTATCAAGGCGTTGATTGGGCAAAATTCGTTGCTGTGGCAACTCGTATTGAGGTTAGGGTGGAAACGGTTACTATGACAACTAAATTTCAACTTTCGGAGAAATAATAAATTATTTTTCAGAGGGTGGAGGAGAACTGAAAAATTAATATAAGATAGATCCGAGAATGCGAGCGACGGCATGGAGGCCGTTCAGGGATGCTATGGTCCAGTTGGCGAGATTCAATGGAGCCGGTGGAAAGAAAGGAAGTAGAGGACCGGGATTAAAATCGCCTTTGGAAGAGAAGGCGGTAGTTGGTAATGGCATGGGCGGTAGTTTTGATGCGTTCTTTCCAAGCCCAGAGCGCAGACGAAAGCCATGGGATGGTAAAGATAAGGACCAGTTTTTCCGAGAGTCTCATCGAGAGGCGCGCCAGGATTCGCGAAGAGGTCCACGCCGAGACTCGGAGGACAATCTGAGGTCGAGTAAGGAGGGCATAGAGAGGATAGAATCTCAATTGGCGCAACGGCAGCGCAGGTCTAGCTATAGTGACGATCGAGCTTTTACAGGCCGCCGGAGAGAAGCCTTCTCAGCGCCGAAGCCTGTTGTAGACCGGTCGGTTAGGGCTCGTGACGAGAATTCAACTGGCAACTTTGATTCCAGAGATAGATTTTCCAGAACTAGAAGATTTGGGGCTGATAAACGTGGATTTGAAGATAGATCCTCTTATAACAGAAGTCAAGGGCGACGGAATAATTTTGATGGAGATGCTCCTACTAGAGCTGATAGAGGTCCTCGCAAATTTGGATCTGATAGATCGTATGGTGGTGGTGATAGAGGTCCTCGCAAATTTGGATCTGATAGACCGTATGGTGGTGGTGATAGAGAACCACGGAGATTCGGATCTGATAGATCATACGGTGGTGGTGATAAGAAGCTTCGGAGCTTTGGATCAACATATGCTAAAGAGCCACGAAGGTTCGAATCAGAGAGACCCCCCGCTAGAGCTCAACAGAACACCGCTCAAAGCTTTGGCGGCGACTTTGAATTTGGCGAGGACCGAATGGTGAACCCGTCAAGAGACTATATCTATGGGACTCAACCGGTGGTTGCGGCATTGCAATCAGATATTCGTCACAAGAGACTGCTTCATACCTCTCTATCTGAAAGCGAGATTCATCCTCAGATCCGCAAGCTGCTTGCATTGAAAGAGGTGAAATTCGAGGCCAACGTTAAAAAGAGTAAGCTCAACATCCTAAGCAACAACAGCGTGCATAACAACTATGTGCTTGAATGTGACCCTCTGGAGCCTCAAACAATCAAGGCGCTGGGCAAATCCGGCAACGGGCATTTCCGAATCGTGCAGGAGGGCGTTGAAGAGCCCAGAACTCTCACGACTGTGTCCAAGAACGGCGTTAACAAAAAGAACGCCCTTGGACTGTATATAGACGAGGTTACTGATGCACACAACATGGGTGCCATCATCCGATCAGCGTATTTCCTGGGCGTCGACTTTGTTGTCGTGGCGGCCAAGAATTGTGCTAAGCTTTCGCCGGTGGTATGCAAGACCTCCTCAGGAGCGCTCGAGCATATGCGCATCTACAGCTCGCATTTCCCGCTGGCATTCTTTGATAACTCGCTTGAGAACGGTTGGAACATTGTTGCTACAACACCTTCTGACTACTCGCCCTCGGAGCGAACTATTGTGGCCAGTAAGCTGCAAGAATTGCTTGAGGAAAAGCCGTCTTTACTTGTCATTGGTTCCGAGAGTGAGGGTATTCGAAAAAACCTCATCACTCGGGCCTCTCACCTCGTCACCCTTAAGGGCAGTCAGGATCATGCCAAGTTGGACTCGCTCAATGCCAGTGTAGCCACCGCGGTGCTGATTTCTAAGTTCTTCGATCCCACGGTGTTTGACACCAACTAGAAGGCAACAAACATTCTGTATATAGTTATATTTATTTCTGTAAAATATATCATACCTTTGGCATAGTTAGTAGCGGATATAGCCCAGCTGGTCGTCGGCCTCGTCCGTGTCGAGATCATCCGAAGGAAGACCGATTTCTGCAAGCACTTCCAGAGGGCCGAACGATTTAAAGAACTCTAGGTCTTCGTCGCTTTTGGCGAGTAGCATTCCGATTGTGCCTGTTGCGTTAACGCTTCTGCCCTCGACTTTTTCGTGGGATCTTGGTGTGGCCATGATCCATTCCTCTGTGAAAACGATATTGTATGAGGTATTTGGCGCCTCTGCCTTATTGAGGGCCGTGAGCGTCCTTGACATGAGAGTTGAATATCGGAAGGCGAGATCCTCACCGTCGATAGAGTCTTTCGGAGTAGGGGTGATGAAATGCGCGAACGGCACACGATGGTCTTGTAGAGGTTTCTGGCCATCACGATAATCGGGGTTGATTTCAACCACCTGATCCGGGAACGGCACAAACCCGTCCGGCAATTCGAAGAACTGGAGATGCTTATGCATCACGGACGAGCCTGAGTTTGAGCCCGAGTTGAAGAACCCGATATGGCGTTTCCCTAGCTGTGCATTTGCGGCCTTCAGCACCTTAAACGAAGCTTCAAGCTGTGATACTGACAACGGCCGTTCCTGACTCTCGAATTCCTTCGTCACGAGCAGGAAATGCCGTCTTGTAACAGCATACTTATTGAGCACAATGCGGAACTGGCCCAGAAAGTCATCTTCCACAGTCAGTAATGGCTCAGGATGTAGCCACGGACTCGCGGCAACAGGATCGTTGCCTACCGCAGCCTCGACCTTCTTCTGATCCTCACGCGCAGGCTTTCGTCCTAGACTCGGCGCAACAGTGTACCGGATCTGTACGCCATTGACTGTATCTTGCACTTGGGAGGACTCGGCAAACACGAGTTCGCCACTCTTCAAAGCCGTCTCAAACGTGGCCTCTAATTTGGCCCCAAAATCGCTTCCCATCTTCCTTAATATATGTATGTAAACAGGTCTAAATCTTCACAAACATTTTTTTTATTTGTATAGGAAACCAAAAACTTTAAAGCCTAATAACTAGAATAATAATAAAATACTAACAATCTAACAATCTAATCAATCAATCTCATCCATTTAAAAAAAAACCTCTTTTACATCATTATTATTATTATTTTGTATTATCAACTTCGTGACATTATTGGACCCTCGGGAAGGTGGTGGTGGGGTTTTTTCTCCCTTCAACCGAACGACCGTTCAAACGAGGCTTGCGGGCCGGCGCGGGGCGGTGGGATTCCTTCCCAATTGCAACGCCGAAAACGTCGCATCCGAGACCCAGCCGAACTAACCTGCAAAGCCACAAAAGTGGGTCACAGTCACCGAGGCGGGTTCCCCAACGAGTCCGGCGGAGAAGCTACAAAACTTCGTCTTAACCCGCATTTTAGTGCATCCTTTGACGGGACGACGTCTTTTTTTTAAATTGTAAATAATCGTAGAACATGTCGAGGAAGGGATCCATAAGCAAGGCCAAGGCCGAGTTGGCGGGGATTGCACAATATGACTTGAAGATCTTAAGTCCAGGAGCAATTCAGATCAATGTTGAAGGGGCCTTTATAGTGGATGTTGACCAGGTAGATGGACGATTGACACCTCCTGATACTCGAGATATCGCTTTACCGCATCATACTGCCGAGGTGTCACATATTGCTGCCGACATTGGTGGATCGTTGACGAAAATCGTCTATTTCACTCGGGATAAGAAGAATGGGCGGGGTGGAAGACTCAACTTTGATAAGTTTGAAACGTCCAAATTCGAGGATTGCATCAAATTCATGCAAGGTCTCATTGCAAGCAGTAAAGAGAAAAAATTGCATGTAATGGCCACGGGTGGAGGCTCGTATAAGTTCTACGATGAAATGCGGAAACGGCTAGGAGTCGATATCATTCAAGAAGATGAAATGGAATGCTTGATTGCCGGTTTGGACTTTTTCATTACGAAAATCCCTCAAGAAGTGTTTTGCTACTCGGAACAAAACCCCATGTGGTTCCCGGAACGCGACCAGATGATCTATCCATGTCTACTGGTCAATATCGGCTCCGGCGTCAGCATGATTAAGGTCCTGGGTCCTGACAAATTCGAACGGATAGGCGGGTCATCGCTGGGAGGCGGCACGCTGTGGGGATTGTTGTCACTGCTGACAGATGCCAACTCATTCGACGAAATGCTCGAAATGGCTGCGGAGGGTGATAATACAAACGTCGACATGCTGGTGGGCGACATCTATGGAACAGATTACTCGCGGATCGGATTAAAGGCCTCCACCATCGCCAGTAGCTTTGGAAAGGTGTTCAAACAAGCCTCCAAGATCCAACAACCGGACCAAGACCATCAACATCATAATCCCGAGATCCAATCCTCCAGACAGACACTGTTCCGAGGCGAGGATATCAGCCGAAGCCTGCTGTATGCCATCAGTAACAATATCGGCCAAATCGCATACCTGCAAGCTCAACGACAGTCACTAGAGCATATTTATTTCGGCGGCTCCTACATCCGCGGCCACCCGCAAACCATGCATACCCTCTCGTACGCCATCAAGTTCTGGTCCAAGGGCGAGAAGACTGCCTACTTTCTGCGTCACGAGGGCTACCTGGGCGCCGTGGGTGCCTTCATCAAGCACCAGTCGTCGCCGGATTGGCTCTCTCAGCCAGTGTAACTTTGCTGCTGTATTAATCGAAACGCCTCAAGCACAAACGTGCCCAGCTGGTGTTTGGCATCGGCTCGCACCGCCAGATGGAATGCCTCGGGCTGTGGCTGTCCGTTGACGGTTCCACTGACCAACTGGCGGCTGGCACCGGCCACAATGTCGAAGTGGTTATTATTTTGTCCGTTCACATCGAACGCTATGTATACCAGTGATTCATGATGCCGGACCGTAAAGTTGTTAATATTGAAGATCTCGCTTAGAATCATAATTGAGTCCCGGTAGTACTGTGCTGTAGTTTCCTTCTCAAGCTGTTCATTTTGCAATTCCTGTCGTTGCCGTAGAGTATTGTCTGTTTCAGCGTTGAGCTGGTCGCGTTGGTTCTTGAGGACGCCGATTTGAGTCTCAAGCTCCCGCTGTTGCGATTGTGCAGCGGGGATTTCCCTGGCCAGTTGGTCCTGTTGTTCCAGCACATTCTTATGTTCGAGCTCCAGCTGCTCTATCAGTTCTGTGAGCTTGGCTGGTGGCAGATCGAGATCGGGGTCTTCGTGGCTCGGCAGTCCTTCATGTTCAAGAGTCAACGCCTCGAGTTCGCTCTGCATCTCGCGCATCTCCTCCTCCATGGCCTTCATATGTGCGCTTTTGTCCGTGATATCCTCGTACTCCTCGACAATCTCGCGTGCAATGGCTTCGAGTTCGAGCTGCAGGTCCGACGTGAGTTTCTTACGTTGTTTCAACGCAGCTTTTTGGGCCTTTATCTTGGCCTCCATATCACGAATATCCCATTGCTCTGGTAGTACAGCATTTCCAATCACAGCACGAACAAATTTATCCTTACTTTCCTGCTCCAAATACGCGGCTTTCCTACTCTCAAACAGCTCTTTGGTACGACGAATGTCCTCATCAACCAACAACGGGTTCGCATTCACCTTATGTCTACTATGACCCTTCCTACCACTATCCACCGGACGCGCATATCGCACATACTCAGAACGGAACCCAAATATATTCAGATCGTTCTCATTCAACTCGTCCATTTGTGTGCTCGCGATGGGTTACTGGCTGTGGAGAAAGAAGTAAACAAAACGAGAAAAGTTCCGGTGGAAGTAGCCGCGCTCCGAGTATTTAATTTCTCGGCCCCGAACATGAAGTAACCGTAAAACATGTCGATGGACGTTATAATAGGCATTTTAAATGATAAGGATGGTAAGGATAAGGTAAGGCGAAGAGTTGCGATTGTTCTTTCTCTGGCATGACTAATGGGTCAAAGACTCTTAAACTGATCCAATATTCCTCCAAGTTGATAATATGGATCAACGGAGGTCGAGGACCGAGACAGTTAGGGCCGTTGATTTCTCAGCTTTCCATGTTCCGAAAGGTGATTCGGCTGGGAAACTGGTTAACGACATGGCGGTCGATGCATAAGCAGGGGGTACTGGGATATGAGGACCTCGACAGCTTTGGTGACGTCGTGGATCTGTGGACCGAGGTTTTTGATGATCTATACTGTCTTGGTAAGATGGGCGTGGTGACTAATAAACGACTGCTGAGGACCGCAGATCTGCAGTCAAACTACGGCTGGTTTGTGGGAATATGTCTTGGGCTCTATGGTGAGTGGCTCAAATCTCGCGATAGGCAGAGAAAGGGTATCAAAGATCCTCAAGCTGAGCAGGCGTCGAGGATAAATAGCGCCAAACTGACTTGCGATTTGATATTCTGTGGTGTCGATGTGTTTGAACTTGAGGTGAATGATGGCGTCCAGATTGTGTCGGGGCTTCTATCCGGAGTGCTTGGCTATTATAAGATATATCGCAAGCAGCTGAAGCGAAGCTAGTACATAGAAAGTGCATTTTTTTTTATTTTATAAACGTCGTACCGTCTTCGTTGAGTGATGCAATGTCGTGCGACGAGTATCCTAAACTGGTCAGAACCTCATGGGTATGCTGTCCCAGAGTAGGCGGAGGAGAGCGAACCCCAGGCTGTGTTTTGGAGTATTTTACCGGCGAATTCACTAACTTAAGAGACCCACAGGTAGGATGTTCGACACTGACAACCATGTTGCGGGCCAGAGTATGCTCAAGCGCAAGTGTAGTCTGTACATCGTTGACCGGTGCGTATGGAAAAGGCTTACCTTCGAAATGTTCGAGCCACTGCTGCGTGGTGCGTGTCCGCGTGATTGCCTGCATCTCTGGTACCAGCTGATCACGATGCTTGACTCTAAGTGCATTTGTCAGGTATCGTGGGTCTGTTTTCCATTGGGGGTGTCCCAAGGCATCGCATACCAGTCCAAACAAGTTATCATTGCCTCCTCCTATCATGATTGACCCTCCATGGGCGGTTTCGAATGCCTGATATGGGCAAATACTAGGGTGAGCGGTGCCCTGGCGGCCCTCATCAGGCTGGCCTGACACAAGAACACTCGAGGCTATATTAGCCAATGTCGCTGTCTGGCAATCGGACAATGCAATGTCTAGATGCTGACCAGTGGCTCCATTGTGTCTTGTTCTGTGCAGAAGGGATGCCAGAATCGCATTGCCGGCATAGAGACCCGTGGTCAGATCTGTGACCGCAACACCGACCTTAACAGGTGGTCCCGTAGGCTCGCCGGTGATATGCATAAGTCCAAATTCAGCCTCCACCATTACGTCGTAGCCAGGCCGCCTACTATACGGTCCTGTTTGGCCATACCCAGTAATACTGGCATATATGAGCTTGGGATTGATTGCACTCAGCTCAGAATACCCGAGCCCATACTTGCCCAAAGTGCCAGGCACAAAGTTCTCCACAAGCACATCGGCCTCGCTCGCCAATCGCTGCAGGATCTTTTGTCCTTGCTTTGTCTGGAAATTCAAAGCTAATGATTTCTTGTTACGGTTCACACCTAGAAAATACGCACTCTCATGTCCAGCCGCGAATGGAGGTCCCCAGGCTCGTGTATCATCGCCCCGCGTCGGATGCTCGATCTTGATCACCTCGGCCCCCAGATCACCCAAGATCTGCGTACAGTATGGACCCGCCAACACCCGTGTCATATCCACTACCTTAATCCCCGACAATGGCAATACCGTGCTTGCAGCCGTCGAGTATCCTCGCACACATACCCTCAAATTCCACTTCGTGAACATTGGTGATGATTTGGTGGGGGAGCGGAGAAACCCGTTATATAGCCGATCGCATCAACCTTCCTTTAACGGTTTAAGCGATTCTAGCGCGGTAATTTTCAAATTCCACAAAATTGAACTACCCGATTTTTAGTTCTCGTAGTAGACTCATACTCAGCTATCAGTTTATGAATTGCATTGAATTCTTACTATCAATATGACAGTGGGAGGGATATGCAGAAGGGATCTCTCGGTCGGCTACGCGACAGCCGGTATATCATCCTCAGTTTAGTTTCTAGAAAATATTATCATTCTTTATCATATGCTCCAATAGAATAGGTCATTAACTTCTCTCTCTCTCTATCCAGACTAAGTGGTTCAAAGATCTGAGTCAATCTGTGCCGCCAGACGTGAGGCGTGAGCCGTACCGGAAGTAGAGCCGCTACATGTGGGGCGTGACGCTTCAGCCGCCGTGGCAGCGGCTACGTCTAAAAATAATCTTTGAGCCACTTGTATTGAGGCGTAAGCCGCTAAATCTGTGGCAGCTGTGATCTTAGGATTGTTCTGGAATTCCAGTAGGTTTAACGGCCTATTATATAGAGGTAGAGATCTCTTTTACCCTGCTCGATGATGGTATAGTATAAAAGGAGTGAGGTTATGGTACTTCAATATTGCAATTGCAAGATACAGAACAGATTTGAGCGATGGATGGTTTGAAAAGGATAATGAATTAGATTAAAGGATTTTTAAGTTCTTTCCAAGATCTTGTCAATTTCTGACAAGGAAGTAGAAATAGAGGAAGAATGTTACGGTAATTGGGTATTTATTTTATAACGTTATTAGCTTAGATCAATATGACTTAAAGTTAATTTTTTCCAACCATCAAATGATGATGAAGTATGAGTGTTTGATACCATGAATTTCAAACACGAACTAATTAAGAAAATCTTTAATATAAAAATATATTAAAATATGAATGTAATTTAGTGAATTTTTCAAAACTCGTTTTAACTTCATGGGTATTTGGAGGGTTGGAATCATGGAGGTTAAGAAAGAACCAATCAATTTGTCCCAACTAATTAATATTGAAGTTTCCTTCATTCACACAACTAAAACATGGCCACTACAGAGGCATCACCGGTGGTGAAACGATCAGATAAGCTTCTCAATGATAAGGTAAGATAAGGATGAAAGTGTCAATGGATTGAAAGGGAAATCTAAGATAATATGATTTAGTGGGATGTAGTGATTTCCAATACTTTAGTCAAAACTGGACTTGGATTTGGAATAGGAGTGGTTGCATCTGTATTATTTTTCAGACGACGAAGCTTTCCAGTTTGGTTAGGAGTTGGGTTTGGAGCAGGACGAGGATATGCTGAAGGAGATGCCATATTCCGGGATACTCAAGCTGGAGTACGAATAGTAAAAGCATAATAAACCAAAAATGTAAAACTACAATAAAAAAACTATCTTCTTTCATCTTATCATAATAGACAATCCTAATTAAACATTAATTGGTTAGTTTATAAGATTAGCATATAACTTTTTGATGATATCAACATACTAAACATAGACAACATGCAAGTCCAGCACAAAGTCCACAACAACATCCATCATCATTACTTCGTTGTTGAGGTTGTTGTTGAATATAAATTGGTTGAGGAGGTTGTTGTTGATAATATCCTTGACCTTGTTGTTGATATCCATATGATTGAGGCGGTTGTTGAGGCGGATACTAATAAATTATTAGAGTTTATCGTTCTTTATTCATTGACCATCAACCCTTTTCTTACATAATTATTTTGATTTTGATTGTTGTATGACATGATTTTAGTATTAAAAGATGAGAAAAACAGGGGGGGAAAGAGAAGATGGAATTTCTTCCGATGATATATATAAATAAACCCAATAAGGCGGTGTATTAATTAAGCCCCATGCAAAGATGCGGCTAAATAAAGAGATTTATTAAAGATCGTTTATTAAAGATCGTTACGAAATATCAATGATATGATGTAATGTTAGAAATATATTGGTTTAAATCTTTACAAAATGGTTCATTTCGGATACTTTTTTTGGACGTGTCGATGATTTGTTTACAATTGATTAATCGGTAGATCGGACGCCATTATTGTTTAAGAGATTTGTTTTCTCTCCGCCCCCTGAACAATCAAAACATTCCCCAAATTCCGTGACTTGATATGTTCAGTCGCCGACGAGCTCGGGCTCATTCGATAGGTGGCGATGTGAAACCACCTGATATAGGTCCTCCTGCTACTCAAACTTTGGTTCATCCCGGAAATGTTGCCGATGAGGTGCCAGTTGTGACTTCAACCTCTGACTACAAAAACTTTTATTTCACCCAACGGGTCTATGGTGTGGCTGTAGTACCCCGACCGGTCGTAGAGGAGTTGATACATAGTATCACTCATGAAATCAAAGCCCGTGGTGTATTGGCACCATTCTTATTGTTGCCATATCGTGAGGAAACTTCGGTTGAAGAACTAAGACTTTTCATTGAGACTGTTTTTCCCCGCGGTAAACATCCCCTCACAGGCCAAGAATTATTGCGACAGATCCGAATTGCAGACGTGTATTGCTTAGGATCCGTGCTTAAATGGTGCTGGAGTAGAATCCCAGGTGGGGTCGTGACATGGAAAACTTATGAACAATATCGAGAACTAGAACGTACAGGCGAATTCCAACTCGCGTCTTTCGTGAGTATAATCCCCCAATGCGTCGAGTCGGAGGCACACGCAAATATTCTCTTCGACTTCTTCGATCTCTTGGCTTCAATAGCTACCCATGGACGCCGTAATGGCCTGGGAGGTCGGAAATTGTCACGACTAGCAGGCACTTGGGCATTTGAAATCCGTAAACCAGACTCAACTGACCCAACCTCGTTTGCAGACGGATTGTCGGCTTGGAGCCTGGCCGCTGAGGCTTCACACCACCTGTTTCTGGCGTTTTTACGCTCTCTTCTGCCCGGAAGTACCGATTTGCAATCGCCATACACTGGCCAACAACGATTCCCACGCCCGCTCGAAATGCTGCTCAATGCCACAGAATACCCACCTCCGAGACAATACACATCGCGATTAATCACAGTGCCAATGGTCACCCTCACAGTCGGAAAACTGTCGGCAAACCCGTTAGTGCTGCTACGGCGGGTGGCCAAGACTGTGCGCTTCGATAACCCTCAGCTGTTTGAGCGCGAAGACGACTTTAATACTCTGTACTTTCTACTCAGTGACCCGGACGGCATCCAACGCAAAATGTCTCCCGAATCACTACGCATCATTGAGGCAATCATCGACGAAAACCCTCTCGTGACAGACCACTCTATCCTCATCAAAGACACGCCTCGGCTTTCCTACGACGTGCGCGGCAAGACCTGGTCGCGCGCTTACAACCATGCATATATCGACCCGGTCACCGGTGACCTGCGCCAGCCGCTCACCAACTACGTCTACGATGAGAGCCAGCTGAGGGACATCGTGCGGGTCGGCGTCCCGTCCCAGGAAAAGGGCCTCCTGCCATATCCTGACGATCGAAAAAAGAAATCCGGTTCCGAAAAGGATAATACTACAAACAACTACGGAGTGTCACCTCGGATATCTCGCATAAGCGCTGACGGACTGGTAACAGCAGCCGTGTCTGAAATTGCCATTGACGACTTCTTCGTCTGGGTGTGGATGTCAAGCCTGTCCGATGAGCAGACTGAGATCCGCAAGGCCACGTTCGGGCGCTCAGTGGTAGTGGAAATCGAAGTGTCACCGAGTGAAGACGGTCGCCGGTGGGTAGTGGTCGAGGAGATTCTTCATCCTGCACCACCACCCATCAAGCCGTTGCCGCCACCAAAAGAGCGGCCGCTTGAGAAAAGGCGTGCCGTAAGTACGCCTGCCGGTGGTGCAGTGTTAGCAACGCCAAAGACTAAGAAGAAAAACTCTGGCAAGCGTAAACGCGTTCCCGTGCAGCAGCAGCCCTTACCGCCGCCTCTACCGCCTAAAATAATTTACCAGAAACCACAGCATCACCACCACCATCACCCAGATTACGCCGCCCTTGAGCCGTTGGTCGACGCTCTTGCCAAACGACTACGACAGCCGACCCCGATCAAGACTGATGTCCAGACTCAGACCACCCCGCAATTACTAGTAACGCAATCCCCAGTAGAGATTTTAAAGCCTGGGACAGCGATCGAAGACCAACCGATGGCCGTCGAGGTGTCAGAATCTAATGGGAAGTCAGATGCAAAGGAGGACGAGAAGGGGTCCAATTCAGACGAGGAAAGCGTGTATTTTACCCCGAACCTTGTGGGTGCGGAGGAGTTTTCTGGATTTGGAAACTCTCAGATTGAACAGCAGAAGGACAGCGCCAAGATAGAAAGGGCCCTGGCGCATAAGGTATCGCAGCTGGCGCTCAGTGGCGACCTCGACGATAAAACAGACAAGCCACTGCCACCGCCACCGCCGGTGTTTGAGTTTAAGCTCCCTAAGCTCGAACTCTACGATCTGGATTTGCCCGGCATTACAGAGGCTGTCCCAGAAACGGTGCCGGAGACTGTGTCGCAGCATGTCGAACCTGCATCGGTGCTCGAACCTCCCGAGAAGCTCGTTACTGAAGTTCAAGATAGACATCAGCCGACAAATGAATACAAAAGCATGATCATCTCAAGCTCAGAAGATCTGGGTCAAATGGCGCCTACATGGAGGGCGCGCGAGGTAGCGCAGCCGCCCACACCCAAGAAGCTGAGCGTTAAGCGAAAGCCAGTAGCATCGTCGCCGCCAGAGCCACCTATAGAGGAGCCTCCGAAAGTGTCGCCTGAGGAGCTTCGGCAGCAGGAACTGGAGCAAAGCATCACTCAGCTAGTACATCAGCCGATAGTGCAGGCTCCTCGGTCACGATCCAAGTCGCTTGATCATGGTGGCGGTGAGTTGCCCATGCCGCGGCGGTATCTAGGTCCACGAGGCATCTCCCCTTCGAGCGGTGAGGACGACGGGTCTGAGCGATCGTATGCCACTACTGCGGGTGACTACTACCGTGGGTCACCGCCTGCGTCACTACCCGGGCATGTGCCTATGCGTGGTGGTGGGCGGGGTGGGCCAAATGTGAGGCGTGCCCCGCCGCCTCGCTACGGGCGCCAGCTGCCACCAGACGCGCGGTATCACATGCGAGTACATAATGGGGGCCCACTGGGGTCCCCTGGTATGTACCCACGTTCGCCTCCTGGCCCCAACCCGCAATACATGTCACCTCCCCGCATTCGTAACGGTGGTGGCGGCGGAGGCGGTGATAAGCGGGCCCTGCGCAACAACCTCAGCAGTTTCGAATCGCCGTACTTTGGGCGTGACAACATGATTCCCCAACCCCAAGCCCGATATCCACCGCCGCCAGGACCGGTGGCGCCTGCCGGGCGTGGCAGGTATGGTAGTGCGTCGCCAGACAGACAGCAGTGGAGCGATGGGAGAAGTGCGGGACCCGCGGGGCCTGGTGGCTATGGGGCTGCGTCGCCGGACAGGCAGCAGTGGAGCGAGGTGAGAAGCAATCTAGCTGCCATGAAGCAGCAATTTGGCGACTCACGCGACAAGATCCCTGTGGTGACTGATCCGACCAATTTCGACAAGGCGCGGTCGAGCCAGTCGCTGATTGCAGGCACTGCTGGTCCCGATGACTACTTGGACGCGGTTGTTTCGACGATGCGGCGGCCGTCCATCGACACCGGTGCACATGTGAAGGCCATTGCCGTCAACAGTGCTGAGCCCGACTATCAGTCGTCTGGCACAGGTTACGACGAGTATCTATACAGTCGCAACAAGCAGTTATACGAGGGCAATTTCAAGCGGGTGTTGAGTAGTCCGTCACTGAGCCCAACTGCTCAACAGCCGTTTGACCCCAAGAATGAGCACAGCGTGCAGCGAGCCACTCGTGCTGGTCTGTTTGATTCTATGTACAGACCCCAAGCTGCTACGAGTCCTTCTACGACTACTACAGGAGGCGGCGGCGGAGACCGTGGAGGAGTGAGTCGGCTGAGCATTGTGGGGATCATGAATGCGGCTAAGAAGAAGAAAGAGTCCTCTACATAGCATATATTAATTTATTTATAACACGTGTTTATACCTAATTGAGGCGTAGTGTGGCTCCGGGGCGTCGTCGCAAAAGGCCGATAAGCCCGGAGGAAAAACTTTTTTTCCAGAGAAGAGATCTGCAATCGCCGCGCATGGAAACATGCGCCGATCTGGAAGAAAAAATTTTCTATTGATTCTACGTAACGTTACAGTAGAAAATCGGACGGAATCACGATAGTTGGCCGGCTATATAAGTGCATGTGCATTTCCGGTGCAGATTTGGGGTGCTTGAGAGGTTCTCACGGCTCAGAAAGGACGGATATTGCGCGCATCACTCACAAAGTTGGTGTTGTTGCCGGTAAGGAATTTTTTTTTTCTCTGCGACTTGAAACAAAAACTTGTGGTGTTTCCTTCCACTTTCCTCACCAACCACATCGCCTGCACCGACGACGAGATAAATATGACCAGAAGTTACACTCCGAGCTTGAAGAGGACCTGCTATAACTGTAAGTTCCCGGGATCATTCTGTTCTGGATCCATCAGCTGCTAACTGCTGCGTTGTAGGCGGACTATTTGGCCATCAGGTGCGTTGCCCCCGCGACGGAAATTTCCAATTTTTCACTTTAGCAAATTTAATGCCCATTTGTATCTTGGTGAAAGTTGGAAGACCATTTACGGTGTGAACTATTGGCTAACTCACGTGACTTTAGGCTAAGGACTGTCCCAAGTCGGGATCTCCAGTATGTTATAATTGTGGAGAGGATGGGCATTTATCCAAGGATTGCACTGAGCCTGAGAAGGAGAAGACTTGCTATAATTGTGGTGAGAATGGTCATTTATTACGGGAATGTACTCAAGAGCCCCGTAAAGACCTAGCTGCAGGCCAACAAGAGGCTTCAGAATGCTACAAATGTGGTAAAGTGGGCCATATTGCTCGAAACTGTACTGAAGAAGCATCTTCTTCAGAAACTGCAACCACCTCCACTACTACCACCACCAATGCTTCTACTGTCACCGGTGGTATTGTAACTGGTGAATCATCTTCCGCTTCTCATAGTAGAAAACAATGCTACTCATGCGGAGGCCATGGCCATATCTCTAAAGATTGCCGTAATGGCCAGAAATGCTACAAGTGCGGAGAAATCGGTCACGTGAGCCGTGATTGTGCTCATGCCGACGATGATAAAGTGTGCTATGTATGCAAACAACCCGGTCACATTGCTAACCAATGTACTGCTGCTTCTGCCTAAACAAAGTCAGTCTTTAGTGCTTTTTATATCAATAGTTAGTCAAGTTGTACTATAATTTACGCAAGCAATCAAAACCATGAATCCCCCTAACCCTATGCAACCCTAACCCGGCGTGGTAGGGTTAGGGACTGCGGCGTTTTAATTTCCCAACGGCGCAGTCTTTTTTTTTTTATTTTTATTATTTTTTTTATCTATTAAGCCGTTAGGGTTCTCGTATTGAATGATGGGCAATATTAATAATCAAACAATTAATAAAAAAGAGATAATAAATTGATAATTGATTTCAATTGATTTCAATTGGTCTATTAAAGTCCTTAATTGAATGTTTATATAAATATTCTATTACTAAGAATTAGAATACTAACATTCCCCAGTTAGGTAAACCCCGGCCCTATCACGTGACTGATACGGAGTTCGGCAAGCAAACTGGGCGGGAAGGACAGTTCTGGAAGCCCATGTGACCGGATAAGAAAAAAAAAAAAAATTTTGTTGTTGTTTTAGGAATTCCCTTAAATACCTGTAGAGTGTCCACTAGAAACTTTTCCTTCTCATTAATACATTGATAATTGAAAGGTTTTTTTTTGTTTGGATTTTTTGTTAGGAGTGTTTGCTTGAATTAATTGCACTTTGTGAAGAAATCGATTCTTCATTCCAGGGGGATATTCTATTTTTTTTATCTTTGGGTTGGTTCTCAACCTTAGTAATTGACTATCGATAAAGGGCTGGGCTTTATCAGCACACACAAACATTCTATTTATTAGTTATATTTATTGCAAATGAACGCGGCGTTGCACGACATGAACATTATGCTTCCTGAGGATAAATTTGGCACCATGGATTATGGCCATAAGTCGCCATCAGCTGACGCCTCCAGCTCGTCGTCGTCATCGATCGCTATGTTATCGCCGCCATTGTCGCCTTATCCAAAGAGCGCAGTGCCTGTTAAAACATCGGCTTTACCGGATTACTTTGGCCCGCGTTTGACAACAAACCGCGACGATGATAATGCTGTGGCTATTGCTGCTGCTTCATCCTGGCCTCGTGATGAAGAACAGAAGGAACAACATATTGAGACCGAGGTTCAGACTGAAACAAAGCTGCCATCTGTGACGGCTAAAAAGTCTGGTTACAAGGTATCGAAGTATGACCCTTCTATGCCTATGGTTTCGAGCGCGTGGAATAGCTTAAAGTCGGACCCCGTGGCGTATTTCCGTCGTGAGCGAGCTTATTTGGACTTGTATCCAATTAATGGCCCTACTTGGTCGAACTACGTTTATCTGGACCCTGCTAACGTCCTTTCCCGACAGCAGCAACAACAGCAAATGCTGTTGCAGACGAGACAATCTCGATACGGCAAGTCATCTTCCTCATCCATGCGCGTCATGCGAAGAAGAAGACCGTTGTCTTCATTCTATAGTGACGACAGCGATGGAATGATGACCAGGTCTTCAGCACGAAGTTCCGTGGTTCCATCTAGAGATTCAGTTCCGCCAACAGTGGCCCGTGTGGCAACGCCACTGCGGCTACCGTCGACACGGCCCTCGACGCCTCTAAAGCGCCCGAGTTCCGCCGCCTCGTCACGCCACACAGGCTCACCTGCGCCGTCACGGGTTCATGACGTGTCATTCTCACAGCTGACTGACTACTCGCCGCCAGTGTCGACCTTACCAGCCGGTAAGTCATTGAGGGCCGAGTGGAAGGGCGCACCAATGGATCTGTCGACCGATCCAAACGTCCACTTATTGCATCCTGCGGAAGTCCACCTTGCAAGTGTACTGCGGCTGCCTGCAGACGTGTACCTTGACTCCAAGCGGCGACTATTTGCAGAAAAGGTTCATCGTCTCCGACATGGCCTTCCATTTAGAAGAACGGACTCGCAGAAGGCGTGTCGTATCGACGTCAACAAGGCTTCTCGTCTGTTTAGTGCCTACGAGAAGGTTGGTTGGCTCGAAGACCACCTCTTTTCCAGTTTTTTGTAATCATCATTGTTCATTGGGGTTTTTTTTGTGTTTTTTCTACTACTAGTTATTATCGGGGATTTGGGTTATTGGGTTGCATTAGTTTTTTGTTTTTTAATTTGGCATCATATAATTTATGTGTATTTTTAATGGAGGTTTTATCATCAGGTTATCCAAACATTTCCAGAGCTTTCTAAAGTTTAATTAATGTAGTTTGGTTTGCAATTTGTAACTGGAAAGTGAAGGTATTTAGCATTTGCAAATATTAAGTTCACTACAGCAAACATGAGAGTTTAAAAGTAAAGTATTTAATAGATATGATTTGTACGCAATTGCAGAGGTTCAAGCAAACTGTGCGGTGACATACCGTGAGTGACGTAGTTCACCCCACCCATATTGTTAGATGTTTAGATTTACAACAACTACTGCTTTAGCGTATAAGCATTTGTACATTTTTATGCCGGATATAAGAATGCCATAAGGAAATCAAGCAGCTCTAAATAAAATAAGTTAACAAAAATCAACTTTCCATTATCTTATCCTAAGTCTTCAGTTAGGATAACTGGCATTAACTGCTGGTTAGACTTTGGGTCATCTCGAATTATCTTGCGGCTTTAGGCCAGTGCGGGACTGGGGAGTGGGGACATCAGTCTGCTGGCACAGAGGCACCGCATCTCCTACCTAAATCCTCCCAAGAAGTCCCCCGTGCACTACTCCTTGTACAGAAAGTCGTTCAACTGTCGTTGGGAAGCCCCTTGGATACGACTTAGTGCCAGTACAGGATTATAAGACTCCAAGGGTCGCTATACTTAACTACATAGTTCTAACATAGTGGAATATATAATATCTGTCAACTACCAAATCATATATATTACTATTGTTGGTCCGTTGGTTTTTCATCGTCAGAGTCTTTGAAGAACACTGAATGCTTGACATTGTCGAGTTTCTGGACTCGCGTACAAATCTGGTCCTAAAAGACCTTTCGTTTGGGTGGGAAATGGAGATTTACCACTAAATATTTTGAGTGTCCGATGAAGGTTTTGTCCCACTAAACATATATAATAGATATATGGGCGAAAAGAAGAAAAAGATCATCACGCTACGATTGGCTCCACGGCTATTGGCGACGATTGCTCGTATTGAGAGCAGTCCCGATGTCAAGAAGGTTGTAGTCAAGAAGCAGCACAAGAGTTTGCTTGCCTCATCTCCGGTGGACTCGACGGATGTTCAATCCGGTGTAGCCACTGCTGTGGGTACCCCCAAGCCTGGCGCCACTGTTGCGAGTGCACCAAACACGGCGAATACTACTGGTACTGGTGTTGGTACTGCAGGGGCAGGGACCAAGTCTAATATGGGTACGGTCAACGCGTCGTTGAGAGCATTAGATAGATCTGGAAAGCCATGTCGACGGTGGGTCAAACAACCTCTGGAATTAAAGTCATTTACAGGCATCAAGTATACTCTTGAAGTCTGGAATGGTGGACCTCGAGACCCTGAGCCTGAAGTTGTAACCAATACCCCTTCCAAGCAGATCAGGCAAGAAGGTTGACCATCGCATAGCTTGATATTTATATTGTATATCGACAGTGGATATTCTACAAAACCGGTTTTTGGGGATTCATTAAAAATTGTATTAATAACTGGGTTATTAATGGGTATAACTTAGTTTAGTCCTCCTGGTATCGCTGCATAAGTAAACGTCTATACTCAACAGGATTATCCCAGGTCTGAGCCGCTTGGGCGTTCAATGGGGATTTATTGTTTGGTTCACCAAGAAGTGATTGTAGAGACAGTAGAATCGTCTGTACATTGTAAACAGCCGACCATTTGTCCTTGAGGATATCGAGGCAGATATTACCGGCCATATCAACATTGGGATGCCACATCGGACACGCAAACTTGATGGTAGGAGCGGAATAAGGATAGTTCTGAGGGAACACAAGTGAAATCTTGAACTTGAGACCCTCATAATAAGTGCCTTCAGGTCCTTCGATAGTGCCTGTCCACAACAACAAATTGGAATCCGACTCGGGAAACGCAGAAATCCCCGGTGTACTCGACATCATTAATTGCATAAGTTCACTCTGTAACCTCTTCGTCACCGAATGCCCATCAGGTGCTTGGCCACTACCACCTCCTAACTTGCTGCTGTTCTCTTCCAGTGGATTTGTGTTCTGAGCGTCCATGTTGTTTGTATGTTTCTTGGTTGATGTTTGTGTGTGTTTATTATGGCCCAAAAACAAAAATATCCGAAAACAAACTGCTTGGTCAGCGCTTAGTCAGCGTGACCGGAGCTTTAACACCAAAACTTGGAGAGATAGCAAGGCTCGCAATTAATTGGTTAAAAAGTATCGTGGACTCATATATAAATTACATATCTATTAGATTATAGTCTTCTTCTTGACTTGGGCAGGAGGAATAGCAGAATCGTCGCGACGTGCGCGTTTGGCCCATCGTAATCCACATGCATTACACAATGTCTTTGGACCCTTTGGACCCTTGCGCCATTCTGGAGATTCAACGACCTTGCATTCCGAGCAAACGTGTTGAGGAGCACTGGTGACGACTCCCGTGGTGGCATCTTGGATCAAGGCTCCTTGGTGGCTTTGATGGCGCCCTTTGCGGTTTCGTGACGATTTGGTCTTGATGGACCCTGCTGATGGAGACCGCACGGTCTTATTGCGAATATTAGTTGATAAGGAAGAGATTGATGCAGAGGGAGGTTTTTTCATATTGAGACTGTAGCCGGAAAAGTCGATCTTATCGGCATTCACTTGTTGAGAATGGGCTTGCTGCTGCTGCTGCTGTTGTTGTTGCTGAGATGAATCAAATAACGCCGGATATGAGTAGCTCTTCGCCCGCGCAGAGCCATCTAGGTAATAATAGCTGTCATTGACGTCCTCTTGCGCATTGTAAAGCTGCGGAGACACATGCTCACTATTGGTGGTATTATCCCAGTACGATGAGGATGTGGAGTCCTCGAACGTGGCATGGGGAGGCTTGGGCGAATGTACCAATTGTTCGTCGAAAGAGAACGATCGTGCTAGATGCCCATCAAGAGGATTCATGGTCCACATCCCCTCATCTTCAAAGTTAGCATTGAAGCCATACTCGGACGAAGCAGAAGCCAAAACCTGGGAACTCGGAGTCGAGTCTGTTCCAAACGGTGAAAACGTCGAAGAAGAACCCGTCACAAGAGGTGGAGGCCCACTTGGAGTCACCAAGGCCTCATACTGTTGCTGCTGTTGATGTTGATGCTGCTGCTGATTCTGAGTAAGAACAGACAACTGAGGATAGAGAGACCTAGGGGGCTCTTGTTGTGGTGACAGAGCAGCAGCAGCAGCGGCAGCAGCGGCGGCCGCTGCGGCGGCTGCCTGTTGTTGTTGTTGTTGATGATGATGTTGTTGCTGATGTTGTTGCTGATGGCGTTGATGTTGCTGGACATGCTCGGAGACTTGTTTGACTTTCATTTGGCGGCGTTGCCATAGACTAGAATGGTCTTCGGAGGATCCAGCGTGCTTGCATGTTAAAACAATTCCTTGGCATGCAACGGCTGGGGTATGTGAGGGAGTAGCTGCAAGAGGATCGACATTGACGGAGCTTTCTTCATCGAAATATGGTCTGGTGTATATGCTGAAGGGCAAGAACTGGCCGGTGACAGTTTTGAGACGATAAAACAGCTGATGTTTGTTATGAGAGGCCATGAGCGATTGCACGGTGCGCATGAAGTGTTCGAATTCCTGGGGGTGTAGGTAATCGATAATATTATTGCCTACCACCTGGGTAGGAAAATAGCCTAGGAAGTCTTGAAGGGTGTGAGAGCTATAGAGCACCAGTCCATGTTGATTGACGATGACCACGAATTCCGAGGGCACAGGGGAGGACGGTGCTGGTGACACCTGCAGCCCCGAGTCCTTTGCATCAATTATTGGCATGTACAGTTGCGCCGCCGCATGGTGGTCGAAATCGCTGGGGGGTGAGAAGGGGGATTTGTTGCTATTGATTATAGCAGGATTCATGAATGTATAAGATGAAGACAGTGACGACGACACGGAGGAGGCGGGTGAGAAGGATGGAGAATAATACCCAAGAGACACTGGCGATAATCGGTCTTCTTGTTCAGGGGTAGATGCAAATGGATGGTTGATTGGATACTCTTCAAGACTGGACTGCATTTACCACTAGTAAGCGTACCAGGCAAAAAGATATTAAGAGTTGAAAGATTAAAAATTAACAACGAAACAAGAGTAGTGAGGGGGGAGGGAGGGAAGAGAGTGAGCAAAGACGCAATGAAAGTTGTGGAGCAGGTCTCTATATATACGATATGGAGAAGATGCGATTTTCTCTAGCCGTTCTGTGCGGGTATTTTGTGCAGAGAACAAGTTTCTTTTACAAATGTCCTTTACAATTCTGTCCCGGCATTAGTTCTGATTACTTTTTGTCTATCTCTTCACTGGTTTTCGGACGGGGTTGGAGCACTCATATATTGCTTTTTCCATCTGGCGTTATGGATGATTTTCATTTGTTTTTTTCTCATCCTTTACACCATTGACAGATTGGCTTGAAAGATGCAGCTATGAGACCTACAGGGGTACTGTGCTGGGCCCCCCTCCACAAACCCCCCTCCAGTTAGTCGATTGTTATATGATTGATTATGAATAAATATAAATGTCATTGGGATAATATGATTGATATGAAGAATTGAGTTTCAAGGTTTTTTATTGGTTGAAAAACAAATGATATGGATTGAGCTTAAGAAATAACAAATTTAGAATGAAGGGACGTAATTTTGATTGGATGAAAAGAAAAGAAGCAGCGGAAAAGTCACAGATTTGTTTTTTTTGGTGCCGGTATTCACGTACAGCTAACAAAATTGGTTGTTGTGTTCCCGCGTCGTCCCAAACAACAACAAAATGTCCTCCACCGCATATATTGAAGAATGGACATTTACTACCAAATTGCATTCATGAGCAAGCGGAGTTATAAAAGGCAACAATGCCAAGACAAAATATATTTGAACCAATGAAAGTTATTTCTTGATTCTGTTAAGGGGTATTAATGATTTTTTGTTTTGATATTGGATTATATCTTTGAACCAATGATTATTGAAGCAACTACGCTTACTTAAAGGTTGGCCTAGGAGGGTTTAGCTCCATGCAGTGACGGAATGGCGGCATTTCGGGTACCTAACTGATACATTCTTTGGAGCCATACGGGACAGGTGCTGCGGAGTTCATTGTCCGGTCAGGATTGGGTTAGATGCGGGTATTGACTGCACTGCACCGACCTACTTCCATTGTATGCCATTGGCGGAGCTGGGGGGGATGCTGCATATACGACAATGGTAAGATGAGATATGGACGTATTGGATGCAAACAATGGAAACATATGCATCATGAATAATAATAATGTCACCCCCCTTTTACTACTTTTGGATGCCAAACCAACAAAGTTACAGCAACTTCTTATCAAAAGTCAATAATAAACCAATGACGAAAATATAAAAGGTTTAGGTTGCTTATCACAAGGCATTGATGATGATGATGATTAATGGGGTTTGGGATGCCGATCGGAGTGTTTTCGGATATATGGCAACCCCCTCTTCTATTCTTTGTCGATACATTACTGCATTGGACCCAAAGGATTGGCGATGAGAATTGGGGTTCCAAACAAGGAAATGTGCAGCACAGATAAACAAGGCGGGACCTTTAACGGTGGTAATGCGTGGCAAGTCCCGCACATTAGGGGCAAAGAATCAAGATTGCTTTGTTGCCAAAAAATCACACCAATCCGGGTTCTAAACGGAATGAAGATTTAAAGATAAGATCTGAAAAAAACAAATAAGGGACAGATCTATTGGTATATCCTTTCCCAAAACCAGATTTGTTTTTCCAGTGCATGGGACGGCAGGGGGGAAGAGGCGGTTTAACGTGATTGTTTGCAATACGCCCGACCTGCGCGGTGCATGAACAATAACTGTGGCCCCATGCACCTTCCTGTTTGGTACTAATTGGAGTATGTGCATAAGAATGGCCGATTACCTGCAAGATCTATGATTCTCAGTCACGCCTGCAATGGTAATGACGAGTGGTGTCTATTGTGTTTTGCTTAGATGGCTCCGGAAACGCAGGCACGTCTCAGATTCAATTGTGGGTCTGCAAGGCATTAGCAGCGGCTGCCTGCCTATTGGAGCAATGTTATCTGGGCCGCGGACTAAGCTCACTCACTCGGTCGTATATCGCCCGTTTTAGGTCTCGATGGTTGGGCTCACCCATCTGGGGGCCTTTTTTACCCCTGAATTCGTATGGCTACATTTGGACCAATGAAAATCTTGGTCGCGATGAGATGATCTACTAATTATTTTTCTACTACCCACTGTAGATATTATACCCGATATGGATTGTATGACAGATTCAATTAAGGTACGGGCCTCAATTGGGTCATGATGGGCGATGGGCGATCAAGCCTGAAAAACGAAAACCGGCTTGAGATTGCCGGGTTGATCGGCCGTGGTGAATGCTTGTTCAAGACTGGACTCGACGTTATCCAACGTGCGTTTCCACTCGATGCTCTGCGTGGGCGCATCGTGGAATTGATTGGTGCGGTATAGGTCAAGGATCTCGTCAATGACTCTAGCCTTTGAGTCCGGATCATCTTTGCTGGTTCGTGTAAGCCAATATCCATGGGCCGTGAGGTTTTTGAAGATAAATTGACCGGTGGAGAACGTAAGCGGTTTCTTGGACATGCCTCCGTAAGTAACGAGATGAGCATCGGGGCCCGGGCCAAGAAGGCGGGCGATGTTAGTGGCTGATGATCCCCCCACACAATTCAACCCTAATTTGACAGGACTGGCGTGCTTAAGGTTGTCTCGCACAAACGCCTTGTCGCTCAGTTCCTGTTCTGTAATGACGAGTGTCGCTCCCAGGTCCGTCAATTGTTGCTTGACTTCGGCCATGTTGGGCCGATCTCGCACCACTGATATCGATTTCAGACCCCATATGCGCCCCAATTGGATCGCTGCACGGCCCACCGCTGACGTACCTCCGTTCTGCACAAACCAATCGCCAGCCTCCAGCTTGACAAACTGCGTCAGCATCTGGTACGCAGTCACGGGATTCACCGATACAGTCGCGACTTGCGTAGCTGTCACGCCCTGTACATTGCCTAGCGATCGCACTTTATCGCTGTCCACTAACGCATGGCTTCTCCAGGTCCCAAACGATGCACTGGCAGGAAGCACCCAATCGCCGATTTTAAACTGGTTGTCCGCACCGTCGCCGGCCTTGATGACCTTAAACACCCCTTCGTTGCCTCCCACTGCAATCTCCTTGCCACCACCCAGGGTACTCGTAAAAACCGGCTTGGATGGATAAACACCCTGTACCTGATTAATGTCTGCCGGATTAACGGGAGCCGCTACCAGCTCCAGTAGTAATTGTGAGCCTGTCGGGTCCGGCACCTCGTGTGAATGCACGAAAAGTGCCTCCTTAGGCTCTCCGTAGTTGGCAAAGGCAATTGCCTTGGCCCTAGTGGCCATACTTCGTCTCAGTATCCTGATGCCAGTCATTGTTCTTGCTCCCATCGTTGAGTGAATAGTTCGGAGGTTGGGTCAAATTGATCCCACTTACCCACAACATGAAGAAATTCCAGGGCTGTTCGCAGGTGGACGGCGAATATACCATTCTGGAAAAGCTCGGGGAGGGGACTTTTGGAGAGGTTCATAAGGCGAAGCATAATAGTTCAGGTTCCTTGGTGGCACTGAAGAAGATTCTTTTGCACAAGGAGATGGAGGGGTTTCCGATTACGGCGTTGAGAGAGATTCGGATTCTTAAGGACCTTGAGCACGAAAATATCATCCCTTTAGTAGACATGTCGATTGAGCGTGGTGACCGGGCACTTCGCAAACGTAGTCTGATATACATGGTGACTCCATACATGGAGCATGATCTGGCGGGGCTACTGGATAATGCCGCAGTGCAGTTCACGTACCCACAGATCAAATGTTACATGAAGCAATTATTGTTGGGCATTAACTACATGCATCAGCAGCAATATCTTCATCGTGACATCAAGGCTGCGAATATTCTCATCAGCAATAGTGGCGTGGTCAAGATTGCCGACTTTGGACTGGCTCGTAAGGTGCTGGAGGCTCCGCCCACAGTGGCAGGAGCAGGTCCGCCGGGTCATTCGTACACAGTGATGGTGGTGACACGTTGGTACAGGCCGCCGGAGCTGATTCTGGGCCAGACCCGCTACACCAGCGCCATCGACATGTGGGGTATCGGTTGCGTGCTGGGGGAAATGTTCCGTAAGGCACCCATTCTCCAGGGCCGCTCCGATACAGACCAAGGTCATCAGATCTTTCAGCTGCTTGGATCGCCCTCAGAGGAAAATATGCCGGGGTTTGAGTCCCTGCCTGGTGCGCGCGACGTGGTATATGCCCCTTACAAACGGCAGCTTGAAGCAAAGTTCAGCGACCTGCCGGTGCATGCCCTCCAGCTGCTCGCAGCATTGTTAGATCTCGACGCCCAGAAACGGCTGTCGGCTCTTGCAGCTCTGGAGCACGATTTTTTCACAGCTGCACCGCTGCCTGCATCGCCAAACCACCTGCCACGCTACTCGGACTCACACGAGCTTAGTGCTCGTAAAAACCACCACCACGAACCAAATGCACCCAATGCTACCCATGCTCACAAAGGCAATGGCGGTGGCCGTGACAGCTACCGCCATCAGCCCCGTGACGGACCAGAGCTCCCGGATAGACCGTCTTATAACTCCCGACAACGCAACCACGTGCCACCCTATAGACGACGGCGAGGGGAGTCTCGTGAAAGAAGGCCATATCGTGAGCATCGAGATTATGAGCGAGGCAACTCGCGAGACTCGCACCGAAGGCCAAACCGCGAGGATCGAGGCGGTGGAGGGCGGACTCCAGAGGTTCCATACCGTCGCAAGACGGCCGATCTAAACTATTAGCGTTTATTTATTATAAATAATTATGTACATATCTATTTTTGCTGCAGCCAATCCCACAGACTGTTTGACTTTGCGTTTTGATGATGGTGATTATGCATGTTACGGTGGCTGGTATGGGACAGTTTCTTACTTGTCTTGGTCATCATGGTGATACGCTGGACACGACGAAGATGCCGTAGGCTCAGTACCACGATGATGATGGTGGTGATGGTCACGACGCCTGACACCGCACCAAAGCCAAAGTCGGACTCTTCGATGAAATTCTTTAGATTCATGCCGTATAGAGCAGCGATGAATGCACCGCCGCCAAGTCCAAGGGTACCGATCTGGAACTTGAGGTCCAGCAGCATGAGTGAGTTTCGATTCGAGTCCAGGATAATGTTGATAATCTCCTCGGTGCTCCGGATGTTGGACACCAGGTTGCCGACAGTTTGGACGATTTCGTCACAGTGTTTATAGTAAGACTCCAGAAGCATTTCCGCCTCTGAATGATCATCGTTGGGGCCCCGAGGTTTTCCTCTTAATTTCTCAGTTAGGTATAATCCTGCCAGATCTTCGTCTTGTTCTAGAAGCTCGTCGATGGCATCACGGATCAGAGTAGCCTTTTGATAGAATGCAGAAAGTTTTTTACTTTGGATCAGCAGATGCCTTAGCTTCTCACGGTCGATATCGTCTTCCAGCTCTGCCAGTATTCCGTTTACAATCGTGGTATGCACCTGCATCTCTGCGTCGAGTGCGCTGACGACGCTTATAAATATCGCCTCCAGGGCGCGCATTTCGTAGTCGAGTCCTCCCATGGTCTGAGACCCATACCTCAGTTTGTTTTCCAGGTCGTACATGAATATACTGGTGGTTTTGGAGTCGGTGGTGCCGTAAGCGTCGAAGATTAGCACCATATCGGCCTTAATGAGGGCTCTGATGTGCAATAAGTTGACCATAATGGAGTTTCGACGAACCAGAATCGATGGTACAATGCTACTAATGCCTGTATCGAGTTTGCGAAGATCTCGCGGTAATAGACCGTGATCAGACAGGAACTCGGAGCGTTTGAACTCCCCGGAAACGACCTTGACATTACCTTGGACATCGAAAACAGTACAACGTACCAAGTGGTCACCTATTAATCGGTGGCTGACGATACTACGGCCCAAAATAACGTCTGGTCCTGGCAACCCGTCGTCGGGCATGTGAATCTTAGGCGGAACCGACGCCGTCGAGCTTTTGAACCTCACCAAGGAGCTGGTTTCCCTCCAAATTAACGACCCGACATTTATTCGCCTACTCAGTTTCCAACATGCATTTGGTCCCCAGTGTCTGAGTCCTCTGCCTAGCAGCATCTGTGTTGCACGGTTCAGCCTGTAATGGGGAATTTTTTAGCGACGATAACTTTAAGTCCCGCCGCCGCGCAGTTCTTCAACCATGGCGAATTTGGCGCAGTTTGAGTATGAACCTCTACGGAAACAGGTTCCTGAGGATTGCGAGTATGAGAATTTGAATTATCTGGAAGAAGGCACTTATGGGGTGGTGTATCGTGCACGGAAAAATAATCAGCTGTTTGCAGTCAAGAAGCTCAAACGTCAGCCCAATGAAGCTCATAATAGAGGCGGTGTATCTGTATATCAGTTACGAGAAGTTCATGTTCTTAACATATTGAAAGGTCAGTTGAATGTTGTGAATCTACGCAATGTTTTTATGCGCGACTTGGGCGAGATCTGGCTTGCCATGGATTATGTTGAATACGACTTATATACGATTCTTCAAACCCATGAGAAACCCTTTTCCGAATCGGAGATCAAAACTGTCGTGGTTCAAATGCTAAGAGGACTAAATGCATGCCATAACTTGTGGATTGTGCATCGTGACATCAAACCCTCAAATGTGCTCCTTTCCAGCCGCGGAATTGTCAAAATAGCAGACTTTGGCTCTGCAAATGTGTTTGGATGGCCAGGCCAAACCCTGACACCGGTCATCTGTACCCTATGGTATAGAGCACCGGAATTGCTGCTAGGCTCCACTCGATACACGGGTCAGGTGGATCTATGGTCTACAGGATGCTGTTTTGCCGAACTTCTACGTCAAACACCGTTGTTCTCATCCCGCAACGAAATCGAACAACTGGACCAGATCTACGCAAGATTCGGCGTGCCAAACGAATCCAATTGGCCAGGCGTCACCGACCTTCCAAGCTGGAAAATCGTCCGATCCGCAACAACCAAACCTGCCAAAGTCGAACTCGGCGAAGACCTGCGCCAACTTCGTACCGAATGCCTTGACCTACTAACCTCATTGCTAACTCTGAACCCCTCAAAACGCATTACCGCCCAACAAGCTATCAAACATCCCTACTTCACCGTCGAACCACTACCAAAACACCCCGATATGATGCCATCTTTTCGATACAGATCGTAGGCGCTGCGGCTCATGTGCGGCGTGGATCTGATTGGCAAGATCGGGCGATCGTGGGTTACTGCAGCAACCGCTGCCGATCGCGTTGTCAGGTGACGGCGGGGGCCCCTTTAAATGGTAGTTTATAAACAAACACTCGATCACGGCAGTGTCAGACGCAAAAACAACCAGAAGAAATGGCCCTTTCAGCGTCCTCGTCTAGCTCGTCGCTAGCGTCGATGGGGTCTCAAGTGTCGTTATCGCGGCGGACGTTAAGTGCGAGTCAATTTACGCTTCTGGAAGAGCTTGGCCGAGGCAGTTTTGGGGTGGTTTACCGGGCCGTTGACAATGTTAGTGGTCAAGTGGTTGCGGTGAAGAAGATCGATATGGAAAATAGTGATGATGATATTGAGGAGATCCAGAAGGAGATCGCCATACTAGCTGCTTGTAATGATACGCGGATCACCAAGTATTATGGGTGTTTTGTTAAGGGTTTCAAGCTGTGGATAATCATGGAGTACCTCGGTGGAGGGTCCGGCCAAGATCTCTTAAAAGCCGGGCCCTTTGATGAGGCGTCGATCGCACTTATCTGTCATGAGTTACTTCTAGGACTCAACTATCTACACGTTAATGGCAAGATCCATCGCGATGTCAAGGCTGCCAACGTGCTCATGTCGGATACTGGAGATGTCAAGATTGCCGATTTTGGCGTTGCAACACAGCTCTCCAACAATATGTCGCGCCGTAACACGTTTGTAGGTACGCCATTCTGGATGGCTCCTGAAGTCATCAAACAGGAGGACTATAGCTTTAAAGCCGACGTGTGGTCGCTCGGTATCACCGCCATGGAGTTTGCCTACGGTGAGCCTCCGCTATCCGAGTACCACCCCATGAAGGTGCTTTTTCTCATTCCCAAGAACCCCCCTCCAGTGCTGGAAGGTGATGGCTTTTCGCGAGACTTTAAAGACTTCGTGGCCCAGTGTCTTGTGGCAGATCCTGGCCAACGGGCTTCTATAAAGCAGCTCCTTAAACACCGTTTTGTCAAAAACGCCCAACAAAACCGGCCTTTGCTGGTGCAGCTCATAGCTGACCGCAAAGCTTACCTGAAAAGTAAGGTGCAGTCTTCAAAACAGCACCCGCAGCACCAGCGGCCCCCGGACTTAACGATAAGAACTCTAGCAGCGATGCCGCAAGACGCGAACGGTGGATGGGATTTCGACACCGTCAAACCCGCTGTGCTTGAGGATATGCAGAACCTCAGCATTCCCGATGTCTCCTCTCCTGCCAGGCCATCACCGCCGCCGTCTACAGAGTCGACTTTCCGTGGCTCTACTCTTGTGGGTACCCAGCGCAGTCGTACCAGCACCTCCACGGCCAGTAGTAGTACCCGAAGCAATGGTAGCATACTGGGAAAGGCTCTCAGCCATGCGCTTTCAAAGCTGGAGGAATCGTCTCCAGATTATGGCACTCTGCTGGAGATCTCCGACATTCTCGCCACGTCGGACCTGAGTCCCAGCATTGAGACCTATCTTGTGAAGAAGATTGTCCATTTCTCGCGCTCTGCGCCTCCGACACTGCCTCCCCGGCCCGTTGTTGAGGAGGAGGAGCGACGGAAACCGGACCCAGTCGAGGAACTGTTGCTGAACCGATGGCTCGATGGACTTTACGAACGACACAAATGACCGTCATCCCCTATTTATTGTCATCTAGCATTGTGCATCTTATATACATTAACATTCATTAACTTATTACTATTTTTCTATACATTACATTCGTGAGATTACATTTCTTCTGGTCGGTGGAGGTCGCTATTCCATAGCGAGATGCATCTATCATTATGTTGCAGGGACGGCAGCAGAGCTTCCCGTAACCAATATGAGTTGGAGGGCGAGTCTCCAAACAGCGCCATTGCCAAGCTCAGGACCATTTCATCGCTCCAATCGTGATAGAAGAAGCCTCCGAAGCGGTCCAGGTAATTAAAGTATCTCTGATATAGATCCTTTCGCCAGAACGACTCCAAGTCCAGCACCACGAAATCTGATGTAAAGTGGCATCCCGAGTACTTGGATTCTCCATCCAACAGCCATGCAGGCAACAGGTCAGGAGTAACAGAGGTCAAGTGTGATGAGACAAACTCGCGAGTGATATCCCAGAGGGATTGGCTTTGCAGCTCATCTCCGCTGTCCATTGCTGCGAACCCTATAGTTCTATTATTCTGTTCCAGGAATTGGAACACATCGTAGCGCATTTCCTGCAATCTACGCACTCTATAAGGTTTGACCCGCATGATCCAGCGATACTTGTTCAACAGAGGAGAAGTGAATGCAGGCCCCGCGTTCCAGCGCGTCAGCTGTGATTGGATCAATGATGGTGGTGGTGCCGGCTCAAGCAATTTCATAGATGCTTCTCTTATATCGTCATTGATCCAAGGAGGGATATATAATGGATCATCTCTGGTGGAGGGGTTCTGCGGCGGTTGATTATATACAATCTTGGCTTTTGTCGCTCTGCGGATCTTTGCTTTGAGGGTTTCCGCCAAGGCAACGTCACAAACCAGGGTCCAGGGGTAATTGAAATATTGATTAAACGCGCGTTCAACCTCCTCAACAGCACCAAGAATATCAGCCTCCTCATCATCACTACGAACAGTAATTAAAATAGTAGCATCTGCCAAAGGCTGTTTCCCAGGCCGAAATTCGTCGCGTTCATGTTCACCGCCCAAAATAGGTGAAAGCACATGGGAGTAATCACTGATCTTGATAGGCAGAGTGTTGGGATTCTCACTGTGCCGTTGTAATACAAAAACCGCAATGACAGTCAAAACAACAATTGATATCACCAATATACCACTTCGCCGTAGTTTGACACTAGACATTATAAATGTTTGTATCTAGATTTTTGGTGGACAAAGGCGTAAGAAAAGGGTCAAGTAGAAGACATTTGCTCGACATGCACGTAGTTAGACAAACGGCAAAGTCCGATTCCGAAACAAAAACAATTATTCAATGCAAAGAAATACGTTAGTTTAGCTTAGCCTGGACCATTCCACGTTTTAAAATAGTTGGATTCATTCCAATCAAATAGACTGGATTTAGGGTAGAAAGAATTCTAAAATTATTAACAGAATAAATTAATAACTTTAGTTCCTAAACGATGAAATACACTCCTGATCTATTATTGGCATTAATCAAACTATCATTCCAGTCAATGTCAAAATAGATGGGATTTGGGGTAGTGAGAACCCGTACATTTGTAAGGACATATTAAATGAGGGGTTTGAACGTCCTTTCAGTCAAGGAGTAATGAGCAAAGTGATCAATATCTGCAAGTTGCTAGTCAAGTACTGGCCAAATTGTAATCAGACTGTAATCAATTACTGGTAGGTAATCAATATCCAGATCTAAGGTCTTTGATTATCAGATTCGCTGCATTCAAATTACTCCAATAGATTCGAATATACTGGATCTGGGGTAGAACGTATCAGATGAATTAGTTCCTAGAAGCTGACGGTGCTGTACGTCATACTGATCATGTCATAATCAATCTGAAATCAATTAATGACAGATAATCAGCTTCCAAATCTTTGTTTTCACCATTCCAGTAAATGTCAAAATAAACCCCCCTTTAGTTCCCGAACATTGACTTGAAAGTCATATATTCATCATGTCGTAATGAACAAGTGATCAATTACTGACAGATTATCAACATCCAAAATTCGTCGTATATCAGATTCGTTCGATTTCGTGTCATTTAAAAACTATCAAAGAGAGGAAAGTCGGCATCGTCGATAAATGCTGCCACATAGCTGTTCAGTTCGACAAATTCTGACATTTGATCAAATGGTAAATCGTTATTTTGAGGATGGCCAATGAAGGTTGGTAACACTTGAAGTTCATCAGTTATAGGTGGTGGTCTTGTGAAAATTGGTTTTGGTTCCTCTTGCCGGCCTGGATTGTTACAAATGTCTCTCACCAGCTGCTCCAATTCCATCGTTTCATTAGGGGCGGATTCTTCAAAGATTTTCTCAATGGTATTGACGGCCCGTTTCTTGAGCATAACATTGATATTATCCTTCATCACAGGAAGGATCTTCCTTAACCCAGGCATTCGCGGTGCAAGACTACTAAGCAGATGTATAAAAAACTCCAGCTCCTTTGAAATGTGCAGAACCCCCGGGGTATTGACGGATTGTTCCATCTCCTGCATACGGATCGTGGCGGCAGTATACACACAATAGGCATTCATAAATGTGAATTTGTGCTCGTAAAGACTGATATGTAGCTGCGCCAACTCTTGGATCTTGGCACTGGCATACTGGCATCGCTCAAAACATTCCTTCTGAAACCCATGCCGGCCTGGCCCGCCTGACCCTTGCACAAACGGTTTCAGATACAGGATAATCGATGCATAGTAGATCATGCTCAATCCTATCACATGAGGCGGCGCCAATCGGCCATAGGGATATTCGGGCGTCAACACCTTGAGATGAGCGGGGGTTTCCGCCCAAAACGCCTCCAACGCCTGGTTGATGCGCCGAAACTCACTAGTCCGTATGTCTTTATAACCTTTTGGCCTAGCAGTATTATTACCTGTCATCACCACCCCAACAGAATTGCCCGAATTGCTATACAGTGTGATCATAATGTCTGACATAATGATTCCCAGCTTGTAAAACTGAATAAAACAGGTTTCCGTGTGGCCTGGAACCGATGAGACGTCTTGTTTGGGCGCACTTCCATCAATCATAGGCTTCCATTCCGCATTTTCCAGGAATTGGTTCACTTCATAGAACTTCATATCGGGGTGGATCGACGGCAACGTGGGCATCCGTCCTAGGTACAGGCTGATCCACTTATCCCATAGATAGCAGCTCCACCACAGACGCACCCGTATATTGTACTCAAGAGCAGACACTCTTAGGTACTTATCATTCTCGGCGGGAATATGCACTCCAAGATCGACCACCATGCGAAACGCAATGCCGCTGAAATTCCAGCCATGTCCTGCAAGCCCCATCGCCAGTTCATGGACCGACATCTGTAGAAATGATTGCACTGATGTAATTGACGAATCTTTTAGCATGGCACGTGATAACTCGTTAATTGCCAGCCCCCGCAGCCGTTTGATGTCGTCGCTATTCTCGCGAAGCGTTTCTGTAGATAGAAATCGGAAACTTGCACAGCATGTGACGAAGAACAGCAAATTGTTAAACAAGTTGGATTTTTCTGCAAGGAGACCCTGGGCAAAGCATGGTCGGCAAGTGGTGTGGAAGTACGGGTACATCCAGCACCAGTAAGTATTATATAGCTTTTCGATAAGTTGGACATTCTTAACAACCCCCAGTTTGCGCATATGCTCCACTGCTAACTTGGTATCATTCGCATAAAGCCCGCTATTTTGGTCCAAAGAAGCCTGGATCAAATCGGTGATTCCGTCGGACTGACCCCGAGCTCCGGTCAGATTGTCAACAGGAGTGGGAGACTTTGTATCGACCTCTTTTCCAAGCACATAAGCAGCAGAAGTCATATTCCTGCTCATATACATTCTTATGAATGGCTCGTCATTATTGATCTCGCTTGAAGATCGTTTATTCTCGGAATGGAGCAGACGAGATTGGAGACGAGAAGCCGCAAGCTCTTGTGCAACCCGCAGTTGACTTTTAACTGCCTTAAGCTCTGCTTCCAACTCCTCAATTGCATCTGTTCTAACTGTACGTACCGGATCGTCATATACACACTCAAGTTGCGCTGCTTGACATGCCAAACAGACGTTACTTCCGTCACATCGCACCTTTGCATATAAGCTTCTCCACCAGCGAAATACTTAGCAGCTCACATAACATACTTTACGACGTCTACAATTGCGGCATGCACGGGTGATCTTAGGCCTATTGCGACCCGTCCGCGGCTTCACCTCCTCGTAACCACTCATTCATTCACGTAAGAAAACACTTTGCTGCTTACGTTGTGCGTACAAAGTTAAGAGGTTGAAGTGCGGCAGAACTCCGCGGATAATCCGAAAATCGGTGACATGCGAGGCTAGAGTCATCGGCGGCTATTACTGGCATCTGTCAATGACTATTATACATATATATATGTCGGTAGAGTATTTAGGAGTGGAACGCTCGGTATTTGAATCATGAAAGACGAAGAGTCTCACGAGGTTACTCGGGAGGTTCCTATAGTCGTACAAGGTATCCAACAATATGACGGTGGACGGATCGCATGGCTACAAGTTGTTGGAGGTTTCTTTGCAATATTTAATTCTTGGGGAGTGGTGAATACATTTGGCACATACCAAACATATTATAAGCTCGGGTTGTTAAAAGATGTGCCAGACTCTACAATATCGTGGATCGGATCAATCCAAGGATTCTTGGGGTTTTCAGGCTCTCTTATTACTGGGCGACTGCTCGATGCTGGGTACTTGAGAAGCCTGGTTTTTGTAGGCACGTTTTTGCTGGTATTTGGACAGATGATGGCCAGCTTGTCGACGGAATTCTATCAATTATTTCTCTCCCAGGGTGTATGCACTGGTCTCTCATGCAGCTGCTTATATGTGGCTGCCATTGGTGCGATAGTACCTCATTTCAAGAAAAAACGATCTCTGTGTTTAGGCATAGCCGCTGCTGGCTCTTCGGTGGGCGGTGTGGTATATCCGATAATGGTCCACAAACTGCTGCCGACATTGGGATTCCCATGGACTGCTAGGGTAGTGGGATTCACCGCCCTTGGAACATGCTTGATCTCATGTGCAGTGCTCAAATCAAGTGTTCCACCACGCCGGTCATGGCAGTTTATCGATATCCCCTCGCTCAAGGACGCACCATTTTTATTTTACAGCGCCGGCTGTTTTTTGGCTTTTGTGGGCTTGTACGCACCTATCTTTTATGTGCAGTCATACGCAATCAAGGTTGGCGTCAGTGCCAATATCGTCTTCTACCTATTGCCCATTCTGAACGCCTCATCGACCTTAGGCCGAGTTCTTCCAAACTTTTTTGCTGACAAGCTGGGGCCTCTGAACTGCATGATTCCCTGTATCTTCGGTGCCGCCTTGCTCGCATACTGCTGGGCAGCCATGCAGTCGACCGCAGCGGTCATTATTTTCGCTATTTTGTACGGGCTTTTCACCGGCTCATCGGTATCGCTGCCGCCTGCATGCGTGGCGTACATGACAAAAGATCTCAGCTTAGTTGGTACCCGTGTGGGCATGTCATTTTTTGTGTCAGGAATAGGAATACTAATCGGGTCACCCGTTGCTGGAGCGCTCTTGGTAAGCAACGATGGAAACTATTTATGGATGCAGATGTTTGCAGGAAGCTTTCTGCTGACAGGCGCACTTGTTCTTTGTGTTGCTCTTTACATCCTCAAATCACACTCCTAATCAATCTCGAAGACTAACCACGCGTCTCTGACGGAAATCTGAGCTGTCAGAAATCAATTAATAGCCATAAGCAGATGATCGACAACGATCGTCCACACTGCAGTAGACTGCATGCATATCTCCCGTAACTTATATGAATAAAGTTTAATTTCACTCGCGAGAATGTCGTCTTTACAATCCCAAACCCTGTCCCTGAACCTTATTCTATAAATAGGAGAATCATAGATGCTGTGAGTGATCTCACTTGCAATCTGTATGTCTTCATTAGACACTATCCGCAATCATCTAAGGATGAACACTTTAAGGTCAGTAGAGCATGAAATCGAGCCAGATTTCGTCGAAATGACACCCTCTTTCGGCTGCTTATGCACAAAACTTTATTTCTATATAGAAGATTTTTGGTTTAGTTGGAGAGAAATCAGACTAGAAAACGGTTGCGATGAGTCGAGTCTGTCTTATCTCCCATTATGAGCCCCCCTCTCAACCAGAACTAACCCCTCACAAATTCACAATCCTCATTCTCCTTGGACAGCACAAATGATATATTAGAACAACACCGTCCACGTTTTATATACGATTGTTTTCTTGTTTGATCGGAAATGGCCAATCCTCCCGTGACTCCGAGTAAACCTGCACCTAAGTTTGGTCTTCCATCTAGGAGGATTAGCACCCCGGAAGCCCTTGGAACAAATGCCCTCAGCCGACCACATCGGATCTCTTCGTTAAGTCAAGTCACACTGCCTCAGACCCCGGAATCGTCCCCCATAAGCCCATCCATGTCTGTGCCCTTCGCGCGGGAGACCAGGGGAGGGTCTGCAATAAAATCCTCAAGCATGACTGGTGGGCGGGAAGGAGAGCCGGACTATTTTTCGTCGTTCATGAGTCGCCCTAGCTTTGGAGGCAGTAGCAGCAGTAGATCGGGAAGCTCAAACCCGGTGCGTACACCTGCTCCAGGGAACTCCACTACTAAAGTCGGAGGGTCACCCAAGTTATACGCATACTACGGCCCCAGCTCAAGCGTATCGTCGCTAGGATTGGAAAGCGGGTTCCGAATGGCGGAACGTAATAATAACAGCGATAACGAATCCTCTTCAGAGGATGATGAACATGGCGGTAATGGCTACGAATCTGATGATCGGATGAGTGTAGGCAGTCGTGGAGCAGGAAGCCTCTCGGCCACCCCAAGCTCAAAAAGTACAACGCCGGCTGCTGTTTCCACTGGTCTGGGAGTCACTGTCAAGGGATCACCGTTTATACTGCCCGGTGCTGAGCGGCAAGAGGCCCGCGCAGCTATTAGACAGTTGGGCTCTAACCGTAACTCCCTCAAGCCTAGAGCCAAATCGTTTCTGAGGGTTTCAAAGGAACTGCAAGAAGAATCAGCACCTTTGGATTTCGAAATGAAGAGGGAAGCAGAAATCACTGCTGCATTGAGAGAAACTGACATTGATGGCACCTTGCCTGGCATGCAGACACCTAATCGACGACCGTCGACTTCTGATCCTGTGTTTAAATTCGATGAAGAGCAGGTGAGTGACATCAGTAGAAGAGGTTCAACGCGTGCCTATTTCCCCAGCGATACTGAGGACTCGGATGCCAATAACGGTCCTCCGTTAGGAATAGGTCTTACCATGAAACGTAAAGCGGAGATTCTAGATGAATCTATGGACTCTATGAGTGTGGTTAAGCGGAGAGCTGTATCACCAGGACTTGCCTCGCCGGTCGTCGGCAGTCCCACTTCCTCCAGCTTAAACAAAAGAACAAATCTCAAACAATTACGAGATGCTTCTGAAAGTCTTCAGAATATGAGCTTAATGTAATAATTTTATTCTATTTGTCTATGCTTTAAACGGTAGTCGTCCCTGCTCACTGCGAAAAAGAGACACGACAACATTTTAAAACTCAATCTTCCTAGGATTCCCTTTTGATTTTAAGAGTTAACCCTCGTAGTAGCCAGTTAGGATATCCATATGGTCAAAAAAAATGTTTAATCGAAAAAAAATGGCGTCACGGACAGGATTCGAACCTGCGCAGGTAAAACCCAATGCCTAAACCACTCAGAAATAGCAGGGCATCGCCTTAACCACTCGGCCACCGTAACCAATAAGATGACAGAAAATGCCATTTGCGCGACAATAAGTTAACGCTGAGCCGGGTAATTAAGCCGCACGGCATGCGGCTTATCTTGCGTTATGCAGTGTTTTTTCCGCATTTTGAGCCGCATATTTTCGAGGTGTTGATATTCTATTCGCTTAGAGTGCTGTAGGAGCTCAAAGAGAGCGTTAGAGTGGGCGGATAGACTTAGTCGTATCCTTTATCTTACACGAATGAGTTTCAACCTTGTTTTAGACAGTATTCTGCTTTTTTTCGGCGAGGTAAGAAAAGTCTTGGAATAGCGCTTCTGCGAGGTAGAAACTGTAGAATTCTTATGTTCTATCATATGTGATACCGATCAGTGTATATCTGGTGGACTGCTGGACTATTTGAAGGTTGATTGAACCTGAATCGCTATGTTTAGATTTTGTTATGGTTTGTGTTTTGAAGCCACATCTGAGTTGCGCGGTATAGATGCGCCACTACTCTCTGGCATCTAATAATTCTAAATTTCTAATCAAATAGTGTTTTTGATGTGAAACTGCAAAACATTCAAATTATAGAGCTGTACATTGTTATTGATACCAAGTAGAAGTGGTTTACTATTCAATCTATTTTATACGACGTGAATGGTGCTAAATTGCTTGAATGTAAAGTTAGAAACATTCCCCGTGGGGAAGCGATTTATCTATCTAAAAACCCCTAGCAGTGATGTTATCCAAGACATTTCATATTAAATTGTGCATGCATTGATTCTCATCAAGGATCCTCTGAATATCAAGTATTTAATCTGCAAATCCCTTCTAGAATCTGTTGTTAAATCAGATACTTAATCGGACGAACTCCGAAGATTATTCCGACAGGGCCCAAATCGGGGTTCTTACCCGGGCGCCGAACTCGCCGGAAAAGTTTTGTTCCCAAACAGCAGCCAAAATTAGTGGTTTCCCCGCTATTTTAGAGTCTGGAGATTTTATGTAAAGTGCGCTCCCCTCCTTCGTGCGTGTGAGGTAACTGGTAAAAGGGGGATCATATTTTTTTCTATTGACGATATATTGAACCAGAGTTTTAGATAATTGATCCGAACATCGACAACAGGGGGCCGTAACATGGAGGATTCCGATACCAGTCCACTGAAGAGGTCGTCGCCCATGAATGGTTCTAGTGCAGAAGCAAAGCGGCGGCGGTCTCGCAAAGGTCTTTCAAAGCAATATGAATGTGAAGAAGAAGGTTGTGGCAAGAAGTTTACTCGATTGGAGCATTTATATAGACATCAACTTAATCGTAAGTTTAAAGGTTTGGATTTAAGGTTTTATTTGGGGTATTAATTTATTTTAAGATAAACCAAAGCAAATCTTTCATTGTACATGGCCTGGATGTCAAAAGACATTTGTACGAGAGGATCTTCGAGTTAGACATATCGAACGACATGAGAAACGCGCCAGTCAACCAAATCATACAAATGGGAACTCTTCAAATGGTCGCAAACGATCATCGGTAAGCACCACGAATGGTGATGCGGCAATGGCACAAGTAAGAAGCTTGCAAAACCTAGGGGATAATTCTGCAGTGCTTATGCCAGTTATTGGCTCCAGTGTACAATCAGCATTATCAGAATTCACGCCTGTGCTGTCGCCTCAATCGAAAATGTCGCCGCTCAATATGGCCATCTCCTATTCGACATCCGCTACATCTGGAACAAGCCCAAGCATCTTTTTCGACGAGAATTTCATGAACGGTAATGATATTAAAACCTCCTCCACCTCGAATACAAACGGCATATCAGTTAAAGAAGAAATGGCAAGCCCTTCAACAGTATACACATACACTTACCAACGTGATAACGGGTCGATAAAATTGGAATCACCAAATTATTTTGCCGCCAATAGCGTCTCACCCTTGGGAATGGAAACAGGCCTGACTCCTATCGAATCGGGCAGATCGTTCAATATCGACAGCCGGATCTCGGATCTCAGAACTCAACTGTCAACTGCTCGCTCACAACCAACCCCAGTGTCCACTACAGAATCAGTGCCACTAGACCCAGAACTCACCAAGAATGCTAGTAGTACCGACTCCTCTTCACTGCCCTCCGACGCGGATGCGGCAGCTGCCGCCGTAGCAAGCAGGGAGAAAGACGAAGCGGCTTCCGCGGACCTGATATCATGGCTCTTCTCAGATGTTATGGTCTCAAATGCTCAAGATCCTTTACTATCGCCCTCATTCTATTCATTTGACTCACCATTGTCTCTACATAGTCTGTTGTCGCCGCCAGTGGCTCAAGAAGAAGGAGTCATCACCTCAGAAAAACGCATAGAGATCATGAAGCTAATACCGGCCCTCGAAACACACGAAGATTCAGGACTTCCGTTCCTTCAGAGCTTCATCACAAAGTTCTGGCAAACCTTCCATCCCCAGTTTCCGATACTGCATAAACCGAGCTTTCAAGTGGAAAAATGCTCGCCAGGGCTACTATGGGCAATAATCTTGCTTGGAGCATCGCTGAGTAAGGCCCATGACTTTGCTCTGAAAATCGCAGAACCGCTGCGATGGGTCATATTTGCGTCTTCGGACTTTCTTCCTCCTGCAAAGCTTTGGGTTTTGCAATCACTGGTGTTATTGGAGATATACGAAAAGTCTCTGTCGACACGAAAGTTTCACGAAAGAGCACATTTACACCACGGTACTACACTTCAGCTGATACGGAGAGGATCAGTTCTGACAGGAGATGATACACCGCGTGAGATGGATCCATGGACACGATGGATTGAAGCAGAGTCCACCAAGAGATCAGCATTGATGGCGTTTGTACTGGACGTCTTTGACGCAGCCATGTACGGCCACCCAATGATTATGTCTGTGCATGAGATTCGGCTGTCTTTGCCTTGTTCAGAACATTTATGGGCTCAATACCCCAGTGAAAAGGGCATTCCAAGATCTCCAAATAAACCGTTCTTAACAGAGCTTAAGAAACTTCTCAACAAGACCCCGGTCGAAACCGGTTCTTTTGGCCGACGCGTTCTCCTAAGTGGTCTAATATGCATATCACTGCAAATGCAGCAACGGGATCTCCAGGTGTCGAGCGTAGGTTGGGGTGCGTTCCGTGATACATGGCGAGACACACTGGTACCGGCTTTTGACTTTTGGAAAAAGTGTCACGACATTGAACTTGCTAGAGAGTCTGGCAGGCAAGTGGAGAATGGAGAAGTTGTAGTGAAAGCAGCGCTTCTTCCGACCAATATGGACAGTTACTCACATCTAATGGAAACCCAAGGATGCTCCTCGCCGTTCTACCATCTCGCATATATTCTTATTCTGACCTCGCCGCTGGACTTTCAGGTATACGCAGGGTGTCCCGCCACTTTCAATCACCATATTCGCAAGTTGGATTATGAAAACATCGCCAAGAGGATCTCTGACATAGTCCATAGCCATCGTGGCAAGCAGGCCCTATGGCATTCATTACGGTTCTTGAGGGAAATGTTCCTCGCGACGCCTCATGAGCTTATGCACCGTCTAAACAATCCCGACACTCCTTCCGGTGAGCATGCTGCTTGTAGTTGCACGTATGGCGTTTCCAGAAGTGTTGCGCCCAGTGGGACCGCCACGCCTGGTGACTACGGGAAGACTTTTCACTCGGAACCGCTCGAAGATATGGTGAAACTGCGGTATGAGCAGGTCAAGGACCCGATTATCAAGCGAGGCCATGCTATTTATATCTGTACGTTAGTGGTTTGGACGTTTGGCTACATGACAGAGGGCCCTGAATCCAAGGTCCTGGATCCAGATCTCGATACTACCAACTTTGAGCAGCGGGCGAAGAAAAAGGGACTGAGTCCCGACAATTTAGCCAAAAACATGCTGGATGGTGTGCAGCATATCCCAAGTAAGGAGGACGGTTACGAGTTCTTGCACCGAATGTCATTTTATCGGGCCTCGGAGCTGGATTCGGTTCCGAATAAGCACCATACTGTCGGTCTGCTGAGATTGGCAGAAGCCGCTCTCAAGGACACTAGCTGGGAGCTTGGAGCCGAAGGACGAAGACTAATAATGCACTGTATCTTCCGTTCCTTGGGTAGAAAAGACGTTGCTTGTGATTACATGTTCAATCCTCGAGTTAGGGCATAGAAGACATATATATGTTATAGCAGGTATATACTTAGACAAAAACATATACACGGATTAGTCCTGTTCGGCAATGGAAACCAGTCGTTCGTCTATTTCGTCAACTGTAAGTTTTCGGAAGTTCTTATTGCCATCGATTCCAACCACGCCGATTTCAATGTCATGTTTCCTAAAATCGACCGCCAGAACCTCGGACAACGCCGTGATAGCTAGTTCAACGACTTGCTTCCAGTCGCCAGGCGCGTAGTCTTTCTTTTTCAGTTTTTTCTCTAGATGATTCATGGCCTCTTGTTGCTTAGGACCTGTTGAAGTGGCCTTGTATCCAACGAAATAGCCGGCCGGATCGCACTTGTAAAGCTGGGGTCCAAATTCATCGTCGACAGAAACAAATGTCACCGAAACACCCAATGGTCTCATATACGCTCTCTGAGTGTATACTTGACTGATGTTGGCCAATCTTTTGGCGATCACATCACAGGGGACCTCATATCCATTCTTGTATTTGAATTCGGCCGCTTCACTTCGGGCTCTTGAAACAGCCACCTTTGCATCAGCTGGAAACTCATTAGCATTCATTCCATGTTCATTGTCTGGATATCAGCACATACCGATTTGACCAGTCACAACAGCGCCAATTCCAGGGGAAATGGTGAATATATAAGAAACAGTTTCGGGATCCAACAGTTTATCCTGATAAATCCATTAGTTTTTCGTTCGTTCTCATTCTTGTCAATTGACTTCAATTTCAAACCCTTCCACATACAGGAACTTTCTTCTGTGAGATCACTACAGCACAATCCTTTCCACGAATCCCAATCGACGTTATATTTGCCGAAGTAACCGCCTTGAATGCATATTCTGACCGCCATTAGCAGTGTTTCGAGGATCAAAAGAAACTCAAACTTACCGACTTGATAAAGTCTTCCCTCGGGGGAAAAGATAGTAATATGTCTATCAAATCCAGCACTCCCTAATAATTGAATTAGTCTCACCTTCAATCATGTCTCTAACAAAACGATTATACCTGACATATCGAATGAACAATGCCAATGAAGCTGTCTAATGTGATGTTTGGTGGTGGCGTTTCGTTCTTCAATGGGAATTTGGCATATATTTTAATATTCTGACTTCCATCGGGTTCGAAATGGTCACCCACCAAAATCTATTCTAATATACTTCCAAGATTTTAACTATAAGCTTTCGCTAACTCTGTAATAGTTTGATTTTTACCGATAAATACAGAACAGCTGAGAACTACACGTTCAGGTTTTGGCGTAAAGGTAGGATATTAAACGTGGTTTTGATAGGATAGATTTTTTTTATTGAGCCCATGGTTGTACAGACGTACGAGGAGTCGACGCTTTCGTATGATGGTAAGACGGAGAAGAATACGTCTTTTTATGAAAGCTTCGTGACGCCTTATAAGCCGTTGGTATCATATCATTACAACGAAGATGTGAGCAAGTTCCATTTTGGAAGTTTCCATCCCATGAAGCCGTTTCGGTTGATGCTTACTGACCATCTGGTACTTGGGTACGGACTGCATGAGCAGATGGATCTTTACAAGCCTCGAAGGGCGACTTTTAATGAGATGGCTTCATTTCATGACGAAGAATACCTGGACTTTTTAAAACGCGTGACGCCAGATAATGTCGATGAGTTCCAAAACGTACTGGGACGATTCAATATCGGCGACGACTGTCCGATATTCGACGGACTTTATGATTATTCTACTATTTATTCTGGCGCATCTTTGGATGCGTCGCGTAAGCTTATTAATGGACAGAGTGATATCGCCATCAACTGGTCAGGTGGGCTGCATCATGCCAAGAAGTTTGAGGCTTCTGGGTTCTGCTATGCAAATGATATTGTGCTTGCGATTTTAAACCTACTGCGGTACCATGCTCGGGTACTGTATATCGATATTGATGTTCATCATGGTGATGGTGTCCAGGAAGCGTTCTATGCCACAGACCGGGTCATGACACTGTCACTTCACAAGTATGACGGAGAATACTTCCCTGCGACAGGGAATCACGATGAGATAGGGACCGAAAAGGGAAAGCATTATTCGTTGAATGTCCCATTACAGGATGGAATCGACGACGAATCCTATGTGCAACTATTTAAATCGCTGCTGGAACCGGTTCTGACTGCTTTCCAACCGGGAGCTATCGTTCTTCAATGCGGTGCAGACTCGCTGGGTTGTGATCGGCTGGGCCGCTTCAACCTCAACACTAGCTCACATGGAGAATGTGTGAGATTTACCAAATCATTCGGAATCCCACTCCTGGTGCTGGGGGGCGGAGGCTACACACCTCGCAATGTGTCGCGTCTATGGGCCTATGAGACTTCGATCTGCCTTGATCTTGAGCTAAACCCACAACTTCCCAAGAATATGCCTTTTATCAAGTACTTTTCTCCCGATTACTTGCTGCATCCGAACTTATCAGGCAAGATAGACAACAAAAACACTCGCCGGTCGCTTGAAATGGTCAGAACCAAGGTTCTCGAACAATTGCGATATCTCAACGGAGCTCCTTCAGTCCAGATGCAGGTAATCCCACCCGACCTTGAAGGACATGACGAAGACACAGATATGGCTATGAAGGACTCTAAAGATGACCTCATGACAGATCAGATCCATACCGACGTGAAAATGAAAGATGAAGCCCGTCAAGGAGAACTTCTCGACTAATGTATAATAATATGTATAGCGTTCTATTTGAAAACAATGATAATAGTAACAATTGGTATAGTCATGTAAACTCTGCAGCCCACCGCAGCACGCCGGTACTGCAGACGCATGCAAGTTGTATGCGCCGTGCATGGCGCGGCAAAGTTTTCTTTCCGATTTACCCGGGCGCGGCGGGTATATTGCGAATGTTTCCAGTCCTGGCACGATGAACCCCGCGTATTTTCTGACTCTTCTCGGGTGAAAAAAACGCTTCTTTTCCAGCTCCCCACAGAACATAACCGAAGTTTCCAACTTGGATATTGTTTGAATAGGTGTTGATTGGTGGGTATTATATGGAGAGTTGTTTAAAATAGAAGGGATATTTTTAGACAGTGATAGATTTTGGGGAAAAAATGTCTGGTACCACGCATGCTTTGTCCGAATCATCTCGTAAGGTGTTTTTAAAACATGCGTCAATAGAGGACAACGGTCAGAAATATCTTTCGATTGAGGATTTCTTGAATGCCACTGCACCTCCCAATGAGGATTATCATAAGATCTCGCGGAATTCCTATGCGGTATTATTTGAAGTGGCCGATAGATCGCATACTGGGCGCGTTTCCATGAATGATTGGGCTGCGTTTGAACAATTGCTTGATAAGCCCGATGCCGAGTATGAGATTGCATTTAGACTTTTCGATAGAGATGGTACTGGTGAGGTGGACTTTAATCAATTCGTCGAGCAATACAAGACTCATAAATCGCCTGATGCGTTTCCTTTTGATTGGAACTCCAGTTGGGCCGCACTGTATCTTGGATCCACATCGAAACGTCATACCTTATCCTATCCAATGTTCTCTCAAATGATCAGTGGACTCATGGGTGAACGCGTTAGACAAGCATTCCATTTCTATGACGTGAATAATACTGGTTATATCACCTCGGATCAATTCCAGGAGATTATCACCAAAACCGCCTCTCATAAATTGTCGGATCATTTGCTTTCTTCCTTGCATACTCTGTGCAATATATCCAGTTCATCCAAGATCTCGTACTCCTCTGTACGAGCGTTTCTTAACGTGGTTCGAAATGTCGACATTGTCGATGTCATTGCCGAAAGAGCCACTGGAAGAACCTCCGACGGGACCATCACCAAGCAGGATTTCATGGACGAGGCTGCCAAATCGACGAAATTCTCCCTGTTTACACCCTTGGAAATCGAGATCCTCTTTCATTTCACCTCGCTGTCGAATAAAACTGGCAGGCTCTCGCTCGATGACTTCCGCCGCATGTTCGATCCCTCGTGGCAGGACGCTTACAGTCGGTACCAACGGGCTGAGAAAATCAAGGTCGATGCTGCCAAGAACGCTTATAAGGACCCGCGGTCATTTTTGAGTGAAGTGTTTGAGTCTGCCTACAACTTCGGTTTAGGTTCGCTGGCTGGAGCGTTTGGTGCTACTGTCGTGTACCCAATTGATCTTGTCAAGACGAGAATGCAGAATCAGCGGTCGTCGCATCCTGGACAGCAGTTGTTGTATAAGAATTCATGGGATTGTTTCACCAAGGTTATTAGTAGAGAGGGCTTTCGTGGGTTGTACTCTGGGTTGGGTCCTCAGCTTATCGGGGTTGCGCCTGAGAAAGCTATCAAGTTGACCGTCAATGACTTGGTACGTGGTAAGCTCACCAATAGTGAGGGTCAACTGCCACTTTGGTCCGAGATTGTTGCTGGAGGGTCTGCAGGGGCTTGTCAGGTAGTCTTTACGAATCCGTTGGAGATTGTCAAGATCCGGCTACAGATTCAGGGCGAGGTAGCCAAATCCATGGAGAATGCACCCAGGCGGTCTGCGATATGGATTGTTAGGCATTTGGGTCTTGTAGGACTGTACAAGGGTGCTACTGCGTGTCTTTTGCGGGATGTGCCATTCTCAGCGATATATTTCCCCACCTATGCGCATCTCAAGAAGGATTACTTTGGTGAGGGACCTGAGAAGCGTCTTAAGATCCATCAGTTGCTCGTTGCCGGTGCCGTTGCTGGGATTCCCGCTGCATATCTGACCACACCATGTGATGTGATCAAAACAAGACTTCAGGTCGAGGCCCGAAAAGGCCAAACCTCGTATCGAGGCTTAAGACATGCAGCAGTGACTATCATGAAGGAAGAGGGGTTCCAAGCGTTTTTCAAGGGTGGACCAGCTCGGATTTTAAGGTCGTCGCCCCAATTCGGCTGTACACTTGCCGCCTACGAATTCCTTCACCAGGTGATTCCTCTTCCAGGTCACAAGAAGACTGAGGCAGGCCATGCTGTTCCTTCGGCAGACATTAAATACGAATCCCCAGTCAAGTATCTCAGAAGCAGAAATGCCCTGAAGATCTTGTTGGACATTGACGAGAATTTCGGTAAACCAGGCATTCTTACCGCTGAAAAGGCTAACCTAATACCCGGGCTGAAGAAATCTTAAAACCCTCTGTAGAATAAAAAAACTGTTTCCTTTAATGGATTCAATGCATAATAAACTCTATTTTGACTATTGAAGTGTGGAGCATATCCTTGAATAGGTTATCATCCAACCTCCCTCACATCCATTATTCACAATAATACCAACCTGAAATTAATCAATTCTTCTCTTTAGAACCTACTTCTCAATCTTGATATTCGGTATAATCCCGTCCAATCATCCGACTCGAATCACGGGACTTGGCGGTGCGGCGGAGGGTTCTGGGAGAAAGGGCGTTTGGGTGGGTAAATTAACGGGACTTTTTGTTCTTTTATATAACGATTAGCAACTGCACAACTCAGCGTTTATATTGAACGACCTTGCGTTTGGTTACAATCGAATAATTGGGTTATATTTGAATTCGGGTGAAACTTTCATTTGCTGATTGGATCTGGTTTGAATAGGGATATTGTTTGCTTTGGGTGTTGACAACGCGCTTGAACAATCAATCATGGATATCAACGCGATGGAGGTGGTAAGTAATTGAGATTGATTTTTGTTGGATTACAGAATGGTTAATGGAGCGGGTGTTATTATTAAAGGATGATATAAGTCATGATGAGAATATTGAATCTGTTGAGGAGGAGTTGGTTGTTTTATCCCCTTCAGCGGCTCCCGAGGATAATACTGGGGCAATTCATGTTCAAGATGTCGCTACAGATAGTAAGTTTGTAATGGATTTTGTGTTTTTTTTTGCAATTTGGCATAATTTGAAAAGGATCTTGGCATGTTTTTTTGTCATTGATTTAATTTGGTTTGAAACTGCGGCTCTTGTTCCATCTTTGATGATGGTGGTGGCGTCTAATGGAAACTAACAACGAGGTAGTCGAGGCAATGAAAGCCAAATTGTTTCCTCCTGTGGAGGATTTGGAGGTACTTGCTGAACAATCCAGTGATTGGGTCATTGAAGATTGGAAAAACCTCGAGGAAAGGGCCCATGGAACCTCGTTCGAAGTAGGCAACTTTTTCTGGAGAGTTCTGTTGTTTCCAGAAGGAAATCGGTCAGATACAGTATCGGTATATCTAGAGGCCGCTCCAGTCGAGTTACCAGAAGGAGATCAGGACCCGGAATGGGCTGTCTGCGCCCAATTTGGCCTTGTAATGTGGAATCCCGACCATCCCGAAGTATACCATTTAAGCTTCGCGCATCACCGTTTCAACCCCGATGAAACCGATTGGGGCTTCACACGATTCTATGAATTGCGAAAATTGTTTTCAAAACAACTCGACAAGGAATTTCCTCTCGTGGAGAATAATAAAGTTAATATCACCGCATTCGTGAGAATCATTAAAGACCCGACAGGAGTCTTATGGCATAACTTCATCAAATATAACTCCAAAAAGGAAACTGGCTACGTTGGACTCAAAAATCAAGGCGCCACTTGCTACCTCAATTCATTGCTACAATCTCTATATTTCACAAAGGCATTCCGCCAGGCCGTATACCAAATTCCAACCGAGGATGATAAACCCAATTCGGTCCCCGCCGCCTTGCAACGATTATTCTATCTATTGAGAAGTTCTGATCAACCGGTCGGCACTTTGCCCTTGACTAGATCCTTTGGCTGGGATTCCGGCGACGCTTTCACACAGCATGACGTTCAAGAATTGAACCGTGTGCTGATGGATAACTTGGAAGGCAAGATGAAAAATACTGAGGTCGAGGGAGCTTTAAACAATATCTTTGTCGCCCAAATGAAAAGCTTTGTCAAGTGTGTCAATGTTGACTTTGAAAGCTCCCGAAGCGAAGACTATTGGGATATCCAGCTTAATGTCAAGGGAATGAAGGATATCGAAGATTCGTTTCAGGATTATATTCAGGTTGAAACCCTTGATGGGGAAAATCAATATCAAGCCACCGGCTTTGGGCTACAGGATGCTAAGAAGGGCGTGGTGTTCCAGTCCTTCCCTCCTGTTTTGCACCTTCAACTCAAAAGATACGAATATGACTTCAACCGTGATATGATGGTCAAGATCAATGATCGATACGAATTTCCCCTCGAAATGAACCTCAGCGCCTTCTTGGAGGAAGGCTCGGACATGTCTGAGCCATGGGATTATCAGCTGCACGGAGTTCTAGTCCATAGTGGTGATTTAAATGCTGGTCATTACTACGCCCTTTTGAGACCAACTCAGGAGGACAAGTGGTTCCGATTCGATGATGATAGAGTTACACGAGCCACGCTTAAGGAGGTCCTGGAAGAAAACTTTGGTGGAGAAATGGCGCAGGCTCTGCCACCGCCTGGAGTTGCTCCCCAAAACAGAAATATGAACCGATTAAACTACAAGCGTCATTCCAGTGCTTACATGCTTGTTTATATTCGAAAGTCCCGCCTGGATGATGTATTATTTCCGGAAGATGATGTTATTCCATCTCACATCCCGGCCAAGATTGCTCAAGAAGAGCAAGAAGAACTTGCAAGACGAAAGGAGCGTGAAGAGCAGCATTTCTATATGAATGTTCGCGTGATGGGCAACCAGCAGTTCCGTCATTATCGGGGATTCGATATTGCTTCATGGGGCGACGTAAATCGTATGAGTACCGAGGAGGATTGGGAAGAAGAAGGCAAGGCTAGGCCGCTAGTGCTTAAGGTCAAAAAGGCCGCCACAGTGGGTGAGCTTGTTAAGACTGTTGCCGACGCATATGGACTCGACTCGGAAAAGATAAGATTGTGGACAATGGTCAGTCGACAAAACAAGACTTTCCGTCTGGATGAGATTGCTTCCACGAACCTTGAACGAACCGTAGAAGATTTGAAGGAGAGATCTTTGTCGAGATCTCCCGATCTCCGACTGTGGGTTGAAGAAGTTCCCTTTGTTCCTGCAATCATTAATGAAGAGCCTCCGGCCGCTCAGGCAGCACCGCCGACCGACGAGAATGATGTTAAGGTTGAGGCAGATTCTGTTCAGTCTGGCAAATCGCTGATATTCTTGAAATTCTTTGATATCAAAAATCAGGTTATCACCGGCGTGGGTACGATTCTGGTAGATCCACACGATAAAGTGGGAAGCTTGGTACCGGCTATCAACGAGCTTATGGGATGGGCTCCAGATACGCAGATCCGACTTCTGGAGGAGGTGAAGCCTGATATGATTGAAGAACTTAGACCCAAGTTGACGTTTGCTGCATCGGAACTCTGCGATGGGGATATTATTTGCTTCGAGCAGGTATATGAGGCTGCGGATCTGTCACAGGTGAACGGTTACAAATCCGCCATTGAATTTTACGACTTTATGCATCATAGAATTTTGATTACCTTCAAACGTAAGATGGAACTCTCGGAAATCGAATCTGGACGGGAGCAATCTCCTGAGGAAACGTTTGAGATTTGGTTAAGTCGCAAGGATGGTTATGATAGGATGGCTGAGAAGATTAGCGAGAGGCTATTGTGCGATCCTACGCATCTTCAGCTCTATACCACGAACTTGAATGGTCTTGCGCGGACAAAAATCAAGAGGACGTCGTCCAATATCCAGCAGATTCTTGCACCTCCTTATGTGAATCAGTATTCAACTGTTGTTTTATACGAGATGTTGGATATTAGTCTATCTGAACTGGAGAACAAGAAGAATGTGACGGTTTCGTGGTTGACAGAAGGGCTGTCTCAGGAGCACAAGCATGACATTCTTGTGTCGAAATCAGCTAGTATGAAGGACGTGGTGACAGTTCTGCAGGAGAAGGTGAATATTCCTCGTGATCTCATGCCGCGAATCAAAGTATGGAGTGCGCGCGCTAGCCGTATGCATCAAATGTTGAATGATACATTCCCAGTCAACACGCTAGATGATTCTACACAAATCTATGCGGCGATCAGTCCCGAAGAGGAGAATGAGTTTATCAAAAGCGAGGTAGCACCTGCGGATCGTCGACTGATTTTTGCCATGCATTTCCAGAAGGATCCAAGTAGAACCCATGGTATCCCATTTACGTTTGTCCTACACAAGGGCGAGCTGTTCTCAGAGACCAAGGCCCGATTGCAGAAAGTGATGGGAATATATGATAAGGTGTTTGAGAAGATCAAATTTGCAGCCTTGAAGTCCGAGGGACTTGCCACTCCACGATACATTGAAGATGATGAGGAACTCTTCACGAGCCTAGGCCGCAATGAATGGCTTGGACTGGATCACATTGATAAGACGATCCGAAGAGGATATGGACAGCAAGCAGCAATATTTATCAAGAATTAGAAGATTGCATGATGTCCATATCCTTCTACCCCTCGATCCATATGCCCTTTTATTTTATTTTAAATAGCTTTATTATCATGTACACTCGTTTAACATTAAGACAGAGTTGGCTATATATTTTTGTGAGCCGCAGGAGCGATTTTGACAAAAAATAATTTAATAGGCCAAATGAGTAGTAGGCGAGAATACGACGGTATTCGTCTGCCGGGTTCTATTCTGGATGAGATCAACGGGCTGGGTAGTGCTCCTAGTGGTAAGCTTTTTATTAATTTCAAGTAGTGGTGGTGCTAATTAAGTGGTAGGATCAAGTGAATCAGGCAGCCGAAAGGGACGAGCATCACGGAAGGAGCTTCGACGGTCAAAACGAGATTCGAAAAAGGAAAAGCTCAAGCATCGGACTGCCTCAAGCAGTAATCGAGAAAACGGGGCTCGTAATGGCCCAAAATCCATCCTGAAAGTGGCTTCTGGAGGAAAAGCAGGTAACCGTACACATGCTGATTCAGGCGACAGTGAGGACGATATGAGCGAGTTTGGAGGATTAAGCGATGATGAAGACCAGGTGGAAGTTAAGGATACGTGGGCTGCATTAAAGGCTCTAAAGGAGAAGAAGAGTGCTGCTAAACGGGAACCTGAAACTGTCGAGGATACTTGGGCCGCTCTTAAAGCCAAAAAGAAGGAACAAGAACCTCAGACAGCTGGGGAGACTATGGCAGCATTGAAGCAACTGAAGGAAAAGAAAAGGCTCAAAGAACCAGAAACTGTTGAGGATACTATGGCAGCGCTCAAGGCCATGAAGGAAAAGAAGAAGCAGTTGCAGAATCTAGAACCTGATACAGATGTTAAGGAAGCCTTAAAACAAAATAAGAAGGATACTAAGAAGCGCAAGGCCGCTCAGGATCACGAATCTAAAAGTAAAAAGTCACGACGTGCACCTATTGCAGAGTCAGACAAGGTGTTAATGGCTCAGGACGAGCTTGATGCACAGTACTACGCAAAGCAGCTAGGATTAAAGTCCATGAAGCTCAAAGGAGATGATGATGGTTTGGATGACTTATTGGGTGATCTAGACTTCGATCATCTTACTGACGCCAGTGAAGAGGACTCAGAAAATGCTGACGAACCTGAAGATGAATCGGAGAGTGAATTCGAAGAGAAAGATAATGAAGAGGAGGCAAAACCGTTGAAAGAGAACCCGTACGTTGCTCCAAGTCAGACGAAATATGTACCGCCGTCGAAAAGAATTCTTCAGTCTCAGGTAAAAGAGTCGGAGGAGACTATACGACTCAGACGGTTAGTGAAAGGAAATCTCAATAGGTTGACGGAAGCCAATATTGGAACAATCGTCAATGAACTTGAGACACTCTACCAGACTCACCCGAGATCTCAGCTTACTGCCATGATAACGTCAATTATAATTGAGAGTACCGCTCTGCAAGGAATGCTTCTGGAGAGTTTTCTGATTGTGCACGCTGCTCTGGCTACAGCTCTGTACAGAACGCTTGGTGTAGAGTTCGGGGCCCATTTCGTTCAAACATTGGTTGAGAATTTTGAAAAGTATTACAAGGAAAATGCTGGTGGAAAGGAGGCGTCTAACTTGCTTTCACTATTGTCGGAAATATACACATTCCAGCTTGTGTCATGTAAACTGGTGTATGACTTTGTGCGACACTTTTTGGATGACATCAATGAGGTTAAAACCGAGTTTCTGCTGAAGATTGTTCGGAATTCTGGGCCCCAGTTAAGAACAGATGATCCGGCCTCGCTAAAGGATATTATTTATTTACTTCAGGTCTCTGTTTCAAAGGCGGATCAAAGTACTATCAACACTAGAACAAAGTTCTTGATTGAAAGCATCACCGCCCTGAAAAATAACCGACACAAGTCTGCGTCCGAGACGGCTATAGCTTCGACTCAACGAATGAAAAAATTCCTGGGCGCTGTTCAAGGTTCAATTCGTGAACCTCTTCAGGTGTCGTTGGAGGATATTCAGAATGTAGAGACGAAGGGTAAATGGTGGATTGTTGGCGCAGCTTGGCGGAACGACGGAAGTGTAGCTAAGGGTCCTGATGTGGATGTGGCAGCTATGAATGATATACTTGATACTGCTGAGCCCAACTGGATGGAACTTGCTCGAAAGCAGCGAATGAATACAGATGTTAGGCGAGCTGTATTCGTGGCTATCATGAGCAGCGAAGACTATGTCGATGCATGTGATAGACTCCAGAAGCTGAAATTGAGAAGTAAGCAAGAGCGAGAGATTCCCAGGGTGATTCTCCACTGCTGTGGAAATGAGGAGGTATACAATCCTTTTTATTCTCTAGTGGCAGCGAAGCTATGTGGACAGCATTCGCTGAAGAAAACGTTCCAGTTTTCGCTGTGGGATTATCTCAATAGGTTACAGGGTGAAGAGGATGGTAGTGGTAGCGAGAGTGATGTTGAGAAGCTTGATGTTGGGGCGACTGACGATTCTCCAGGCCAACTGCGACGGACAATGCACTATGCACGGTTCTATGCGGCAATTGTTGCGAGTGGTGAAATGAATCTTGATATCTTGAAGACTATCAATTTTCTTACTGCTGCCACGGAGGTTAAGCTGTTTCTGGAGATATTTTTCGTCAGTCTATTTCAGACACTGGGCAAAAGGGCAGAAACGCACCAGGACAGTCGTACGAAACGAGGCGGGTTTGGCGATGAGATGTTTGAGACGAAGCGCAATGGCCATGACATTGCGCAACTACTGACGAAGTCTCTAAAGGATGATGGCAGTGTCTTGAGAGGTGTACAGTATTTCCAAAAGTTTGTTACAAAGTCCACAGCTCTTGGTAGCAAGCCCAAGCAGGTTGAACGGGTCAAATGGGCGTCGTCACTAACAGTTGACATTATAGATGAGTTGCTCTCCAAGCAAGGCTAGCTAGCTAGAAAAATGCATGTAAATAATTAATTGGCTGATTCGATTTGTTGTCGCCGCAGCTCGGTGCTGCTGATCTTATCCTCAGGGTTAATTTGTCCTCCAATCAGATCCACCTCATATACAACCAATTCGTTCCAGCTCTTCTCTTTTCGGTACTTGTTTATTGACTCTGCGCCGGCTCTAGTCTCTTTGCTCACCACCAAAGCGTCGATTTCCTTAACGGATGCGGTAGGACCATATACATCGTTTATCATTTCTATGCTCAGAGCCAGGGAAGGAAACACATAATTAAGAAACTTCTCAACACTCTCTCGTCGTTTCGAGTATGATTCCATTGCCTCTGCATATTTTTTGTTTTTTAGCAGCTCCGGTCCCGTGATGCCTACAATCAAGCATTCTCGAGCTAGGTACCCAGAAATTGTCAGCAATAGCTTATGGCCCGAATGTAAATGGTCGAATGTGCCACCCACGGCAACCACATCATGCTGCATGCCCCTGGAATATAATAACTCCCCATCATTGACAGAACTCACCATATCCTGTTTGATCTGCTCTTCCTCGTGGATCACATTATCTGTCTCCGCATAAGAGGATTCATGGGGCATTCCGAGAATGACCACCGGAAGTACATGGACCACTGAGTTACCAGGTAAGAGGGACCTTAAAAGCCGGGGTAGATCTGATTCATTCTTGCCAGTGGTCAATAATTCCCATCGTTCATTTCTTTCATATTCCACATCAAGCCCATCAACCAGAACAGTCACATCCACTTCTTCTCTACGACATTTGACGGCCTCAGTCCTAGCAATATCATAAAAAGTCCGAACAATCCTTTCAGCATCCACTACAGTGCTAGGAGTCGTAAGCATCAAAATATCCAGATGACCACGTGACATGGTCATTGATAATGATTCTCGAATGAATTGAGAATACTTTGGTTCCAGCACATTGGCCGAGCCTCCTTGGACCAAAGCCAATGTGGAAGATGATAACATAAATAACTTGTCTCCAGTATTAAAACCTCCTGATACCTTCAAGTTCAAAATGTGGAGTAAAGCACAGTTTAAAATCCCTTGGGAGGAAGGGGTTGGCGATGGCTAGCTTTTCTCGGCTATTCCTAATTAAGGGTGTTGGCCCGTCGGCGGATTTGTTTGTGGGAACGTCTGGGGGTACTTTCTAATTCCCCGGCGGGGACTTTGAACAATGGGCCTCCCAAGCGTTGGGGTGAAGATGATTCCGCGTTTTTAACCATCATTCCGACGGTTCAAAGATCAAAGATTCCAATTCCGGTGGAATTATGCAATTTGATAGTAAAATTTGATATGTTTGTTAAAAGTATTCATCGAATCTTTGGGGTGATTCGATCTTGGTATTTCCGGAGCTATAGCCGTCATGAGCCCCGGTGCTTCAACTTAGAGACAATGGGATGTCAGAGGGTTTGAGTTAATTTGAAGTCGTTTTTTTCCCCAGACAAAAAGTGGTATGGGCCATAGTTAATATTCGATTCGAAATGGATAGTATTGTGGGAAATCACTTGTCTTGTTTGACATTTATCGAGGATATCGGATTGGTTATTGCAGAGCTAGCGTACGCATTGAAGTAAATCTGCGGCTTGACATTAAAATTGAAAAGGTTTCAGGGGTTGAAGTTTAGGACCAAAGCTTGTATGAATCTGTGAAACTTGGACTGTTTTGGTACAGTACAAACCTAAAGAATATACTGCAGAAAGTCTAATTGGTAAGGTTTCATGATCCCGGTTTGCGGTCACAGATAACCAAATTTTGATCTATCGGTTTAATTAAACTAGACTCGAAATGCTTACTTTGATGTCTCCTGGCATTATGAAACATCCATGTCTACGACAAGCCTGAGGCGGTCTAGAAATCTTAACGGGGAAAGTAATCATGTTATAAATACGTCCATATCACTTGGTTGACGAACTTCCATCATTCCCTCGTTTCTTTATAAATCGGGTTATTTTTTTCCTTTTTTCGTTTATTGAATCTAAAGGAGTTATTTTAAAGAATGGTGGCTATCTCTTTACAAGGCGCCATTCTGGCCGCTTTGGCATGCTCAACTTCGGTGGCTGCTTCCTCATTGGAAAACCTTGAACAAAAGATTATGGTGAGATTTGGAGGAGTCCGTAACGAAAGACACCAACGACCTGAAATTGTCAGAGTTATTAACAACGAAAAACGTGGAGAGCTTAAAGCTCCTCCTGGAAAGGACCTCGCCAAAACTGTTACCGTCACGGCCATTAAGACTGTGACTTCAATCCATACAGTGTCTGTGAGAGACCAAAAACTGATTGCACAAGACTGCAGTGCTATCTTAGCTGGTTCTGTTGTCCCTGATGTCAAAGAACCAGTCGACAAAGCGGCAGCTGCCAACCCCTCTGAAGCTGAGGCCGCTGGTGCAGTGGATGCTCCTATGCCATCTCTCTCTCTGCCCGCTGAATTACAGTCACCAGCAGCAGTGCCTCCTGAACAGGCTGCGGCTGTTCCAGCTGGGGCTGTCTCGGTCAAGGTCTCTGCTGCGGCTGGTGTTCCCTCTGAAGCTGCTGCTGCTGTTGCTGTCACTCCTGCTCCTTCTGGACCTGCTCCCACGACTTCTATTTCAGAACAGGAGATCAAAGATCGTCTCAGCAAGGCTGCTTCTTATATGGTTAGTGCTGTTGTTCCCAATTACAGTGGTGGACTCAGTAAATTTCATCAAGCCGGTTCCGTTATTCTTGGAGCCATTGGTCCAGATGAAACACAGCTTCAAACCAGATTGGCGGAACTGGGTTCGATGGTTTACACCATGGTTCGCACAAAGAGCATTGCTGAGAGTCGACTCAAAGCGGCTGGTTCTGCAGTGGCCGGAGTGGTTGCTCAGGGTGTTACTCAGGCCATGCCTTTGGCCACTGGTAGTGTTCAGGTCGGTGGATCCGGGGCTGCTGGACAAGGTAGTATTAATGTTCAAGGTAGTAGCAGTGGTCAAGTTGAAGGAGGCGGAAGTGGAGAAGCTGAAGGCGAATGTTGTGGTGGAAGTCTTGGTGGTGGTGGAGATATTAGCACTATGATCAGCAGTTTCTGCCAGAGTATTCTATCTGGATTTGGTGGAAGTGGCGGCGGACTTGGTGGAATTTTTGGAGGCAGCTCAGGAGGAAGTGCTAGCGGAGGTGATAGTGGCTTGGGTAGTGGCCTTGGTGGTCTTCTTGGAGGTTCTGGAGGTGGAAGTGCATCTGGAAGTGACGGAAGCAGTGGTAGCTTTGATCCTTTGGGTGAGCTTGGAAATCTGGGTAACATTTTTGGCCAAAGCGTTGGAGGAACTGGTGAGAGCATCGGTGCACTTTTGGGTGGTGGCAGTATCGGACAGGTTCCAGAGGAGGAGCATCGAGGAGGAGACTCTGGTTCTGGTGCTAGCTCTGGCAGTTCTAGCAATGGTTTTGGTGGTCTTCTTGGTGGATCAGGAGGTTCTGGAGCAAGCAGTGGTGATGAGATCGCTCAAGCTGAACCAGATACTGCTGCAAGTGTTTCTGCTGATGCCGATGGATCTTCCCCTCATGCTGACCTGGGTGGTGACGTGACAGCTTTGATACCTGTTCAACCCGTAGCTGCTGCTCCTTCTGCTCCTCCTGCTGCTGCTGCTGCTGCTGCTAATGCGGGATATGTTGATCCTCTTGAAAGCAGTCTTCCAGGCGCAAAGAACAATGTTCAAAAACAAGACCATGATGTCAAGGCACACAAAGATACATCTACAAAGCCTTTAGGTAAAACTCCAATCAGACCGGGAGCTAACGTTGTCGTCAATAAGCCCAAGCCAGGATTGAAGGATAAGAGCGCCAACACCATGGCCGTTAAGAATAAACACTAAATTACAAGCTACATATATGTAATAGTTCAATAAAAACGATTGTTTGTAAAAAAGTTGTTATAAAGTTCTCGGCGTGGAATATAAAAAATGGAATTGAGAATGAGCGGCGTAACTTTTTCCACTGCATCATCTTCATCAGCAGAACCGAATATGTCTGGAAGGTCGAACAACCACAACGGACGAGGTAGATTTACAGGAGAGAGGCAGTCCCGGTTTAGAGATGTAGACCGGGAGCGTGCGAAGGAGCGGGAACGTCAGGCTCATGAGCGTGAAGTTGATGAACAGAAGAACGGCTCAACCACCAAGGCCCCTGTAGATCCAGTAGAGGAGTATAAGAGATTAATGGAGCTCCGGTCTGGAGGTCGATATGTTCCACCGGCTAAGCTTCGTGCTCTTCAGGAGAAAATGTCATTATCGAAGACTTCTCCGGAGTATCAACGAATACAATGGGATCAACTGAAACGATCCGTTAACGGATTGGTTAATAAGGTCAACACAAGCAATATCCGTGACATTGCCCAAGACGTTTTCTCTCTCAATCTGATTCGTGGAAGAGGACTGTTTGCTAGGAGTCTCATGAAGGCTCAGGCAGTGTCACTTTCGTATACACCTGTTTACGCAGCTGTCATAGCTATTGTCAACACCAAGTTGCCACAGGTTGGCGAGCTGCTTGTTAAACGTCTGGTTATTCAGTTCCGAAGGGCTTATAAGCGTAACGACAAGGCTGTGTGCTTAAGCAGCAGCAGCTTTATAGCCCATCTATGTAACTTTCAAGTTGCACATGAAATATTGGCTCTGCAGATTCTGCATCTATTGCTACAAGAGCCTACAGATGACTCTGTTGAGATTGCAGTTGGGTTCATTAAGCAAGTGGGTGCGTACCTGGCAGATACCAGTAGTGCAGCTTCGAATGGAGTGTTTGAAAGGTTCCGGGCCATTCTGCAGGAGGGAAATATAGAAAGAAGGACCCAATATATGATTGAGGTTTTGTTTCAGATTCGCAAAGATGGCTTCAAAGATAACCCAATCATACCTGAGGAGTTGGATCTAGTCGAAGAGGATGACCAAATCACACATATGATTGGTCTGGACGATGAGCTCAAAAATGAAGATAGCTTGAATGTCTTTAAATTCGATGATGCCTACGAGGAGAGTGAGAAGAAGTACGAGGAAATCAAACGGGAGATTCTCGGTGATGACAGCGAGGGAAGTGGAGAAGATGATGATGATGATGACGATGACGAGAGTGAAAGCGAAACAGAAGAGGGAGAAGGTTCTGCAAAAGCTGTTTCGACTACTACGACGACCAAGGACGGGGTTGCGATCAAGGATATGACGGAAACCGAGCAGGCCAACCTTCGAAGGACGATCTATCTGACTATAATGGCCACTATGTCGGTGGATGAGATCTGTCACAGACTTTTGAGGATCAAAGTCCCCGAGGGACAAGAGCATGTTATTGCCAATATGGTTGTCGACTGTTGTGCGGAGGAGAAAGTCTACAATAAGGTTTACGGGGCCGTAGGAGAGAGGCTCTGTCGACGTCATAGAACATGGAGTCAGTTGTTCTGCGGGGCTTTCACACACTATTATGGTATAATACATCGATACAGTCCCTCGAAAATACGAAATATTGCCACGATGTTTGGCTTCATTCTCGCCTCTGACTCGATCTCACTCGGCGTCTTGGAATGTGTGACAATGTCGGAGCAGGAAACCACATCAGCTTCTCGAATATTTATAAAGATCCTTTTCCAGGAAATGCAGCAGGAAATAGGTGTGGCAGAGCTTGTCAAGCGTCTTCAGGACCCATATATAAACGAACAATTGGCAAACATCTTCCCAATGAGCGGCAATGCCGAGGAGACCAGGTTCTCAATCAATTACTTCACTGCAATCGGACTGGGTGTTGTGACGGACAAGATGCGTGATTATCTAAAAGCTCTGCCACCCCCACCACCTCAAACACAGCGAGGACGGTCTATTTCCCGCTCGGAGTCTTCACGTTCACGAACACGCTCAGGATCATATTCATCGTACTCAAGATCAAGGTCACGATCTAGGTCATATTCGTCGGACTCTTATCGATCCCGAAGAAGATCATCATCGAGAGTTCGATCTCGACGCTACGATTCCCGCTCCCGCTCCCGATCTCGAAGTTTCAGCTCAAGATCACGGTCAAGATCAAGATCCCCTGTACGACGTCGTGTGCAATCTCGTTCACGCTCCCCAGTGCGTCAAAGTGAGCGTCGTGACAGTGTGGACCGACCAAAACGGCAACGAAGCATTACTCCTGACCGTCACGACGGCAAAAGAAGAGCCCGTGCAGCCGACTATATTTAATAGAACCTCCTGTACATTATTAACGTCGTTTGGTATAAGTTATTCAATTATTACGTGAGACTCCACGTGACGATTTCGGGAGATCCCGCATCCGTGCGGTTACCGGCGTGCGCCCGAAAATCGGTTGGGAGGTTCCGACAATCAATGACCCGGGCAAAAACCTTTCTCAACCAACGAAACAGTTGATTAATATTCGCATTTCGGATTGAAGCAATGCTGAAAGCGGTGATTCCTACAAGTTCGTTAAGAGCAGCTCAGCTGCGTACGGTGGTGCGGTTTAGTCGGGGCATGGCTTCTTCAAGTGAGTGAAAGAAGCATGTTGATATCCAATCAGCGAGCGGATATACTAATGTTTGATAATTATAGCTGAGGAGCATGATGTTGTTGTAATTGGAGCCGGACCAGGCGGGTGAGTAAAGTTGGGATTAAGGAAAGGTATATATGACTAATTGATGGTTATTAATAGTTATGTTGCGGCCATAAAAGCTGCTCAGCTTGGACTGAAGACGGCATGCATTGATAAAAGAGGACCTCCAGGAGGAACATGTTTGAATGTTGGTTGTATTCCTTCAAAAGCGTTGTTGAATAATTCCCATTTGTATCATCAGATTCTTCATGATACAAAGAAGCGTGGAATTGATGTTGATCCTAGTAATGTACAATTGAACCTTAAGAATTTCATTAAAGCCAAGGATGATGCGGTTGATGGGTTGACCCGAGGTGTTGAGTTACTTTTCAAACAAAATAAAGTGGATTACTTTAAAGGATTCGGAAGTTTTGTTAACGAACATGAAGTTAAAGTGGATCTGTTGGACGGAGAATCCACCACTGTTAAAGGAAAGAATATCATCATTGCCACTGGATCAGAGCCCACTCCGTTCCCAGGAATCGAAATCGATGAAAAGAAGATTGTCACTTCCACCGGAGCCCTTGCCCTGACGGAAATCCCCAAGAGATTGGCGATTATTGGTGGAGGTATCATTGGTTTGGAGATGGGGTCTGTTTGGGCTCGATTGGGTTCGGAGGTCACTGTTATTGAGTATCTTCCTGCCATTGGAGGTGCTGGTATGGATGGTGAGATTGCCAAGTTAGCTCAGAAGACCCTTAAGAAGCAGGGCTTGAACTTCAAAACCGGCACCAAGGTTATCAGTGCCAAACTTGATGGAGAAGCTGTCAAGATCGAGGTCGAGAATGCTAAGAATGGCAAAAAGGAAGAGTTGGAGGCCGATGTACTATTAGTCGCCGTGGGACGTCGTCCATTCACTGAGGGTCTCAACATCGATAAACTCGGACTCGACGTCGATGAAAAGGGACGATTGGTCATTGACCAGGAATACCGCACTAAGCTGCCCCATATCCGAGTCATTGGTGACGTGACTTTCGGAGCCATGTTGGCCCACAAGGCCGAGGAGGAGGGCATTGCTGCTGCCGAATACATCAAGAAGGGCCATGGACATGTCAACTACGGTGCCATTCCCTCCGTCATGTACACATTCCCCGAGTTTGCGTGGGTCGGCCAGACTGAGGAACAGGTCAAGAACAGTGGAGTCGCGTACAATATCGGAAAGTTCCCTTTTGCGGCCAACTCGCGTGCCAAGACCAACCTCGACACTGAGGGAGTCGTCAAGTTCATCGCCGAGAAGGAGACCGACCGCGTGCTGGGTGTACATATCTGCGGCCCCAACGCTGGTGAGATGATTGCAGAGGCTGTTTTGGCCATTGAATATGGTGCCAGCTCCGAGGACATTGCCCGTACCTCGCATGCTCATCCCACTCTATCTGAGGCATTCAAGGAAGCCGCCATGGCCACTTACGACAAGGCCATTCATTTCTAGAGCACGCAAAGTCACAGCAGAGTTTACAAACTACTACTTTTTCGTAAATAATATACACAAGTTCTTTATTATTACATTACCAAAAACAAAATGTTCTTATCGATAGGTCGAGATGCGCACCTTGCCTATGATAGGCTCCAACGCTTTCGGAAGCCATTCCGCCGCGTCGCCCTCAAACACCCACCCATCCACAGCCTGGTCTCCTGGAGTAGGCTCTGTATTGAAGATGGCGACTTTCCCTCCTCGCATCACCACCTGTTCGACATATCCGGCCGCTGGCCAAACGGCTCCGCTAGTACCAATCACCAAGATAAGATCAACACCCTTCGTGATAAACTCGTCAGCTTTTGTCACCACCTGTAGTGGTAATGGTTCTCCAAACCAGACCACACCTGGTCGTAGTAATCCCTGTTTACAAGAGGGACATATTGGCAGTTCCTGTATTGGGATCGAAACATTTGAGTCTGTATTATTGTCGTTATCTATCCTTAGGGCCGGTACCAAAGGATGTTGGTAGTTCTTTTCCTTATAACTACACATGAAAGATGTACATTTGAGAGTAAACAAATCTCCATGAAGATGTAATAAACTGTCGGAAGGATGTTTAGCTCGAGAACTAAGGCCATCGACATTCTGAGTCAAAGTAAGAAATTCATCAGGCCGCCGCCTTGCCAATTCAGCCAAGGCATAATGACCCATATTAGGCTTTGCCTTAAGAGCCGCTGCCCGGCGCATACTATAAAATTGCCATACCAACGCAGGATCATCTTCAAAGGCATCTGGAGTCGCCAGTTCTGCAGCATCATATCCTCGCCATAGACCCCCGGAGCCTCGAAAAGTGGGAAGCCCCGAACTGGCAGATAAACCTGCACCCACAAGGGCTAAAATGCGTTTCGAAGCACATAAATACTGCTGGAACGTTATCAAATCACTCGACATATACCAAACAGTTATCAGTGGCTAATTAGCGTGATTTGGATGATCTTCCTACAAAATTACTGCGCTGAGACTGCCACGACTGGGACTTTATTGCTTTTTGCCGCCACCATCTGTGCGGCCCGATGACGTGCGGCTTGGCTGGATTGGTCAGGAGTAACTGATTGAGAAGGTGAAAAAAGATTATTAATATTAAGATTCAAGATATTAAAAATGATGAGTTTGAAAAGGAGAAGATGTAATTTCATTGTTTCTTTCTTTGAACATGGTGAAGATGGTCAAACGTGTGTTTGTGTTATTGAATATATTCAATATTGTGCGTTTGATTACTGCTGAGATTGATTTTTCACCGATTGAAGGAGAATTTGTTGAAGATGGCACAAATTTGGATCATGTTTTACCTCATGAGTGTCATAAATTGATCCAACATGCTGTGGATGAATCCGGTTGTGGTGAATTTACAGATGAGAATCTACCATGTTTCTGCAAAGCTGGGGTCATCAATAATGAATTATTGGCTTGTGTACAATCTCATTGCTCTCCTAATGAGGTTCTTCACATGTTTTCTCTTGCAGGCCGTTCATGTGCCGAAGCAAGCGTCTCTCTCAACCTGCCAAAAGCTGGACTTAAATGTCCTGAACCAACGTCTCCTTCAAAAAGACCTCTGCCAGTGCCTGAACCAGCATTGACTTCAAATGATGACAATAGCGAAACAGATATTCAACCAGAAGGTGATGATACTTATCCAGCTTCACCATCCACTGCAGATCCTGCTGAACCCTCTGGTTACAAACCACTCAAACCTTCAACCCCCGGTAGATCTACTCGTCCCTCTCGTCCAACTGCCCCCTTGATTCCTACAAGCTATCCAACGCCTCCTGGGGGACCCGGTGGAAATAATAATGGAGCCGGTGGTAATAGTGGTGGAAATAATGGTCCTGGAGGTGGGAATGGAGCTGGAGCTGGTGGGAATGGAGCTGGTGGTAATGGAGCTGGTGCTGGTGGTAATGGTGCAGGATCTGGTGGCAGCAGTGGCACTGGTGGAAACGGTGCTGGAGTTAATGGTGGTGGTTCTTCAGGTAATTCTGGCAATTCTGGAAATTCTGGTTCTTCAGGGAATCAAGGAAATCCGGGCTCTCCAGGCTCTCCAGGCTCTCCAGGTAATTCTGGTTCTCAGGGATCCCCAGGCTCTCCAGGCTCTCCAGGCTCTCCAGGCTCTCCAGGTAATTCTGGAAACTCAGGTTCCCCAGGTTCTTCAGGCAATTCTGGGTATCCAGGTAGTCCAGGTTCCCCAGGCTCCCCCGGTACACCAGGTACACCAGGTAGACCGGGAATACCTGGGAATCCAGCATCACCGGGACCTGAAGGACAACCTGAGACTCCAGAGTCACCAGAATCCCCAGAGTCACCAGAATCTCCGGAATCACCTGAATCCCCAGAATCACCCGAGTATCCTGAATCGCCCTATTATCCAGAGTATCCAGAAGGTGGTGACAGTTCATCTGGAGATTATCCTGATGATGGTGAATATGGACAGGGGGAAATCCCCGATGATAATGGATCTGAATATCCACCGGAATCAACCGACAATGTCGAACAGACCAATGATTGTACTCGTATTATAGGAGTAACTGGTCTATTTGCCATTCTAGGCTTAATTTCCATTATAATGCTTTAAAAAGAAACTTATAGAATCTTCAATTCGTTTTTCTTTCTTTCTTCTTCTTCGTTAGACATTGAATAGATCGGCAGAGTGCAGCTCCATGGGTATATTTGAGACCAACACCAAAAAGTCAAATTCCACCGGAGAAAAACACACAAACTCCAGACATAAGAATTTAGTGTAATCAAACATGTCAGCCACGCCGGAGGTTTCAGGTAAAGGAGGGGAAGATTGGTATGGGGTAGCGAAGCAGGTATTTGATGGGATATATGAGCTTCGTGATAAGGATGATCGGGATGTTTCGTATGTTTTTCAGACGATGCCAGACCGAAGGTTGGTTCATTATTATAAGACCATCAAGCGACCTATATCATTATATGTGATTAAACAGAATTTGACACATCGTCGATATAATGGGATTAAAGATTTCGTGCTTGATTTGGCCCAAATTACTTATAACGCGAGATTATTTAATCGTAAGCATAGTCAAATCCATGATGATGCTTGTGTGATTGATGAATATATTCATCAACAACTGGAAAGTCTGGGCAAAACTGGGTTATTTTCCGAAGATCAACTCCAATATCCGGAACTGGGACCATTGCCGGAAGGAAGTGATGCAGAACCGGAAGAAGAACGTGTAGAAGGAGAAGAAGAAGAAGAAGGAGATGACGGAGATGATGGCGACGAAGAGGAGGAAGAAGAAGAAGAAGACGATGACGAAGAAGAGGAAGAGGATGCTAGTCCTAAGCCGAGACGTGGAACTACAGGTGGTCGTCGGGGTCGACCTCGTAGAAGTGTGGTGGCAAGTCGTAAGAAACTTCGAGAAGAAGAGGAAGAACGCAGTAGTTTGATGGTTGAAGACCGACGAAAGAAACGTGGTCGACCCCCTACTGTAGATAAACCACATGAACACCGAATAAAGGCAATCATGAGAGGATTACGAAAGGAACGTGAACCAAGAACTGGCCGTATTCTATACCTCGCATTCGAAAAGGTGCCGGATCCAAAATTATACCCCGAATATTACCGTGAGGTCATGGATCCTATTGCTCTCGACGTGATACGGAAAAATATTAAACGACGGAAATATGCTACTGTGGAGATGTATTTGAATGATATGAACTTGATGTTCAATAATGCAAAACAGTTCAACGCAGATGGATCGCAAATCTATAAAGATGCTGTGCATCTTCAACAGGTAATGGTGAATCTCGCAGAAGACGAGATGAAGAAACCCGATAGCGTATATCAGGACCCAGATTCAAACTCAAAGATCTCACGTCTCCCGTTAGATCAAGTCGAACATCGAGGAGAGATTTACCGAGTTGGAGACTGGATCCACATTAGTAACTTGAACGACCCTGCAAAACCAACGATCGGTCAGGTGTTTAGAATCTGGCAAGCTTCAGACGGCCAAAAATGGATCAACGCTTGTTGGTATTATCGCCCGGAACAGACGGTACACCGCATCGATAAGCTATTTTTCGAGAATGAAGTGGTCAAGTCCGGTCAATATCGAGACCACTTGGTTGACGAGATTCTTGAAAAGTGCTTTGTGATGTTTTTCACAAAGTACCAGCGTGGTAGGCCAACTGGAATTGGCGATCGTAGTGTCTACTGCTGCGAGAGTCGTTACAATGAAAACGAAAAAACCTTCAACAAGATCCGTACCTGGAAGGCATGTATTCCCGACGAAGTACGATCTACAGACTATCCTATGGACCTATTTGAACGACCACATCCCCTGCGAAGGGTTGTTTCGCCGATCCGTCACTTGTTGCCGGAGGACGCGAAGGACGACGACCCTATTCCCGAGCCCAAGCTGGGTGTGCCCAACGCGCCTCCTGCTGTGGGTGCAGTCTACAAGCGTCCCATCGACCCCAACGACCCTCCCGAACAGCCCACACCGGATCTGCCTGAGGGCTATAGTGAAATAACCCCGCGGTCGCATGCTCGACGAATGCTACCACCCGGTGGAAGCCATGGCCAGGGCTTCAATCCCAATTCGGCCTCGAGCCAGCAGATGGCTAACTCGCGGTTCCAGACCTCGCGTTCGATTGGCGATACCCTTAGTGGCAGGCAGTCGTACCGGTCGCCGCTGGTAACGGGCATGAATGCAGTGGCCAGCCCATCGCCGGCGCTGAGACCCATGCAGCAGTATCAGATGATTCCTAGCTACATTCCACCGACGCCTCCTTCGACGTTTACGCTGCCGACCGGTGTGCAGAGTCTTTTGCCTGAGAAGAACCTTGAGTCTGTGGCCAAGCTGAAGACCAAGGAGGAGCAGATGATCTGGTTCACCACGCCGCCGGTATGGGTTGCGAACCGGGTGCTTGTGGAGCCGCTTCCCAAGCAGGGACTACAGTTCCGTGTCAAGCGTTCTGCTCAAGACATGGCTGCTCAGGAGGTGGAAGAAGATGTAGATGAGGACGACGAGGATGAGGATGAGGACGAAGAACAGGGCGTCACGAAACCGGTCAAGATCAAGAAGAAATCGGACCGTGAGCCTGCTACGAAGGTGAGACTACATGGATTTGGCCATAGCGCGCGCTATATTGCGTGGAAATTGGCCCAAACAAGCGCTTAGACACCGTAGACTGCTAGCCTAGCCTAATATTATTATTATTATTTCTGTGATATGACGAAACGCGGCACCAAAAACGTGGTGGCCGGGTTGCCTGTGCATGCGTGGACCGTGCGTGTTTCACGTTCATGAAAATTTTTAGGGCACCGCACCGCGCATGAGCCAATTATGCAACAATTTAGGGGTTAAGAAAAAAACCAACTGCAGTTACTAGTAACTATAGAAGAGTCAAGAGGCAAAACGAGGGATATTGAAGGGTAGTAAAAGTATATAGATGTTAGTAGATGAGGGACAACTTTTATTCCCGAGAAAAAAGTGCTTAGTTGTAGATTCCCCAGTATTGCTCGACATTAAGGTAGCCAGGAGCTTTCCATAGGTCGTTGTAGGCGGAGAATAGCACCACGTCGTTGCCGACCGAGGCCTTCAACGAGGCGATGGCGGCCTGCAGGTTTTGGGGAGAAGGAACAGCCACGCCGTTGGTGTCACCCTGGCTGGGCCATCCTGACTCGGAGATCAGAACAGTCTTGGAGCCGTTACAAGCTTCCCAGACACGTTGGATTTGCTGGACGGCCCATTCACCGGCTTGGCCGGCCGTGACGCCGCCGTCGAAGAAGGCATGGGCGTTGACGGCCATGTAGTCGGATGCGGCGCAGAGGCCAGGGTTATTGATGACGGCAATGAAGGTATCGACAGAAACGACAGGGCCTTGGTAGCCGTAACCACGGAGGATTCCACGGGCCTGGCTAGTGTAGGAGAGGATCTGGTCGACCGTGGCCTCGCCGCTGTTGACGAGTTCATTTCCAATTGACACGGTGTGGACAATGCCCCAATTGTTGTTGACACCGGATTGAATGGTGGACAAGTCACCGGGGATGTTGCCGATATCAAACACGCCTACAAACAGCTTCTGGCCGCTGGCGAGAGCAGCCGCCACGTTGGCGACCTGGTTACAGTCAACACCGTAGATACGGATCACAGAGTAACCCGTAAGTTGGGCAAGGTCGGATTGGACTTCCTGGGCCGTCTTGCATCCACCCTGGTCGGTGTAGGGAGAGTACGAGATACCGAAAGCTCCGGCACTTCCGGCGTTGCTACCAGAGGAGGGAGCAGAGGATGAAGCCGAGGCCGGGGCCGCTGCGGATGAAGCAGCAGGGGCCACGGTAGCCAAGCTGGTAGGAGGGGCTTGGGGAGCGGGAGCGCTATAAGCCGAGTTTGCGCCAATATTGGCGGGTACAGAAGCAGAGACGATTGCTTGGGCTGCAGAGGCGACACCGGTAGGAGCCACATCACCAGCAGTCACGTAATGAGTGACGATTTCCGTGACAAAAGCCTCAACAGGTTGAGCTTCACGTTTATGGACGTGATGTTGGACAGGTTGGGCCACAACATTGGACACTGCCAATATGGCGATAGCGACCTTGGACAAAAAAGAAGAATACATGTTGATAAATGAGAACCAGCTCAAACAAACAGTTTAGATCGATAAGTTAAAACAAAAGGAATGGGTGATATGATATATCTCTGTAATTTAAAACCAAATTACAAATGTTGTAAAAAGAGAGAGAGTCTTCAAGAAAGGAGTGATTGAAAGACACAAAAAAAAAAAACCTGACGAGTCCAATGAAAGAATGGAGAAATTGAAGGTTATAAAGAATTAACAGAAGAAAAAGTGGTCATGGCGAAAAAAAAGGGGGTTTCCACGGTTGTTTTGGTTCAACTTGAGGTAGAAGTCCCAAATAGGTATAAATGCGGGTGTTCAACGCGCGTCAATGCATTCACCATATTTGGAAATGCACCTTTAAAACATTATTATGCATTATTGTTAGAAAACGTTTAGTTTCAACTTTACTAACAAAACTTCAACGTTTCAACGCTTCAACTTGCCTAGATTACCCCTGAAAAATCATACAAATCAATGATATTCATTTGTTTTATCATTCTCTTTTGAGTTTCTAATATGTTAATCAAATCATAAATCAACCTTAACTTGACACGTTTTACATTCTTGTTCTTCTTATTGATGTTGTTTTTCCAACATTCCAACCAAATTAAAGTCATACGAAATATTTGGGTAGAATACCTTTAGTGACGTTTAATCCCAAACGCGAAAATTAATACTTTTTGTACCAATCGATTTCGATCATCGATTTCGATTCGATGCTCATCGCGTAAATCCTTTTTTTTAAAAAATACCATCAAATTTGATTCAAAACTCGCGTTTTTTTATCCTTGTCATAATTTGATATAACTGTATTAATGAAAATAGACGCGAATTTCAATCCATTTTCAATTCATCCATGATATTCCTTCGTCGAGAGCACATTAATCCAATGCTTCATTGCCAAGCCGGCTCCAATTCAAGGATCCAAAAGTGAGGACTCTTTAAAATCAGGCCTAAACAGACAGACTAGTCTGTGTGTTCAGTCAACATGTATGACCGACCAATAAACCTCTAAGATAAGATCCAATTTCCGAAGGAATTCAATAATTCCTTCCGAGATCTTAGTACTTGGTTATTGTCGTAGAATATAAATACATTTTTTATGATATTCCAATCATAATGGTATGTTTTACCAAACCAATAGAAATGTCAGTCAATAGAAACCAATTTCGACAAGAAAAGACCGGATCAAGAATAAATACAATATTCATTCTTGTATCAACCAAATAAACGTAAAATATAATAAAAACAAACAAGCATAAAGAGAATACCACCATAAAACACATATTTATCTTGAAAAGCTCTTCTTTCCACCAAACGTATGGTTTCATTGGAGATTCCTAGAGTACCAGCAACACCTAGAATGGCTCTTTGAGTGGATTTAAGATATTCTCTTTGTTCACCAAGATCCCCCAAGACTTCTCTTCCTCTGGCCAAGAAATCGTCTAATTGTTCTCCTGCTCTTGAAAGAACATCATGTTCTCGTTCCAGACCTTGTTCACGACTCATATCACTATACATGGCATTCCGACTATCATAAGGATTCTCAGATGCTTCACCAACCACATCTCTTGATCCTCCAGCATGTCGACGACCAAACAATTCTTGTCGGTTTGTACTATGGATTCCTTCTTCTCGTTGTAATTTCAATTGTTTGAATTGTTCCTTGGCATCATTAAGTTCAGTGCGGAACTTTTCGATTCTAACATCGGCTTTATCCTTACGATCCTGGGAAATCTCATTGGATGCAGAAGTGGAATATTCTTCTATGGTTCGTGCAAATGAAGTGATGGTTGCCGAGATTTGTCCTTGAAGCGATAACGGGGCCGATTCTGCACTGGATGCAAATACATCCAAATCTCTCTTTAATGCTTGAGATTGCTTAACAGCATGATTAAATAATGAATTCTATTTCATATATTAATATCGATTATCCCCTTCAATCTCAATTTATTCCCACTTACCATTGTTCATAAATTAAGTCTTACGTGGCATAAAATTGATGGTGGGGTTAAGCGAATCTCCCCCTCTTTTCCTGCATCTAATTTTTTATTCTATTGAACCATCACCAAAATCGTTCACCATAAATCTTCAATGAACGTATTTTTGGCGGTTACATACATACTACCTGCATATATTTAGTTAGTTTTTTAAACTTAGGCAGTGCTGCTGTTGTTCATATGCCGGATTAGCCGGTTAGCTTTTACTCAAAACAAACACCATCATGATGATAAGATTCAGGTCTAATATTATAAGAGGGATCCGGTATATGTCTAATCATCCGTTGATTTCCAGGTTGGAAGCTCATGATCAAGATCGTATCGCAATCCGTCATGTACCATCTGGAAACGTTTATACATATGGTCAACTTCTACGGGATATAGCCAAATGGCAGACGATTCTTGAGAAGTATCAAGGAAATCGTATTGCTATTATGGGTGAAAATAGTTATCAGTTCGTGGTACCATTCATTGCCAGTATGACTCTACCAAAGACCTTGGCCATGCCATTGTGTACAAATCACACTGAAAATGAACTGGATTACCAACTCACAGACTCGGGCGCCTCGGTCATTGTCACTCCTCGCCGGTTTCTCGATAAAGTCGCCTTCACCGCTACAGAGAAGATCGTATATGAAGATGAGCTCAGCTCTTCGAGCAGCACCGCAAAGACGGTGAGAGATATACCAGGTGGAACCTCCAGTGGACATATGCTCTACACTTCCGGTACATCTGGTAAACCTAAGGGAGTAGTGACCCCACTACATACCTTTGTTTCCCAGGCAAAGTCCCTGACTGAGGTCTGGCAGATCAACGAAGACACAAATCTGCTGCACGGCCTGCCACTGCATCACGTCCATGGCCTCTTGATCGCACAGACTTTACCCCTGCTAGCAGGTGGAAGAGTAGAGTTCTTGTTCCCCTTCAATGCTGAGTCGTTCGTCAAAAGACTGGTGGACAAAGATTTGCCTACAATCAATACCTTCACGGCGGTTCCTACAATCTACACGAGAATTATCAGCTACATCAACTCGCTGCCGGCTGAACAGCAACAAGAAGCCAAGGACGCAATAAGCTCTTCTCTTCAACTCAGCATGTGTGGATCGGCAGCGTTGCCAGATCCATTGAGGAACTCATGGGAGAAGCTTGCCAATGGACAGGTCCCCCTTCTCGAAAGATATGGCATGACTGAGACTGGAATCACATTCTCCCAGCCATTGGACGAGTCGCTGCGTAGACCCGGTAGCATTGGACGACCGGTGCCATCTGTCATTGCGAGGCTACAGGATACTGATACCAAAACTGTCATCTATCAATCCGATAAACCATCTGCAGAGACACCGGAGACCTCGGGGGAAATCCAGCTCAAGGGGCCCGTGGTTTTTGAAAAGTACTGGGGGAAACCCGAAGCCACTGCTGAAACCTTCAGCGAGGATGGGTGGTTCCTCACGGGTGACATTGCACGCGTCGACGGCGAAGGCAACTTCTATATTCTTGGCCGCGCCAGCATGGACATTATAAAGTCTGGCGGTGAAAAGATCTCCGCGCTGGAGATTGAGCGCGAGATTCTTGGTCTTTCTCAGATTTCAGAATGCTCCGTGGTCGGTGTTGAATCAGAGCAATGGGGCCAAGAAGTATCGGTTGTAGCGACGCTTTCATCCCAGGGCAAGCAGGAGTCATTTGATCTCAAGGACCTCAAGAAGGAACTCAAGAAGAAGCTTGCAGGCTGGAAAATTCCCAAGCGGTTACTAGTGGTGGATCAGATCCCGCGGAACCAAATGGGCAAGGTCAACAAAAAAACACTTGTCAAGCTTTTTGACTGATATATTATATACAACTACTTACTACACATTCCAAGCTTTATGTACATTTCTTGTAATAAATAGCGGTGGTGTTTCCTCCACATACCAACTCCTGGCTTACCTTGGCATTCCGGATCTTGCCAGCACCACTAGTAAACTGCAGTTCCTTTTGCTTGAATAGAAGCAACTTCATGGAGCTTACATCACTGTCGATACTAGGGATCTGGCTGGGCTGGGCGATGTTATTCCGCTTTCCATTTCCTAGCTGAGAGAACTGGTTTCCTCCCCATAGTAAAACAGTTTTGTTTTCGTCATCATTATCCAGTGTGACTGCGGTGTGAGTTCTTCCCACGCTCCACTCATCAATGCCCACCTTGACAGTCTGTTTCGTGGACTCGAAATACTCGCTCAAGCCGCTAAAGTATTTGATTTTCAAAGGTGACGACTGCGAATGAGCAAAAGAGCCCGTTCCAAGCTGACCTGTGATGCCATTTCCCATTGAATACGAGTCTGTATCACCATCTGCGGTGGACACGGTGAAATACGAGATTTCTCCCCCGGCGGCAATATTCGTAACTCGGGGTCTCGATTTCGGAGAGTACAGTTTATCCACAGATAGCCGCGTGGGCACCGACATTGCCGCACTGCGATAAGAGTAGGTGAATCCCAATTGGCCGTGTGTGTTTTCACCAAACACCATCAGGTCGCCCTTGGCGGTGCGAGCCAGGGAATGGAAGTCTCCAGCCGCGATTTGCTCCACGGGCCCGAACTCCCGCAAAAGCTTGATTTCGTGGAGTGCACCAGGTTCTGGAGCAGCATCAAACTGGGACATACTTGCAATTCCATACTGACCACGAGATCCGTCGGGTTTATCTGAAGGATATAGACCACTGCTTCCGCTTAGGACCTTTCCATGGTTTGTCAATGCCAATAGATGCTCTTTACCTGCTTGTACATCAACAATTTTCTCCCAATATGATAATTTAGGAATCACCACTGATATATATCCCATATCTTCATTTCCTTCTCCGTAATTCCAGAATGGAATGTAACTTGTGTACCATGGTCGTTGATTAGGTGTAAATCTGTCCGATCCAGCATCCAATTTCCGTTTCGATGCAGGCCAAGCATATAGCTTGCCATTACTGGATAATCCATATACAGTCTTACCAGATATACGTACCTGATGAATATCTTTTCCTTGTAATGTCACAGTTGGTTGCTGTTTATAGTCGGAAAACTGCTGTCCCCATTGAACAACATCACCATTCTCCAATACTGCAACGCCAATATCTTCTGTTAAAGCCATATCCCTTAGAAGTTTTCCATCAAAAAACTCAATTCGCTGAGGGGTTTTGATCATCTCTTCCGGCGATGCAGGTGCAACAACCCTACCTCGATTATAACCCCATGCATATACACCGGGACGTTTTGAAGAGTCAGACTCCAAAAGAATCGGTCCATTGGCTAACGATACATAAGTAAATACAGTGGTTGTCAAAGCAAATCCAGATCGGATCTTCCACATGGTTTTTTGGTTGCGGATAGTAAGAAAGTCCGCTTTGATCTTTAAACTTCACGATCTTCATTCGACCATTTCTTCAATATGATGATTCGTAGAAGTAGTAATAATGTTTGTCGCTGGACGACCAAGATTGGTGGAAGAAGCATACGACATGCTAGTAGTAATGGTACTCAGTTGAAACTTGGTCAATATCATTTTGATACTCGCAAGTTTTCTTTACAATTGGAGCGCCAGGGGTTCACCCAAACACAAAGTGAAGCAGTATTAAAGGCACTTGCCACAGTATTGGATGATACAGTGGCCAATCTTTCAAGCAATTTAGTGTCGAAAGAAGAGTTTTCTCGACGAATGTACCAACAAAAAGTTGATTTCACCAAACTCAAATCAGAACTACAAACTTTGGATAAAACAGAAGTGACACGAGTAACCAATGAACATGAACGATTGGCCACAGACCTCGAGAAATTGAAACAGAAATTCAAAGATCAAATAGCCAAATCACGGGCCAACGTGCGATTAGACCTAAATCTTGAAAAAGGCCGAATCCGTGAGGAATCCGCAGTTCATGAGTTGAAAATCAAGGAAACAGACACTCGAATAGACCAGGAACTGTCGAATTTCAAGACTCAGATCGAAGGTACCAAGGTCCAAGTCGTACAATGGCTTATTGGTGTTTGTACCGGTACTTTTGCCGTTGTATTGGCATATATCCGTCTAGTATCATAGATTCCTATTTATTATTATTATTATTATTATTATTCAAGTTTGTACAGTAACTTAAACCTCTAAAGATCAAACAATTTCTTAAGGATTCGTACTGTATCCTGAGGATTCTGCACGGCATGGCCAATAACACGAGGATCAGTGTAAATCTCATAATCATTACCACCCTTATAGGTCTTGTCACCAAAGAAGTGAATGTTCTTGAAATGGTCATTTTCAATATGTTGCAAGCAATACGTCTTATCCCATCCAGTGGGGAACACATCAAAGGAGATCTGTCCACCAATTGAATACGTCAACCCATAGTCGGGGAATTCCTTCCTTAAAGCATCAATCATTTTTTCACGAATATGATTGGCTTTATCGTAAACTTCATACTCATTTCTCTCCGCGGTAGAAGCATTACGGCCAACAGGCGATACGTTGATCATACCATTTCGAAACTCAACAAAAGTACCTCTTCTCTTGGGTAGATCAAGATCAGCCAGATATCGAAGGATAAACTTGATCAACCCGTTGTACTTGTCCTCTCCAATCCAACCAATGAAGCTTTGACTGGCCAATTGGACTCCTGACCGATACGCAATAAGTCCATTCTCGGAAAACGCGTAGTCAAACATTTCAAGAACATTTTCCCCCAATTGTTCAACCTGCTTGGGCAGATTACTACCCCCTACAAAGCCAATCACGACTTTTTCACGAAGCTTCTCCAACGTCTGCTTAACTTCATCTGAAATATGAAGTCGTGCAGGCGTCAAAGTACCATCAACATCAAATAATACAATAGTATCCCTCTGGGGTCGTTCCTCAATCGTGCTCACAGTCATTGTTCTATTTACGGGTCCTGAAAAATATATAAAGGTTGACGTGTTTCCAACCAAATGGTTTTCTTTTGCAGGTGTCCCCTCAACATTTTGTGCTATCCTCCACGCGTTAAAAACACATAATTGCCCATTACATCCTCAATAAACTGTAATAAACAACAATATTCTATCTGATGATACTCCTTGATCTCTATTTTATAGAACTGTAATTATATTTTCAAACGAATTATTATTAAGATAGTTAGAGCACTTTTTCTATCAAATATCTCTAAGATGTCCAATTTTGGTGTGTTTTCGATTTTCAATTCAAAAACTCATTTCTCCCAACAAATCACGTGATGTTCTTTCCGGGTAACTTTCTGCTTAATAAGAGAACGCGATTTTATAGGACTTTCAGTTGAAAGAAGTTTTAGATAAACAATACAATTTGGAATTTTAGATGGTTTACTCTAAAGTTATTTAATTTAAACTGAAACAGGGTTGTATTCAGGGAAGTCAATCAGGGATTGTTCTAGAGGACCCTTCTTGGTCAAGAACTTGACGTAGGCACCATCTTCTCTGATCTCACCAGCCTCACGACGCTTGACATATTCAGGTCGGTCCAAGTTAGTGAAACCCCACTTCTTGGAGATGATGATCTTCTGTTGACCGGGAAACTTGTAACGAGATCGTCGCAGAGCCTCAATAACAACAGCCTTGTTGGAATCCTTGGTTCGGACAGACAGGATAATCTGACCAATGTTGACTCGGGCAGCAAGACCCTGGGGCTTACCCCATGCACCTCTCATACCTTGTTGCAATCTATCGGCACCTGCACATGACAACATCTTGTTGATACGCAACACATGGAAGGGATGCACACGAACTCTCATGTGGAAAGATTCTCTTCCAGAGATCTTAGTAATGTACTTGTTGGCGCAGATACGGGCGGCCTCGAGAGCTTCGGAAGAAAGCTGTTCCAACTCGTTGGAAACGAGATGGACACACAGAGGGAAGTCATCGACATTGGCACGCTTTCGGCCAAGATCGTAAATTCTGATCTTGGAATCAGGCACTCCTCGATTGTATCGCGACTTGGGGAACGGCTTGTTCTTGCAATATCTGTAACATCTAGCTGGACGTCTGGCCATCGTTAACTGTTGGACAAAATGTTAGTTTTAAAATACTATTAATAAGATGTCGAGAGAGGTTTGTCTGAGGTTGCAAATGAGATGTTGGTGGGCTTTTATACCGATGACTGGTCACGCTTTGTAATACCCCAAAAAAACATTAACCTAACTAAGCAGCAACTTTTCTTCCACTTGTTTCCACCATATTCACCGATATCTCCATTATTCATAAACAACCCCCAGAACATCCAATCTCCATCGCATGGCGAGTCTCATTACTTACGTTTTTCGTTAGTGGTTGACGGGTGTGAAGGGAGGAAAATTGATGATGGACTTCTACTATTTCAAATGTGGTCGTTTGCCCGCAGGGAGGCGCTCACGATTAGAAATCACAGGGCATTTGCCTATTCCGGTAATATTTGTGACTGCTTCTGTCTTGTTGAGGATATTTTTGCTATTACGTAATGCAATTGGGAATTGGTCACGTGCCTTGATGATTTCCATGGCAACAGAAATCGGATAATTTCAGATTCAGGATGATTCGGATAATTTCAGATTGAGATTCTTATCTGTACAGTCTAAAGTCTTAGATAGGAGTTTGTCACGTTCGTAGGCCTAATAGGAACTAAGCAATACGACTACCCCCGGTTGGATATTTCTAAATTTAGGCCTGAATCTAACACACCAGACTCCAGACGTAGACAATTAAGGATGAGAAGATCTAAACGGTTGAAGGAATGTCCAAAAATACTTGAATTAACTAGACATTATATGAGAAAACAAATAACAAACCAACTTTAAATGAAAGAGAAATATAATAACAGGAAAACAAGCATAGAATGGAGTTTAGTCCATACCGTCTCGAAGTTCGATAAATCTCATATAAAGACCTTTACTCATCTTTCGACACTTCTTACCGTAGTAAACCATTGGTAAAGTGAACATGAAAAACACGAAGTCCACGACTCCCACCACGATATAGGCATTCTGAACACCCAGATTGGTGATCCACGCATCACATGCAAAGGAGAAAATGCATCCGATAGTGTTGTTGATGACGGAAACACCCACCATGCCTTCCAACACCATCTTGGGGTAGCAGTCGACGAGGTACGACATACTGATATCACCGGCGCAACCCCAGCCAAAGCCGATGAAACCAAGTCCGACATAGGGGACAGGCCACGCCCATTCCTGGGCAGTTCCAATTCCAAACAGAAACATTCCCAAAGGACTGATGATGGTGGTGGGAATCATAAGCCACAGTCTGAACTCAGCCTCTTGAATACCGTTGTTTCGCTTGGCCATCCAACGGACAAAGATATCCGAGTAATAACCACTGTAGAAACAGCCGATGATGGCTCCAATCAAGGTAGGGATGTTCATGAGCGCAACACCGGCGTCGCCATAGTTGTAAGGAGCAACCGACCAATTATCGTCTTCAGTGGTCAGGTAGAATGTGAGCCATGCGTCCTGAGACCCCCACTGGAGCCCTGAGTACAAAACGGGGATGAACAAGAATACTCTGAAGGTAAGCAGAAGTCGCTTGAAATATTGCTTGAATCCAGTTCCGATGATGTTGGGAGCGAGAGTGATGAGAGCGATGCTTTGCCAGTAGGTACGGGGTTTCTCGTCACTGAAAGAATCAGTTCCTTCGACAGTAACAGGTCCAACATTATTAGGAGATGAGCTGGAGGAGAGTTTCTCGTCCGAGGCACTTGGATCCTGGGGAATAACTGTGGTATCATCGCTGCTATCCTTCCCCTTGTCCAGACCCAAGGCTTGTTGGCCGTGAGTCTGAGTTTGGTTATAATAAGTAGTGGAATGAGAGTCTCGATCAAAAGTGGTCTCTTCAAGGCCGAAGTAAAGAATAATCAACACCACAGCGGAACATATGGCTCCGAGGTTTCCGACCCATCTCCAACCGATTCGGTCGGCGATGTAACCGGCAATCAGAGGTCCCAGATAGGTACCGATAGAGGTAGCCAAGATATAGACGGCTAAAGCGGCTGGCAGCTGATGTTGGAAAAAAACATCAGAGAGTGACAGTTGGACCTGGGCTTCGGCAACCGCCTCGGAAGCACCCACGAACAGTTGACTGACAACGGCATCGGAAGTTTGTTGGACGCGGCCGAACCACACGGCACCACCGAGGCCAATGACAATACAGACTAGATAAGCGATTCTTCGCCCATAAAGAAATGCGGTAGGGGAGATTAGAAGAGTGAAATATCCAATACCAATAAATAACACTCCAGCACCGGTATTGAAACTATTCCAAGAAATATTGAGATCACTATTCATTCCATCTTGTGCGGCACCAGCATCGTTTGAAGTTGCGGCTGTGAAACCCGTAACTAAGCAAACCAGCAACATATGCCAATATTTGCGAAATAAACTCCAGTTAAGAGGGTCATTTACTGACTTAGAAGGTTGAGGTTGTAAAATGACATTTCCATGACGTTGAAGGTCTCTTAAACCTGGATCCATATGTTCATCATCGATAAAGATATGATCTGTACCAGGAATATAATCCTCATCATAAAGATCTCGATTCATGATTCAACTTATTTTCAAAGAGAGTCCTTCTTAAATGCTTTATAAATAAATCCAACCAAGATCTTAAAAAACCTGGGAAAGAAGGAAAGAAAGAAAGGAAGAAATAAAAAAATTTATCAAAACTTTTCACTTCTTAACTTAAACAGCAATCAGTGCAATAGTTATAGTCGGGGGAGGGATAACCGCTTATCAGTCCTCAAATCAAATTAAAAGGGCCGATCCTGATAATAATACGGACTCCGCATATACTCCACAATCTACACATTATTTCAATTATCATTTTGATTTTTAGGCCTGGATCCGATATCCGTTCAAATCAAATCATTTGAACTACTATCTCAACTAGATTTAAATAGCCGCCATGCGTCAAACCGGTAGATTAATACCCAATCTAGTAATCTAATCTGATTCCTCCCAACCGAGATTAGGGTTAACACTTTGCATACGCGGTTATTGAGGCGTATTCGGCCTATTACGGGCTATATAATACGGTGAAATCGCTGTTTCGACCCAAAGGCGGCTATTTGAGATAAGCATCAACAGCCCCAATCGTACCGAGAAAAGGGGCTGAAGGCGGCTAAATGTGATTTGCCCCCAAAAATCAACAAAATCCTTCGGGCCCCACCTATAACTAGTGGGTTCTTCCCCTTATCGAGAGTTGTTCCTTACACATCACTTTATTTTGTTGATTTTGATAGTATATTAATTATGTTTGGTACATTTGTTTGTGAAACTGAAGCAGGAGGTGAGGATTCAGATAGTAGTGGAGACGGTAGTAGTGGCTCTATTTTTGATAAACAAAACAATTCGGATCATGGATCCATTACCCCCGAATTGGAGCTGGACTTGGGAGCAGTCTCTCTAGCTTCAGCGAAGGTTCCGCCTCGCGTCGTTATCGTCGGTGCTGGCATATCTGGCTTACGAGCTGCATCTGTATTGAAAAGACATGGTGTAGACGTAATTGTCCTCGAAGCCAGGCATGACAGAATCGGCGGAAGAATGCTCACGAGTAGGAAACCTGGAAAGCCTCCTAGAGAAGTTGGTAAGTATCATCTAAATATCGTTTTGAATCTTGTTCCCTTAACTAACTAATGATTATATCAGGTGCTGCATGGATGCATGAAACTTCTCAAAACCCATTGCTACCTATGGTAACCAAATTGAATATGGATTACTATTATGACGATGGTACGCCCTTGTATTATACGGCGTTAGGAAGAGCTTCTTCTCAATTTAAGGCAAAGAAGGTTGCCGACGAATTCGCCGATTATTGCGAATGGTATTATGAAACAAACCCTGATGCTCCGGACCGTCCGGCCCAGGAATTCATCAAGGAATTTGTTCAAAACCATACTCTTCTTAGTAAGGAAGAGAAACGTTGGGCTCCTTCTGCCTTGAGAGAAATGGAACTGTGGATTGGAATGAACTCCGACCTCAGTTCCTCCAAATTTATGTCTTATTATATCACCGAAAGAAATTTGTATATTACTGGCGGTTATGATAAGATTGTAAACTATTACGCAAAACCCCTCGTCAGAGATAACCAGATTATCATGGCCCAAGAGGTTCAGGAAATCGTGCACTCTGATGTCGAACAAAAAGTCGCCATTCGCTCCATCAACAAACAAACCAATGTTGAGGAAACTTACGAAGGTGATGCCGTAATCGTCACTGTGCCTCTTGGTGTTTTGAAACAAAATATGATTCAATTCACCCCTCCTCTTAGCTCAGAGTTTACCCAGTCGTTGGATAAGTACTCCTTTGCATCCCTCGGTAAATTCTTCTTTGAATTCGATACTATCTTTTGGCCTATGGAAAATGATCAAATCATTTACTATCCGAAAACTCCCGTGGCTGGTGAAGCACCCTTGGAGGGCGCCCTTGCCCACGCGTTTGTCATTTCCAACCTCTGGGTTGTCGCCGGTGTTAAGGAGCTCTGCATCCAAACCGCCGACCCCTTGACCAGAGAACTGGAACCAATGAGTACCGAAGAGATCTTTGCTTTCTTCACCCCGTTGTTCAAGATCATTCAAGCTGAACCCTACAGGGATTTGCCCGAATTGGTCAGCCTTGAGTGCACCAAGTGGTCCATGGATAAGTATGCCGGTTACGGTACTTATTCGGCCTTGAAGGTCGGTGACGACCCAAATCTCTTCATGGACGCCTTGCAGACCTATAAGGGCTCCAACGTCCAGTTTGCCGGTGAGCATTGTACTCTGATTGGTAACGGCTGTGTCCACGGCGCTTTCGCAACCGGTGAGACAGCTGCCAAGAACTTGTTGACCAAGTTCAATATCGATTTCGATGGTGATAGCTCTCCCGTGGCCTCCCCTGTATAATCTCTTACAGTCTTTTTGTTTCATTAAAATGCTCTGAATTACAATTACAGATAATTAGGTAGAATGGGAATAAATTATGATCATTCGCTTACTGAATAATCCACTCTCTGGCATTAAGGCCTTGTCCAAACTCGTGCGTAGATTCGGTCTCACTTCCTCCAAACTCAGTGCTGGTAGCGTAGAAACCAGGCGGTACGCGGATGTTTTTAGCCGTCATGACATCGTGCATGAAGTAGATCTCGTCCTGCTTGCTCTCCAGCTCTTGCAGCAGACGCTGGATCTTGTTTGCCACGTTCTGCCGACGGCGGCGTCCAACCGCGGGATCAGACGACTGATACTTGTTCGAGATTTGAGCGTATTCTTCCTTTAGTGAGTCCAGCTCCTGGGCCATCTTGTCTAGAATGGCTGCTGCTGCTTCCTCCGGAGACAACGAGGGCCTGATCGATTCCTCCTCTTCCCATTCGTCAGCCCTAGAAGTGCCATTTCTTCGCTCCTGAGTCTGCTGCTGCTTCTTCTTCTTCTTTGGATGAGAGAGTTGACAACGATCAATCAACCTCTGCGCCTTGAGCTCGGGTACGTTCGGAACTTCCTTTTTGTCAGCACGAATGTGCTTTACATTAGGCTCCAAGTGGGGCTTACAGCTGTTTTGTCTTAGTTTCATCAGCTGGCTGGCTGTTTCCCGCACCTGCTGCAAACCTTCAAAAAGCTCGTCGACGGGAGGGACATTTTCCTGGTTGGAGATGTCTTCGAGCTCGGTAGGAGTAGCCGGAGGTGATAATGGCACCTCTTGCTGTAAATTCGCTCCTAGGCGTTTCAGGATGTCGATAAGCTCACCTACAGCGGTTTTGTCATTTGCAATGATCTCTGAGAGCCCCTCACGAGGCTTTGTAGAACTGGCTTCCATTTGCGGGGGTTGAGTCGGGCTTTGCGAGGCTGCAGTAGTCTGTTGCTGGTCGCGGAAAATAGGGGGTTGTGATTGGCTTCGCAGCTGAAGGTTTTCATTGCGAAGTTGTTGAAGCTCCAACTCAAGCTTGGCGATGTATTCATTCTTTTCTTTCAACAAGGTCTCGTTCGACGCATGAGACTGAGCTAGTTCATCGTAGCTAGTTTTGGCTTCTTTGGCGAGCTTTGTACTCTCAATTAGCCGTTCTCGTAGCAATGCCGCCATATCTTTATATTTCCTTGCTCTTTCTGCCATTCCCTCGTAGTCTCCGCCCTTCTTATCGGCATTTTTATGGAGATCATTAATTTGATTCTGGTATCTTTTGAGCAATGCTTGCAATTGTTGCTTGTCTTTCTCAAGACGGTCGACTTTGGATTGAAAGCTACTCAAGGCTGTGAAAATCGCCTGGTCGTCATTATCAATTGGCACAGATACAACCGTTTTGTGTCTCGATTCTTTCTTCTTACGCCTGCTAAGACCAGTGGCCTCATCGCTTGAGAAAACTGACGATAAGCCGCTGATATCAGGCAGAGCGGGTACAGCTCGGCCATGGTGAGACGGTTTCTGCTTGGCTGAGGAAAGGCCTTTCATGAGGGAGTCCTCATCTCGAAACTCGGTGGGTATAATAAATGATCCAGGAGATTCCTTACGGTCGGTGACCTTTTGTGCTGTGGAATTGCTTCTGTCTTCGCCCGATGAGAATGAAGATCGCGAGTCAGCTTTTTTATGGGGCTGCAGGCCTCTATTGATCTCCAAGCTATGGTTGAAAGAGTCGTCAACATGAAGGTCTGCGTAAGAGAAATTACGAAATTGACCAGACATATCGCGTCGGTTTACTTGGGGCGACAGTATATCCCATTGGCCAGAAATGTCAAAAGCATCTGCTTCCTCAAGTTCTGTCCTAAGCTTGGGTTGTTGTATTTTCTGAGGCTTCAATGGTGGTTCGAAATGAGTTTCACTCAACTCAAAGTCAGATAAATCACTGTGCCTCACTAAGGGCGACATGAAATCCGGTTCACCCATGTGAATATGCAATTGATGGTGTTGTTGTTGTCGGAGCGCTTACAGTATCGCGTCGCGTTCCTGTCCGTTCCGTCCTATCAAAAAACAAACGGGGATTTCTCAAACTAATCCTCGACAAATAGCTACTGTGTACGGAACTTGAATGCAAGTTGAATATAAGCTAGAATTAGTATCGCAATCCAAAGGAATGACAAAACAAACAAAATGTTTGTGATTTGGAGTTTTGTTTACTTGGTGCAATTCATAACAATCGTGGTTCTGGAATTTACGCACGCAGTTCTCGCGCCGAGATAGCCTGGTTCTGAAATATCCGAATATCTCTTGGAGGTAGTATCAAAGACAATAGTTTAGTTGAGTTTAATGCAGTCGAGAGTAGTAAATGTGTGAGGACCAGAGTTCTTAGGAGGTGGGGCCTGACGAATGTTCAGGAGGGGTCCAATAAATAAATAGAATCAACGGGTCTTTCATGGAAGGAATTACCGTGAAGGTGAGGAGAAGTAGAGTTCAGACATCTTGGATAATCGTTTCTGTCGTGTTTTTGATTGTTCATCAAAGTCGTTGTCCTTGTATGGGGAGATTGTTGATGGAGAAGCATCAGACGTAAGATCCAAAGTTGATGGAGTAGCAGGAGAAGGGTCTGTAGCGTCTGTTTTAGAGTACTTTTGCATGAGACGAGGGATTTTGGCTAGAATTTGCCATCCTGCCTGTTGAGTTCGAGAGTCGATAGCCAGATACGGACAATATGAAACATGTTCACCGCATAAATTCACATGAGAGTTCGCATCAACTAGAAGTCTTCGAAAACATAAGTCACAGGCAATTAAAAGTCTGTCCTTACCGACTGTTTCCTTTAGCTGCCAGCCCAAAATGGCAAATTTCATTACTGGCGATAGTAATTCTTCAAACTGGGGATTGGTTATAGAGACAGTACCCAGAACGTCCGCAAAAGGCTCCAGGGTATCCATACGAGCATTCAGGGCCTCTTGTTGCTGTAGCCGTGAGACTGGTAAAGAATATATAGCATCTGAGCAGCCTTTTTTCCTCCAAGGACACTTTTCTCTATGTGCTGAGACAATCAGCTCACCAAACTTGATATTCATAATCTTCTGTACATCCGGACCGTCTCCAACATTAATATTCAGAACTGCAAAGCAATGGGTGCATTGAATTGTATTGATTTTTGCACCGTCACGGGTGCTGAGGGCTTTCCAGCCCCGTTTCGAGCATGCCACAGCAGAAACAGACTCCAATTGGGAAGGCACATCCCAAGCTTTATAGTCATAAGAAGCCAATCTTTGTAAAAACGCATCTCTAGACCATGGAGCATATGTAGATTCTTGGATCACGGGATTTGCAGTGTTTTCCTTCAAAAATTTGGACGATAACGGCAATAGATCCGATATACTGTCTCTCAATTGTTTTCTTCTACGACCTAATCCTCCATCTGTATCATTTTCGGCCAGGGATTCCAGGAGTTTGGACAACTTCCGTTTGGTCGTGGACATGAGTATGAAGGTTTGGGAGGGTTTTCGGAAGACGACGAAGCTGCAGCATCACCACCTTCACCATGTCGGACTACAAAGGAACTTTTATTGAACATGCTTTAAAAACAAACGCTTTGCAGTTTGGTCAATTCACACTTAAGTCAGGTAGAATTTCGCCTTATTTCTTCAATCTGGGGCTATTTAGCACCGGCGAGGTTCTATCTGGATTGGCGTATGCGTATGCCAACACGATTCTTGAATCAGGCCTGGAGTTTGATGTCTTGTTTGGTCCTGCTTATAAAGGCATTTCACTTGCAGCGTTGACAGTGGCCAAATTGGCTGAAATCGGCCCTGGAGACAAGTGGAAAAACATTGAATATGCTTATAATCGTAAAGAGAAAAAAGACCATGGCGAGGGTGGAAACATTGTCGGGGCGTCACTGCAAAATAAGAACGTTGTCATTATTGACGATGTTATCACTGCAGGAACCGCCATTAAAGAGGGTTATTCCATTATCACCGGTGCAGGTGGATCTGTCGCTGGAATCATCATTGCTTTGGACCGTCAGGAGAAGCCTATTGATGCTGAAAAGTCCACTGTACAAGTGGTGGCCGAACAATACAATGTACCTATCATCAGTATTGTGAATTTGGATGCCATTGTTGAATATCTATCGGATAAATTGACTCCTGAACAACTCAAAAGTATCAAGGATTATCAAAAACTCTACGTTCCTGGCAAACATTAAAGTAATGGTTAGTTGTAGTTATAATATATTCAGTTATTACCGGTTGGCACGAACTCTAATCTTCTTGGGCTTGACATCAGGAACATTCATTCCCGGAAACATCTGGCTTTGCATCTGTTTCATCAGATCCTCATTCATTTCTCCTCCACTTAATGCTCTACTATTGGCGGGGATGATAGTATTGATTTTCCAGCCAGTAGGTACCGCCAATGGTTCGAACTTTTCGATTTTAGGCGCGGCCCCAGAGCTCAACATTCGTTGATATACCACAGATTTGCCAGGAGCATCTGGCTTGCTGGGATGGTCCTTCAAATATGATGCTAGTAACACATAGAAATGTCGCTTGTTTTTCACTCGAGATTCCCGTAGTTCCACCCGTACTCGGCCAGGATTGGCCCAATCCTTGGGATGTGTCTTGGTGGGTTCAAAAACCACTCGAATCCCCATCGTAGTACATGCTTCGACTAAAGTCTGAGCCAAGGGGTTTGGAACTGCCAAAGCTTTGGATACTCGACGACCTTCTGAATGCGACTTGGACGCATCAAAATATATTGGATAAACCACCTGCCAGTCCTTGAATTGCTCCATATCAGCAGGACTGGCAATATTGGGCCCTGCTGTTCCACGATCAGGTATCGTCTCAGCAGGTACAATTTGACTACTACTAGCAGATGGAGCAGGTGATGATCTACTAGACGTGGGTTCCTCTCCAAATGGGGACCGAGTCGTCATAACATTACTCTTTGCAAACGGATTTCTAGGATCAAAATCCGCAGGATCGAAATCCATATTGTCAATATCAACCTCATCATCCCGTACTTCTTCAAGCATCTTTTATGGATCGTTGGTTGTGGAAGTTTCCTCAACCCAAAATATATTCAAGTGATGTTTTTCAAAATCTCCCAATTGCGGAGTTTGGTTGCTAGAAATAGCTGGACTCAAAAATCTAGCTAGAAATAGCTAAAGTTTTCCAGCAATTCCACAAAAATCTAGCTAGTCGTTGGGACGCCGCCGGCCCGCCGCCCAAAGAGGCCCAAATAAGCAGATGGGTTAGGGGAAATCGCTCACAAGACATAATTCGGTTCTCAAAGGGGGATTTTTCAGTCTTTTAAAAGACGAAGACTTGTATTTGTAGACTTTTTCTGATCATGGTGCCTCCTCTGATATCGATCGACCCTCAGACGGTGAGTGGAATCACCGGGTAAGGATTTTACTAGAATTAGACAGATCTGCAAGGGAAATGAAGCTAATTAGACCCTCTTATTTCATTGTAGATCAATATCGATTGCATGTTGGATCATAGTCTTTACCCCGCAGCTTTATGAGAATGTATGAGGGATCGGACCCGATTTGGTGGGGAATGGGGTAAACTAATGGGTGTTTAGTTCCAACGACAGAATGCTGATGGGTTATCGTTGACATTTGTTGTTCTGTGGCTTGCAGGCGATGTGTTTAACGTGGTTGGCGCCGTATTGCAGAAGGTACTCCCTACAATGGTAAGACTCGGGAGAAGAGTATGGTTTTTTGACACTGAGATGCTGACAAACAGACAATTTTGGCCGTCTACTATACATTGGCAGATATAGTTTTGTTGATCCAATGTTTGGTTTATAATCATCGAAACAAGAAGGTTGATGCCAGTCATTTATCCCCCACTACCCCGCTATTTCATACTTCCATAGACGACCTAGTGGCACAGGAGGAAGGGTATGATAGTATAAACGACGTTGAAGAGGAACAGGAAGAGGAGGAACGGGTTCCGATATCTCGATGGAAGGCCGCGTTGTCCAACTTCCTGATTGTAGCCGTTGTCATAGCATCAGGGGTCCTTGGCTGGTTCTTCTCCAGCGGCACCAACAAGGCGCCGGAAGACCCCCATATCCCCGAAATCGGAGACCCGTCTCTGGAATTCAACGTCACGGGCCAGGTGTTTGGCTGGATATGTGCGGTCCTATACCTGGGATCCCGCATGCCGCAGATCCTGCTGAATTTTGAGCGCAAGTCCTGCGAGGGAATAAGTTTCCTTTTTTTCTTGTTTGCCTGTCTAGGCAACCTCACTTACGTGGTGTCGATTCTGGCAGCCGGGGTCTCAAGACAATACTTACTTATCAATGCCTCGTGGCTAGCAGGAAGCATTGGAACGCTTTTCCTGGACTTTATAGTAAGTTTCCTTTCTACCCATTGTGCTTCTGTATATTCTAATGTCTAGATTTTCCTGCAATTTTGGGTCTATAGCGACGACCTTGATGACCTCTCCTCAGTGTCTGTAGATATATGAACAGTAGATGTAAATTTCACGATCCCGCAACTCCACATTAAAACCACCACCAAACTGCGTTCAATAATGCCAGACCAGTCCGAGTTGCACTCGATACGACAGGATGGACGGCGCATACTAGAGACTTTGGAGATGGACCACCATCTCAATCTGGGGTTACATTTATATTCAGTGCATCTGCTTCATAGAGACCGAAAAGAGGTGCCGTTTCCGACTACACGATGGACCGAATGGCCAATGACGTCTGTAGCTGTGAAATCCATGGAAAAGTCAGATTCTAGTGTCTATGATCACCGGGTACCCGTACCCCGGGTGAAGCATACCTATACCGACGTCTCAAACCCAGATCAAAACCCGTTGGAGGGAGTCTCAACTCCCCTCGTAGTTGACGATCCCGACATTTTAGTCGATAGATCGTTCGATAAGGCTGCTCGCATACTGTCCTTCGAGGTAAATGCCGTGTTTCAAAAGATAGTTCATGACAGAATTCACCGCGACGGACTGGTTCCGTCGGTGGATCCCGTCCCAACACTACCCATGCAGTCATTAAGCAAGGTCTTTATACTTGTCGACAAGATTCTATTACGGGTGGCCGAGCAAAGAGTCAGAGGGTCGAGGGATGTAAAACAGGATTGGTCCGACATCTTGAGCGATAACGTGCTGGTGGGTGATAGCTACGGAAGATGCCGACGGCTTTTCTTGGAAAATGAAGGTGATGAGTTTCCCGTGGAAGTGTCGCGAATCGAGTATTCAAAGATCAATTTATTATCTAACCGTGAAGCAAGCTCCTCTGCATTGCAACAGAAGCTTGGTTGGCCCGATTCCCGCCCTATATCGGCCGAAGAGTGGATCAGTGCTTACTCTATCAAAGTGCCCATGGAAAAACCCCTGAAACGCATTATCAAAAAGGCAAAGTCGAAAGCAAAGCGAAGAGCTGTCAACTCTGCACGTATCGAAGCAACCCGTGCCATCATGCTCGTGGATCCCGATCTGGCAGCTAACTATGATGCCAAGTACGACTACGAAGTGGGGCTCCGAAAAGTCTACGTGAACAAGAATGTTTCTTCTCCGGCCTCTACTCCGGCTGGTGAGTCGTCGCCTGTAAAGGAGGAAGAGTCCGATAGAGGGCATTCCACGTAGCATTATTTATTCTAATCTTTTCCAAATTGCATTTTATAGCCTCCTCCGTCGTCTTGCTTAACATTAAAGTCATTCAGGTTTATGCCAAAGTTCTTCAGAAAGCCGTTTCCGAGATCCTTCAGCTTACCGATCATCTGTTGTGTTTCCTCCTGTTGTTTGATCTTCAGTCTCGGTTCGATCGCCTTAATCCTCGCTGCAACCCCAGGTTCATCCTTTAGCTTAACCAGATCCTCCATACATGCCTCCAGCGCTTTCCAGGTATCCAACTTTTCGTTGGCAACACTTCGCCGTAGTCTCGCCTTGACATATGTTTCATCAAGATCCAGTGCATGCGTACAGGAGTCCACGGTCTCCTCGAGTTGCTTGAGCTGCATCTGGCATGCGGCTATATTGGCCCAGTAAATGGCTCGTTTAGACTTGAGGTACGAAGGGCAAACATCCAAACATTTGCGGTATGATACAAGTGCGGCTTCAAAGTCATGCGATTCCTTGAACAATCTATTGCCCTCATCCTTGTACACCTCAGCTTTTTCAAGAAGCTCCTTCTCCTCCTCGGGACTGAACGTCAGCTCCTCCTGCTCTGGCTCGCTGGTCGGATCTGATGATCTAGTGGGGGTGGACATGTTGCAGGGTTGGATTTCCCAGCCGCAGAACGTTATATGTCAGATTCAAAGGTTAAAATAGATAAATAAGCGGCTTAAGCAGCCCTATGTACTGAAGTATGAGTTATATAAAGTTAAGGGATTGTCTAGCGGATTATAGATACATCGACCAGCTCCGTTCCAAACACTTTATCCCAGAAATTGGACGTGACACCGAACCCAAGGTTGTAATTCTTATAATGGTGGTCCAAGTGGTGTTTCTTGAGTCCTTTCAACGACGCGGGTAGGCTGACATGGTGGAGGAAGTAATGGGTACAATCGTACATGACGTATCCCAGGAATGCCCCTGCAAAGACACCCAATGCTGGGTAGTATGGGAATACCAGATGGGCCAGTTTGTAGAGCGGCGTCGTCAGTACAACCAACAGAGTAGGAGGCATCACCAGTCGGTATTTGTCCATAGGCAGGTAGTGATGGACGCCATGGAGAAGGAAGTGGAGTGTGAAGGCTATCTGGTTATCGGGTAGATAGTAATCGAGGTGGAATAAGAAGCGATGCAAGATGTACTCGACAAGAGTCCAGATAAATAGCCCTAGGAAGAAGAAGAACGCCACGTAGATGGGCCCCATTCCCTGTAACGCGACAGAGATCACATAGATATCCGCTGGGATCCAGATTATAGGGATCACGTACCATGCCGTTTTGGAAAGTGGCTCGAGCACATTTCCAAATATAGGCGCAGATCCCTTTCCGTAATGCCGAGGTTTATGAACCTGTTCAAGGTAGAATTCTTTGGTGAAATTGCCAAACAGAACCTGCATAAGCAATGGCTTGTTCAAATCGAGGAACTTATTCTTCTGATAATCCTTGCTGAAATCTGTAAGAACCGTCAACTCAGCCTCAGAGTCTTCTTCTTCACCTATCTTGGTCTCCTTGAACTTGAAGGATTCCCGGTTTGTGTCTGTGAGAATCTCACGCTCCTCTTCGTCTGTAGCCAACACACCAATGAGGAAGTCATCCTCAAGCATCTCATAGGCGATCTCCGAATGCTCGTGGGACACGCGATCTTTCATAATATCTGTCACATCCTGACCATTGTATTCCAAGATCAAATTTCCTCCACCCGGATGGGTCTCGACGAACTCAGTCACATCATAGACCTTTCTATGATTCAACGACACTAAAATCCTATCTGCAGTTGAGGCCGCGACAAACTCGCTCTTGGTCATCATCGGAATAGTCATGGTTCCTGTCATTTTCACACCCCCTGAATAGATATTAAGCCCCACGTTTCAACAACTGTCAAAAAATCGAACCAGATAAACTAATAACTTCGTGCAACGAACGGTATTTAAAAACAAAACAAGGAACTTGGTGGTATGATCTATGCGCGTTTGCCTTCACTGACGCAGAAAAATAAAAAACCTCCTTTACAGCTACGTTGAAAACTCTGTTTCCTTAAGCCGGCTAGCCGAAAATAACGAACCACTGGCGATTTATGCTTTTGCTGTGTTTATAAGGTTTCAGACAGAGATTTTTTGTCCTTTGCAACCCGAATCTAACCAGCGTCTAATCTATAGTGAAAACCGGTAGTCGGGAAAAATAATAAAATTATTTGTTAACACTGAAGTAAGAAAAAAAAAATATTCAAGCTCGCACCCGGGTTCGAACCGGGGACCTCAAGATTTGCAATCTCACGCGCTACCATTGCGCCATACGAGCATACAATTACCAAAACTTATCACGCAGGCTGTAATACGCCGAGGTGAAAAGCCGCGCTTTGTGCGGCTCGTTTTTCAGAATTTGGCTGGTGAAATCATTGGCTTTAAGTCTATCAAATCACGATATGAATCTCTCCAAGTATTCTGTTTAAGTCTAATACATACTTTGCTCCTCTTTTGATGTAATTTTGAGTCTAACTGGGTTGTGATCACAAACGTTCGAGCTGGAAATCGCTTGTGATTCCTATATGAACATTGCATGGTTTCAAGGTCAAAAACTCAACAATTCTCGTTACAACCAGTAAAAAAAAGCTCAAATTACACAGCACTAATACTCTACAGTCTGTTTGATACCATGAAAGATCTTTGTTACATCTGGTAGCTGAAAATCTTCGAACGCCAACGAAACATGAGTATCCACACCAGCAATTCGTTTGACAGGAGCTTCCAGACGTAGAAAGCATCTTTGCTGAACCTCGGCTGCAATTTCAGCACCAATACCACTGGTTTTGTTTGCTTCATGCGCTACCAGGCATCGACCTGTTTTCTCGACGCTTTTGGCAATCGTTTCGCGGTCCCAGGGAACAACCGTTCTCAGGTCAATAACCTCACAACTAACACCTAGCTTCTTCTGAGCCATGTCTGCAGCTGCAAGCATGCGATAAAGAATCGTGCCGTATCCGATAAGTGTTATATCACTTCCAGTTCGGACAATTTCTGCCTTTTCCAGAGGCAAAGTGTAATCTTCTAGAGGAACATGCTCAACACTAGCCCGATAAAGAATTTTGGGCTCCATAAATATGACGGGATTGGGGTCACGGATGCTAGCCAATAACAAACCCTTGGCCTGAATTGGAGAGCGGGGAATGACGACTTTAAGACCTGGACAATGGGAAAAGAAGCCCTCTCCGCTCTGCGAGTGGTATAGAGCTCCATGGCCAACACTTCCACTTGGCATTCGAATTGTCAATCCACCATTATTGAAATCCGAGCTCCCTCTGTATCGGTATTTCGCAGCCTCGTTGACAATATGGTCAAATGCGGGGAACACGTAGTCGGCAAACTGGATCTCAGCAATGGCGGTTTGGTCCATGGCTGCGTAGCCGATAGCAAACCCAACAAGTCCTTGCTCCGACAAAGGAGTATTGAACACTCTGTCCGAGCCAAATCGTTCTTGAAGACCCATGGTGCATCGAAACACACCTCCAAATGCGACATCTTCACCAAACAGAACAGCAGCTTCATCTTTCTCCAATGCCAGTCCCAATGCATCGTTGATAGCCTGATACATATTCATAGCCTTGGTCGCCCCACTCTTGGCCTCCTGAGACAGTTCCGGATTCTGAAATGCTGCAGCGGCAGTCTTTGAAAGAAACGACGCTTCTCCAAGGTTTACATGGTTCGGTGATGAGTCGGGAATCGCAAGAGATTGACGTAACGAAGACCCAGAAAACGATCTTATAATTATCCTATTCGAAGCATCAGATATCACCCGACCATAAAATCTCGAGCTATGTCGAAGCATTATTATAAATGATGTGAATATAGAATTATTTGCGTTAATGTTGAGGTCCGTGGAAAGTGGAGCCCGGCAAACGGCGGGTATAGGCTGAATTGCGGGGTGTGCCCGGAGACATCATGGAGAGTTTTCTCACTCTAATTATTATTCAGTTGAATGTCACAACTTTACAACTAAAATCGATATATATACAAATACTTCTTCTCTTAGATTGTTCCAAATAGAAAAGTAATCCACAAAAAAAATATTAGACCCGCTGCAGATATATAAGGTTGGAATGTAGACATCAAAAAGCTAAATGTCAAGTGCTAACAAACTGCCACGGGACCACTTCACTCAGCGAACTAAAAGCTTTATATCTATGCTAGTTGTCAAATGTATTGCTAAGAATTACATAGATCATAAAAAGGGTTTGGGAAGTCTGGATAAATATCAAATCGGTAACTTGAAAAATACACACAATCTGAAGTTATCTCAACACCGGTTTATAATATTTTTTATATTTGATAATAAACAGAACTATCCGCAATTAAATAGATAATCGGTATGAAACTATTACTTGGTCAAAAAGGGTTTCAGAGTTAAAGTTAAGCTCATGAAACGAACCCCACCCACACAATATGGCCAAACATGACATATTCAATACCGGGAACGGATGTACTGGATCCGGGGCGGTTGAAACGAACCTTGGATCGGCTGCGGGTGTAATGCTTGATGACGTGAAGTACCGTCGTATATCAAGACTTGGCGGATCTAATTTACGCGATCTGACCCGGAGTTTCTACTCTAGATGCATCGAAGCTACAGATCATCCTTACTTTCCAAGCTTCCTATAGAGTAATAGATCATCAGAAAGCATTGGAATCATAATAAAAAAGGTGAGGCGGCCCCCCGGTGTTTATATTTATGTCGCCTGCAAGAGAAAATGAGACACGACAACCGTGTCCAAATAGATTTCTATTCACGCCTTTGAAACTTAACATATATATACTATACAAATATTTGAAGACAAATTATTACTTGTAAATCCAATAAAAATTACTTGTAGATCCAATAAAATAAACATCGGATATGACCGAATGAAAAATTCTTCGGCATGGGATGGCCGATCATTTCCAAATGGATGCGAATTTCCGCTGTCTTTTTAGTGGGAGCGTTTCGCTTGCAGATTGACATCCCAAGCCCTTGCAGATCATGGCATCCAGCATGGGAAAATGTTTGCGTGGTACATTTTTTTTCATATTTGAACGGCGACAGGCATTTTTGCCGAAAGGAGCCAAGATGTTACCATAAGATGAAAATTTATCTGTTATGTGCACACGACGTCATAGATGATGTTCCTGAGTAGTGCATTCGGCACTGAAAAAGTAAAAAACCTTAAACTTCCCCGTAAGGTTTTTTATGTCAAGCCATGAAACTCCGAAATCTCCAAGGTATATAAGAGGGCTTAGATCTTCGATTTTCATTTAAATAGATCTATATTATCAAATCAGTTTGCGTGTGTTCTTTCTTTTTTTTTATCTCTCGACCAATCTTGAAAACTATCAAACAGTTAGCAAGTATCTAGACCAATATCGGTAAAGAAAAAAAGGAGTAGTAACGGACCCTCTCACAAATAGAAGAAAATCTATATCTTCTCTGGCGTAGATTTATCACATTTGTTTTGAGATTATTCGACAATTTACGCTCAATATGGAAAAGTCTCTCAATACCTCCTCAGCTTCGACTACAAGTGTAGAGAAGGATACTATAAAGAAACAAACCAATAAAACATCATTGGACCATGATGAAAACTTGAGTATAGACGGAGGTGACTTATTCTATGTTGAGGACGACGTGCTGGCACGTAAAATGGCCTTAGTTAACCATGCAATGAATGAAATTGGCTTTTCTCCATATCACTGGAAACTCTTCTGCTTGAACGGTATGGGATATGGAGTAGACTCATTATTGTTTATGCTGCAATCAGTAACACAGACCCAAATCAATAATGAGTTCAACCACAAATACTCAGCCTTGGTTTCTGCAAACTACGTGGGCCTGTTCTGTGGGGCACTTTTCTGGGGTTTCAGCTCCGATATTATAGGGCGAAGAATAGCATTTCATACAACGCTGTTTCTCACTTCCATTTTCGCCATGGCGGCCGGTGGAGGATTGTCATTCGTGGCAGTATGCTCGCTGTCGGCAGTTTGTTACTTCGGTGCGGGAGGAAACTTGGTTCTCGACTCTGTCACATTTTTAGAGTTTCTGCCCTCAAACAAACAATGGATGCTGACATTCATGGCTTTGTGGTGGGGTGTTGGTCAGACCATCACATGTGCCATTGCATGGCCGTTGATTGCCAACTTTTCATGCTCAGGCCCCGATAACTGCACGCGGGCAAATAACATGGGATGGAGATATGTGTATATTACCTGTGGTGGGTTTGTTCTCCTGTGCGCTCTTTGCCGGGTGTTCGTGATCAGAATGGTGGAGTCGCCCAAATATGATCTTGCCAATGGGCACGACGAACGAGTTATTGAAACTCTAGACAAGCTTGCACACTCTGCCAATAAGACCAACCCTATCTGCCTCAATGACCTACAGGATTGTGGAGTTATTAAGACCGATAATAGTAGCCGCAGCTTTCTGGATAAAATTAGTCCTAGGTTCGCATTCAAGGCCTTGGGATTCCATCTTCGAGGACTGTTTGCCACGAAAAAGCTTGGATTATCCACTGCACTAAACTTTCTCTCCTGGGCACTCATTGGTCTCGGATATCCTCTGTTCAATGTCTTTCTTCCTCAATATCTCTCCAGTAGAGGCGCCGATACTGGCGATAGCGGTATTAGCACTACCTACCGGAATAACTTGATTGTCAATGCGTGTTCAATCGCAGGCCCGATTATCGCAGGACCTCTGGTAGAAATCCCTAAATTTGGAAGAAGAGGGACTATGTGCGTTGGCGCTCTCAGTACCATGGCATTTATGTTTGCATATACGACGGTCAGGACTCCGGCGCAGAACCTGGGATTTGCGTGCGCGATTAATGTCAGTCTAAACATCTACTACGGCACTCTATTTGCATATACGCCCGAGGTGCTACCCTCCGCTCACCGTGCAACTGGTAACGGAATTTCGGTCGCAATTGCTCGAGGCCTCGGTGCCATCACACCAGTCATTGCATTCTATTCGAATACTTCTTCACCGGCCCCTATCTATGTGATGGGAGGCATATTTATTGCCATAGCGATAGTGTCAGCTTCATTCCCCTACGAAGTCCGCGGGAAACACTCTGTATAGTTTGGACGTGTTTGGAACTAGTTTAGTTAGTCGTTTTATTTTTAATTTTCGTCATGTCACTAAAATGCCTCGTTGATGGCGTCTGCAATTATTTAAGCCCTGTTTTTGAGTTTATAAGTATTGACCTAAATCTTCTGTCGATCTCCTAACTGTATCTTTTAGAACTCTTCATAATTATGTCTTCATCTTTGACTATCGGATCAGTGAGCAGCGGGCTAGGGTCAGCGGAAGTTACTACCACCTTTGCTACGCTCCACTCGTTATCAGGACAAAAGGTCCTATCTACCACAGATATTTCGTCTGTCCCTGCTTCCATAAGTGAAAAGTCTGGTTCTAAGCATGATACAAGCTCTTCTGCAACGGCGATCTCTATCCACTCTACGGATTCTAAGGAAAAAGGTCAGTCATCTCAGAATGAAGACTCGTCCTCATCCAAGGTAGAAACTGCCTCGGAGTATTCTTCAAATTCAACGCCGAAGGCACATTCTTCTACGTCGCATAGCTCTTCCCATGCAACATCCAGTGGCAATTCGCATAAATCTACTAGTGGTGCGGCGCCCAACTTCCAATCTCAGTTGAACTGGAAGAGCTCTTCCGCGATTGTGCTTTTAGTGGTTCTGCCTTTCCTCACAAGTTTTGCTGTTTAAAATTAGGATACAACATCGCTTTTTTTTCTTCGTAATCTCTATGTAAACTCAAGGGCATTATTATTATCTACAGCTTAGGAGAAGACTCCTCAACGGCGGAAACTTTCTGCACAATGAGAGCAGTGGCAGCACCGCCTCCGTTGCAGATAGCAGCACATCCGTACTCGCCCTCTTTGAGGTTATTGATTAAAGTGACAAGGATACGGGCACCCGAAGCACCGATGGGGTGGCCCAATGCAACAGCACCACCCTTGACATTGACCTTAGAAGCGTCCAGACCGAGGATCTTGTTGTTGGCGAGGGAGACGCCTGCAAAAGCCTCATTGATTTCCCATTTGGCGATATCGTCCTTTGTCAAGCCAGCTCTTTTGAGAACTCGTGGAATCGCTTGACTTGGGGCTATCGTGAAGTCAATTGGCGCAACAGCCGCGTCAGCGGATGCGATAATCTTCGCAACCACTTTGCTTCCCAGTTGCTTGGCCTTCTCACCCGATGCAATGACCAATGCAGCAGCACCGTCGTTAAGAGAGGACGAGTTGGCGGCTGTGACGCTGCCATCCTTTTCGAACGCAGGTCTGAGTTTGGGGATGTTTTCAAACTTGACTGTTTTCGGTGATTCGTCTTCGGAGAAGATGATATCACCCTTTCGGGTCTTGATTGTGACTGGGACGATTTCATCGTTGAAGCCTCCATTTTTCTGAGTCTCGAGGGCTTTTTTGTAGCTGTCGATCGTGAACTGATCTTGTTCTTCTCTGGTTATGGAATAGTTTCTGTTTGTGTTTTCGCAGCATGATCCCATATGGATGTTATCATACACGTCCCACAGACCGTCACCCACAATGGCATCCGTCAACTGTTTATGGCCAAAGCCGAGATTGCGGGGCACGTAGTAGGGAGCATTTGACATGGATTCCATGCCTCCGGCGAGAATCACCTCGCGGTCCCCAGTCTGAATAGACTGGGTGGCGATGGAAACCGCCTTCAAGGCCGAAGCACAGACCTTATTAATGGTGGTAGCCTCGGTGGTTTGAGGAAACCCGCCCTTGATAACAACCTGTCTGGCAGGAGCTTGACCCACGCCTCCCTGTAACACCTGTCCGAAGTATACCTCTTCTACATCGGATTTCTTGATCCCAGCCCGTTCCACGGCTGCGTTGGCGGCTATCACCCCCAGCTCTGGAGCCGAAAGCGATTGCAAAGCTCCGCCAAATTTACCTATCGGCGTTCGAGCCGCCGATAGGATATACACAGACTTTAACGATCTTTGACGTGTAGAATGAAAAGCTCTTGTAAATGATCTCATTTCTTCTGTTTCGTGTATGTTACTAGTAATAATGTGGAATTCAATCTTTCTCCACGGAGCGTCCTCCGCGGCCTTTATAGCACTGCAATCTGGGGGAGAAAGGTTCCGGTCTGCGTGCAGTTTACTCGGGCCACCACCGGAACTTTAGTGGCGGGGGCCACCCACTAATAACACTACTAGTAATAAAATCAAATGCTACATTTCTAGATCCCGAGTCAAAAACTCGATCCGATTGATTATAGATAACAGCATTTCGGTTACAGGGTGCTTAATCTTTATTCTCTTCCAATATGAATATTGGAATAATATGGACTTAAGATCAAATCTAAGGTGGGGACCTTTACTCGTCGGCTAAAAGTCAATCAATATTTATACCTCGGATCCGAGCTCGTTAGTCCCGAGATCAAATCAAGAATGATTAATAACAATTAACATGTGAGTAGAGTAAGGAGAATGTTTCGTATGAACTTGATTGAGGAGATATAGTCAATACTCCTTTATTCAGGCCGATGAAATTTCTATTTCAAATTGACTCTGAAAAAAGTATCAAAACGATGCTTCGATCTAGGCATACTTTTGAATCCAAGGACCACAGAGATTCAAGGTCAAAGGATCTTCGATAATGCCAACAGCTGAGTTAGCTGCTCCTGATATATATACAACTTCTATTAAATGAAAAAGAATTCAATTGTATAATTAAATCATATTCTATAAATGTGAGATCTTTAAACTAAAGAAAGCAGGAAATAAAAAAATTTCAAATGCACTGATAATATACCCATCACGTGATACCTGTTGCCGTTGACAACGGGGAAAAATTAATGGATCTCAAAGGATTTTCCGGAAATGTACACTGTGCAGCAGCATGCAGCAAGATCGGTGACGTCGGCAGAGAAACGATTAATAAAACTCTTGGAATGGAAGTCTTGACAAAGGATCGGATTTCAACGTAATAAGATTGTGTGATTATGAATGGTCCTTTATTTGATGATTATAATCAGACGGTTCTGAAAGAATACAATTACACGGTGTATTCGAATGGTACTGTTTCAAATGGATCCAATTGTTTCTTGTCATTTGGCATCTATCAACCGATATTCTTTAATAACGGCAGTTATATAAATGCCACTGACTGTGATACACCGTATTATGCAATCAAGTCTAGAGGGGCGCTTGGGCTAGTGTGGTCCGTGTTGCTGTTACTTCTTATTCCAGTCACGTTGTTCAATCTAAGGAAACATGGCATGAAGTACACTGACGAAAAGAAAAAATTCCGCACCTTTAGTCGCAAATGGCCTTGGTATTGGCTGCTTGTGCTACAGGGATTGGGAGCCCTTGCTGGATTCTTCTCGATTGATCTTGATAGAGATTATATCCAAGGAACCTCGTTGACTATATATGGAGCTGTCTATTGTGCCTTGTTACCGGTGGTCCTAGCTACTGGCTGGGAGCTCACACGGCATTGGGGGTCGTTTGAAGAAAGAAAATTAGATGATGAAGACCCGTTCAGATTCAGAAATAATGACCGGAGATCCAGGGTTCATCTCATCATGCCTCTGATCTTCTACCTATTTGGGTTTCTGACCTTCTTCTTGACCGTGCTGCGGAACTGGGGGTCGCTCACAGTCTATGGGAGTATATTTCAAGTCGATAACAGGTGGAAAGCAGGGGTCATTTTTGGCCTCCTTGCATGGCTTCAGACAGTGGGCCAGATCTTTGTCACAAGATACTATTATCGTGTGAACCAGATCCCACTGGTGATCCCTCTAGTGCTGGTATGCATTCTGGCTTTGCTGGCCTTGCATTTCACGTTCGTGTGGGATTTCTCCTTCTCCCCGTTCAACGTTCACTCCAGTATTCCTTTCGTGGTTTTGCTGGGATACTTGCCGATCCTGTTGATCGCAGTGCTGATGAATCTCAATGGGCTGGCCAAAGAGAACGAAGACAAGATCATTCTTGCTCAGCGAAGAGAGAGAGATAACAGCGCCATGGCAGTTATAATGGCTCAGACAGAGGCCAGCCATGAGGAGAAACTCCTGTCTAGGCCGCGCATTACTTCTGTTGCGTCCTCTCAGGATTCTTCGGACCTCGACAAAATCAACTTTGGAGACGAGACATCGCGCAATAAATCCAAGTTCTTCAGCTTCTTTGGATCTCTACCTATCAAAGGTCGTTCTTTCCTATCGCATAATCTGGAATATCTTCCTTTCTGGAAAGGTAAGAAGCGCCGTACCACCAACAGCCATACTCTTTCCAAACTGAAGAAGCACTCAGCGGATTCTCAAGTCTCACGCCGGTCTCGGACCCCACCTCGTGATCTCAGAGATAAGTGGCGCGAAGACGCTGAGCGTGAAGCACGACGCCAAGTAAAGCGTGAGTCTGGTATCGAAAAGGGATCCAATACCTAAGTGGAACCCACCCTTTCTTGCATATGAAGGTAATATTTATATATCTTTTTTTTGTTTTGAGCAGCGTGTATGTAAAATTTGGTAAGGTTTAGTTCGTAAGTCAATAATAATAAGCTTCAATGAGCAGCAGCAGCACGAGCGTATCTCAAAACATCCCTCTCTTTCTCGAGGCGAGATGTCACGGCCATTCGTGCATGCATCAACATCTCCCGTCTAATATCGTCACTGATACCATCACTGTTGACTTTAGATGGCGGACTTGTGTCGTTATGCCCAGACTTCCTTGGTGACAGCTGCGGGATGGACCTGAATGTTAGATTGGATGCAGAGGGCTTGGTCCGGAGCCTTGAGTTAGGCGAAGACGAAGGATGGGGATTGGATGCAATGTTGAGCGATCTGATGGGACTAGGACTGCGAGAAGTAAGTCCGACTTCTCGTGCTCGTGAAGGGGCCTGCATTCGTACTGGTGAAGTAGACCGCGATGTCTTGGAACCGTGCTCGTTAAGCAAATTGAGGGATTGCTGTGGCTTTAGCCCCTTAGCTCTTACAGAGCTGGTTTCCTCCTTGCGAACGTAGAATTTGCTCTTTTCGGGGGAAGCGGCCGTGCTTGGAGTGGCAGGAGCAGGAGCAATTTGTTTAGACCGCAACGAACCACGGTACAGTCGTTCCACCTGGACTTCCTCGGCCAATCTGCTTAGATAGTGTTTAATCATCAGTGCTCTTTCGTCTTTGGTCTTAATAGTCTGTGTCTGTCCGGGTTTGTGCTTGTGAGGGACTCGAGCATGAGCTGCCACCTTTCTTTGTCGCACAAGAGACAATGCTTCGAGGACAATTCTACGCCGAGCGTCCTTCGACACATTATGTTCTGCATAGATATCTGACTCCGACAAAGCTCGCACATACTCATGATCCGACGAATCAGCCGGCAGCACCAAGAAACTGAAATTGGCGACCCCGAACTCAGGAAGTTCTGCAAGCTCCGAGGGATGATCCGAAAGAATGCAAAGAGACCGAAACTTATTCTTGGTCCAGTCAATCAACACTCGGTTTTCATCATTGGCAAGAATCCTTTCAAACTGCTCTTTGTTGTACATGACATCAAGCTTCTCTCGATCTACGGAAGATATACCACGCAAGAAATTGCCATTACCATTGGCAGTAGTCTCGGACAAAACAGGTGAAGACGCATTTCTGAAAGGATGATAATGGGCAATATCACAACGACGGAACATATACATCAGACTCTTAACCTGTAAGTCGATTGGATCCTCGCTTTCGCCCTGCCTGAACGAAGGTACCGCCATGGACTGGGCTCCACCCAAGCTACTAAGCGGCCACATCATTTTCAAAATGCCTTCCATTGCCTACCTGAAAGACTAAATCAACAGTTTTCCGAATCCTCAAATAAATGCTCCTCGCGTACTTCAGATAAGTGTTTGTGTCTGAAGGAATGTTGTTTACACTTAACTCCATTCGGCGCCGCTAACGTGGCTCCGGCGACGATCATCCAGTTACCACAGAAACTACAGATCTCGCATGAGCCTCACACCGTGCGTACATAATGTGTGTAGCCGTACGATATTCATGTTCAAAGCATTTTCCTTTAGACGTCCTCTAGACTGCTTAGAACTCTTTTAGATAAGGTGGAGATTACTGTCGTGTTGGACTAATAGACTTAGTAATGCTCAATTCGTTAAAAGCTCTTTGGGGACACTTTAAGACTCGTCAGCAGCGGTCTTAAACAGCGCAGTTATAAGAAGTTTAAATAAGGAGATAAATATAAAAGTAACTAGTATCTTGTAGTACCGCTTAACCGGTCTACTTCTTCTTGTAGGGCCTTAAGGTCTGCTAGAAGATCTGGTGCAGATGATACTGCTCCCGCTTGTTGTCCAATCTGAGGACGCAGGTATTGTCCAATAGATGGGGTTCCATGTGGTGGAAGAGGTGGAGGGGTATGGAACGAGCTGTTAGTTGGTGGTGGGATATATTGAGGCGGCAATGAGGGAGCTCGGCGTCGAGATGGAGGAGGAGGAGGAGGTGGTGGTAGAGGAGGGGCCATTCCTGAGGTATGCACGTTATTGCTCATGACTCTTCGAGGTACTGGTGGAGGTGGAGGGATTGTTGGCAGACCTCCGGTCATGGTGGATGAGGATCCCAGGTTCGATGGTCTTAAAGGAGGCGGGATTGGTCTCTGATGTCCTAAGGACGGTGAAGGCATTGGAGAAGGAGTAGTTGACAGCGAGCTGTTACTGCCGTTTTGAGTTGCAAACAGCATAGAGTTATTTTGTGGTTGTTGAGTAGTTTCGTAAGTGTATGCCATGTTTCCGAGTGGACTGTTTGTTCTAGGCATCATAGTTTCATTGGACGGTATCCGTACCTGTTGTCGAGGCCGTGGAGGAGGAGGAATAGAGCTGGATGGTGGTGGTATTTGAACAGGAGGTGATGGAGAAAACATTCCTCCAAACTGTTGTAATGAGGCAGCAGTCATATTGCCATTCTGAGTCTGTATTGGAGGAGAGGGAGAGGGAGAGTTACTACCATGAAAGCTGAATGTAGAATCATCGGGGGCGACGTTTGATACTCCGTGACGAAGAACGCTATCGATATTGACATTTTTGAACATATTAGTATCAATCTCGACATCTTCGTCGTCTTCCATGCTATCTTGTACATCTTCGACAGTCATTGGTGGGACTGGGGGATGGATAAGTTCTGGGGGCAATTGAGGAGCGACGTATTGTTGAGTGGCTCGTTGCCGTAGGAGTTCTTCCATACTTCTTGCAGCAGCTTCGGCCACTTCTGGAGGGCCATTATTGAAGGTAACTCTTTTTTTCCGTTTACCACCTGTTGAATTTTCACTTTCATTTGTTTCCTCATCATCGGATGAAGAAGGCATGGTTCCGGTGAGAATGAAGGTTTTGAAGGAATCTATATCTAACTTCTTTTTGGAATTGACGGGTTCTTTAGGGGCTTCTTGTTTTCGAAATGGATTGCCAGGACCATGAGAAGAAGAACCTGGAGGATTTGGACTTTGAGTGCCAGTATTTTTGCGTTTCCGAGATAATATCGATCTTGGTCTAGGAACCGGGGCTTGAATATAGATCAATGATCCATCAACATCTCGACCTTGTAAGATATGACTGGCCAACCGGATAAAGATATAAAATTGAGCAGGATCCAGATTCACCAAAGGAGTACTAAATAATTGCAAGATCTTTGTTTTATCTGAATCAGATAATCCGAAATTGTCCACAAATGATAAAGTATCACCCACCACCACCGATTGTTTCCCTTTACGAAGTAATAAATCCGTATACCATCGAGGATAAGCCCTTGATTCCTCTTCCGAAAGATTCAGAATCTCTATAGAAAGGTTTTCCGGAACCGATTCTTCATTCAAAGACATGCCGGTCAAACTCTATTGGAGGTTTGGTTGAATGGGAGAGTGTTTAAGCCACTCTTCCGCTTACGTTAGTGCAGTGTCTGCTTCAAATGTCTTCTCCAGATAAGTCTCGCAAGTTAAAATATGATTTGGATAGTGCTCGAGAGGTAAAACAATGGATGGAATTGATAATTGGTGATAAAATGCCTGAAGGAGACCCTGTAGAGATTCTTCAAGATGGTGTTTATTTATGCAAGTAAGTTTGAATAATCTTGGACTTTTACTTTTAACATTATATTAATGGATATATAACTATAGGTTGATGAATATAATATTACCGAATTCAGCTCCTTATAAGGTATCAAATATGCCATTTGTTAAGATGGAAAACATATCAGCATTTTTGAAAGCTGCTGAGACAATTGGGGTACCACAACATGAATTATTTGAAACGGTCGATTTATATGAATTGAATGATCCTGTTCAAGTCATGATAACGCTTAGGTCATTGTCAAGACATGCCTATAAACGAAATCCTTCATTACCAGTCGTGGGACCAAAATTGGTAGAAAAAAGACCCAGAAGCCCTACCAAAAATAAAAATGTCTCAGCAGATATCCCTGCTTGGAATACCCGTCAATATGGCTACATGGGAGGAGCCAGTCAAGGAACAGAGGGCGTGGTGATTGGTGGAAGACATGATATTATAGCCCCTCAACAAAAACCATCATCCCCTGCACCAAATATCGTTCTAGGTGGCCGAAACACATATAGGCCTTTGAATTCTCCTCCTCATCCTGCTCCTGGCTTTGTTAAGGAGTCAACTTCCCCTACACCAAATATCGTTCTAGGAGGGCGAGACTCACATAAGCCTTCTTTGGATTCTCCTCCTGCTCCTGCTCCTGTTCCTGTCTTTGTTAAGGAGTCAGTACTAGAGCCGGAGAATGAACCATCAGCAGAGCCTCTAGTAGAACCACTAGGAGAGCCGGAGAATGAATCAGATCTTTTAGGAGGTTTGAATATTGCAATGCCAGTTGCTGTACCTCGGACGGTTATTGAAGATTCAGTACAGACAGCAACACCTTCAAAGCCAAAACCCCCACCAGTAGCACCAAAGCCTTTTGGATTATCCATACGGCCAGCAGTACGGCCTAAAGGGCCCCGAGATTTAAAGCCCGCAGTGACGACTAGGAAATCCGTATTTGGAGATGATGAAGATGATAATAATGTGGAGACACAGGAACGTAAAGATAGTGGTAAGACCAATTCTCAAAGAAACAGAGGCAATGTGAACGCGCAACTGATAGCTCATGGTCTGAAAAGCTCGCTGGAGGTAGACAAGAATGTTCAAGAGGCTGAAGCTTCGACCGTGTATGCCTACGATGAAGTGTACGATACCATGAAGTCGGCCGAGAGAAGTACTGGAAAAGAGAAATCACAGGATAACCTGGAACGAAAAGTGAGTTAAAACTTAGATTTCGATGCCAGGTATGCATGCTAATAATAGCCAAAATATGTGGAACAGCTGCTAGAATCTAAAGCCATTCGGGAGCGCGATCGGCAGCGAGCTCGGGATGTGCTAATACGGCGAGAAAGAGAGGCCGAAGGTGAGGAGTTCGACGATAAGGAGAAATTTGTTACTTCGGCATACAAGGAGCACCAGGAAGAACTAGAGAAGGCTAACAAGGAGGAAGAAACACGGGAGGCCAAGACGAGAGGGAAGGGAATGTCTAGTTTTTATAGAAATGTTCTGGAAAGAGAGGAGCAGGTTCACGATGCTGTGGTGGCAGCAGCTGCTATCCCTGCTGCGAAAGATAGTGAGCCTGAACAAGATTTGGATTACAGTAATGAAGCCATGCACCAGGCACGAGAAATTAATGACGCGGCAGGATATGAGAAAGTCAAGATTAACGAAAACAACGAGATTGTAGATGACCGGCAGCTTTTGACGGCGGGGCTTAATGTACTGCCTGCCAAAATCAAGGCGAAGCAGCCCTCGACTCGCATTTCCAATTTGATACAACGCGATTTCTCGCTGCGCAGCAAGCCTAGTGATTCACGATTAAGTCGCCGCGAGCGAGAAACCCGAGATGTCGAACGTCAAATCGAGGAACAGGAACGTAAGAGGCGCGAACTGCAAGAGTCAAGCAAGCGAATTCTGGCTGATCAGCTAAAATCTCGCAAGACTGAAGACGCTGTCTCTGATGCTAGAGCAAGATACTTGGCTCGTAAACGAGAAGCCTCTCAAGAAGAGCTACCGCATAAAAACTCGTCATGACATTAGTTCGTAATAGTCTAAAAGTACACATTATTTATGAATGTTTTCAGTATCGTTTGTTTGCCTTGAATGGGGCATGATACATGGAAGTGAGAGGCCGCCGCGATGAATGACTAAGGTTGGTTCGAGATGGGGACCCCCAAGAGCCGCTTGCAGCCCTGTAGCTTTGTTGTACTCTCTGTTGATCAGCAAAATCGTCAGCGAGACTCTCATAAATTTCGGACTCATCTTTCTTGCCGAGCCGACGGCGAGATCGCGGGTTGACCGACTTCTCAATCTCCGACAACTCATTCAGACTACCAACAATTTGTGCCTTCAAAAACGCAAGACGCATTGAGTCCGAGTTGCCTTTACTCATTTGCTTGAATATCGGCTCCCGAGGTAAATACTCGTACTTGCTGTAATCCACCTCAACAGCGCTGGCTTTTCGTTTTTCTAGCTTCGGGCATTGCTTAAGCAACGAATAAATATCGATGGCCTCTCCAGGAGCAATAGGCTCAGGATGGGACGGCGTGACACAATCGAGGTCTACCTCCTTGCGCAGGACGTGATCAATGTCGACTAGCGAGAAAAAAGCACACGATTGAGGCAAGTCATTTATACCGACCTGTTGACAAAACATAGCACGTGTCCATAGATTTGCAATTTGAAGGGCCAGGGCAGCCTTATACTGATCTGCTTCCTTAACCAAATATCGGATCTCATCATGAACAGTAATGGACAGACGAGCCCTCAGCCCATATCTTTTAATCAAGAAGTCCATTGACGCGATCAACAGATGCAAATAATCGACACCGGAAGATTGGATCGACCAGTTGATTCGTGAAGTCAAAAAGTTGCTCCGCTTAAGGTTGCCCTTTGTAAGTGCTTCAGTTATACCGGCACCGAGAACCGGCGTGCGTGGCAGATCCTGCTCAGCCATTTGCTCAAGACGATTGAACACAATACTCTCCGAGCCAGCCCGCCAGAAGCGCGGCATATCGAAGGCTGAAGATTTAGTCTTGACTCCTTTTGTGGCATCATAGAGTTTGTTAGCGACGTCGGCGGCATCTTCGTTAGACATGAGTGGATTGAATTGCTTCAGTAATTGAATGGCAAATTTAAGCCCAGCACCATAGATTCTTCCATAATTAAAAATCTTGGCCTGGTTTCTAGAGATCCCCAGGATGTTGGCGGTCTTGGAGTGCAAGTCTGTACCATCCTTTTTCGTTCCCTCTAAAGTCATCCACCCAATAGCCGTGCCTCCGTGTATGCCAAACAGCGAATCGCCAAACAAACTGGCGATCCACAATTCCTCAGAATCGACATCTGCACCCACGAACTTGTAACCCTTCGGTGCCTGAATCATGGCTTTTAGTTCAGAGCCAATTCTATTCTTTTTGGCGTTACTAGCAGTCAACCACGAGTTTTCGACAGCGCGTCGTGTAATTGTGCCCATGGGTATCATAGAGGGAAGAATCATTCCAAACGACTTCGGATCCTTGACGTTTACGCCCATATCAGTGACGTCGGAATAGACAGGCATCTGTTTGGATATTCTGTCACGTGCCGCAATCCAGTACGAGCTTTGCGCCATAAGATCAATAGCTTCTTTGGCGTAGTCATATTCGGAAGTCAGTATATCCTTTTCAAAGTACGAAATGTATCCCTTTGCCATAGGATTACTGCATCGTGCTTGAGCCCCGTCCTTGTGGGGGATTTTGATATAAGCACCATATATATCATCTTTGAAGTTGGTATTGGTTTCGTCATTCATATCGCATAGGGTATAGTTTTGATCGGTGAACTTTTTCGCATCGCTTTGACTGACACGAAAAACCCAGCCATGCAGATCCGACCAAATAAGCGGGTGGCCATCCCATTGCAACCGTAGTAGAACTGGTGCTATTCGAGACCGGATACTGACGTTCATTGGAGAGGCAGCAGTTGCATACAGTCCACGGTACCAATTGGGTTTTCCAGGGAATTTCTGATTTTTTGCGCGTCGATCTGGCTCTCCCTTTTTGCCTTTAACGATTCGAATAGGCGGAATATGCCAATCAAGCTGCCGCAGCCACGGATCATTCTCATACTTGGAGGCATCGCCATCTTTCAGATTTACAGCGGCCTCGGCTAGATTCTTTAACCGTTCATAGACACCAGTTGCAGCCTCCTGATAGCATCCTTCTGCGTCTGCTAAAAACTGGCCCCATTTCTCGTTTATAGGAAGGAAAACAGATGCTAAGTGTCTTAGAGCCCCAAAGCTTACGGGATGGGGACACACTTTTATAAAGTCAGGAAGAACTTTCTGAAAGACCTTAAAAGTCACATCCACATCTGTAGCACAATAATTCATAAGGTCACCAAACATGCCCAATACGCCGTCTCGGTCTAGTTCTCCAAAAAAATTTCTTTGAGACTTGTCGACCTTGATGCCGCAATGCAGCAGCGCGACATCGGCGAGGTTATTTAGGGCACTTCTGGTGAACCATGGATGTTCTTCAAGATCTGCGAGAAACTCCGAGGAGTCAACGCTGCTGGGCGGAGTGGTATCGTACTCGTCACTGGCGTCTTCTTCTGCTTCCTCCTGTTTTTTTTTACGCATCTTCATCCAAGTGGACCGTTGTTGTGAGCACATGCCGTTGACTGCGACATGCAGCGACATTGTGTCGAGAAAGAACTTATTAGTCATGTCTATGTTATATTCGTCGAGTACCCGTTTGCGGTCGTAGCCGATGTTATGGCCAATAACCAGTGCTTTCCTGTCCTGGGATGCTAGAGGAATCAAATGCTGAGGGGATTCCGATTCGCCCAACAACCAAGGCGAGACCCAGCCGTACCAGGCGGTTGGGGATACAGCACAAGCCATAACGGCATATTCCGATATCTTGTATAGAACCTCAGTATCAAAGACAAGTGCGTCTTCATCGGGGTATTCTACAGCGACAGGGTCTTTTCCAGGCACATATTTGGTCCAACCTGAAGCCTTAAGCCAACTTCCCGGAGCGGGCATTTCCGGCAATGAGCAGTTGGCAAATTGAAGACCATTACTCAGATAAGGCTCAGACATATCTCTTCCTATTCGAAAGAAATGTTCATCAAGCGAACTTCCAATCAATCTCGGCAATGGGAAACTGATAGGATCACCTTTACTGGTGGGTTTACCAAGTAAATTATTATCTGCCAAATGTCTTTCAGATAATTCCACCAGACCAGAGGCTATCCGATCCGGACTCTTATTATTGACGCCATGCCCAAAAACTTTATCACGCATAATACGAGTAATATGTTGGATTCCAACAGGATTGATTTCATTCTCAACCGTTCTCGATTCCTCGGCCAACCGTCGTTTACTAGCATTGAACCCCGAATAACTTCTTTTCAAACACCTTAATCGAACCCCTCCTCGCCAACATCGTATACATAACATCTCCTCCCCCGGCACGCTTAATTATCTTTAATATAACGACCCCGGGCTCTTAACAAAAACTAAATAATCTATGTCAAGGGTTAGGGTGCGCCTTGACCGCCGCACCCAATTTGAAAAACTACATCATCATGTATTCGCATAAGGTCACCCACTATATTTCTGAGTGATTGCCATAGCAACGGCGAAATTCATCGGTTAGCAGCTGCAGCAGTGGGACAATTGGATTCGACGACAATCTTCAACATAGTAGAAATCAAACAAGAAGGAGGGAATCGATAAGGATAATATTTAGGAATCAATTGGTAAGTTTGAATGATGATGAATATATAATGATTATTTGGAAATGATTAAGAAATGCAAACTCAAGGTTTTGTTCATGAATATTGACAGTTAAGTATAGATAAATTATATAAAATGCCTTCGAGTCAGGCGTTAAGTGATGATCAAGTATGGTTTAATTGTGAAGGAAGGATTTGGAGTGTATAAGTTAATGAATGAATGATTAGGTTGCGGGAGAATTGCGAAAGATGGTGGAATTCATCAAGAAGGAGGCGGATGAAAAGGCCAAGGAAATCGAATTGAAGGTAATGATAATGATGGTGGTATAAGAGGAGGAGAAGGAGTAACTAATTGATAGTCGAATGAGGAGTATGAGATTGAAAAAGCCAATATTGTTCGATCTGAGACAGCGGCCATTGATCAATTATATGAACGAAAGTATAAACAAGCATCATTGGCACAACAGATAGCCAAATCCACAATAGCCAATCAAGTGAGATTGAAGGTTCTTGGATCCAAGGAGGATGTTTTGAATGAATTATTTGAAGAAGCATCACAGAAACTTAAGAATGTTTCAAAGGAAACTGATAGTTATTCCAAGGTTCTTAAAGGATTGATTGAAGAAGGCATTTTTGCTCTTATGGAAGATAAAGTAGTGGTTAAGGTCCGAGAAAAGGATCTTGATATTGCAAAGAATGTCGCCCCTGAAGCTGGTAAAGATTTCGAACATCAAGCAAAGAAATCAGTTCAAATTACAGTCGATAATTCTGACTTTCTTCCTGCAGATTCGGCAGGAGGTGTGGTAATAGTCAATTCTTCAGGAAAGATTGATGTTAACAATACTCTTGAAGAACGTCTATCATTATTATCTCAAAACTCATTACCAGCCATCCGTCTAGCATTATTCGGTCCTACGGCATCCCGCAAGTTCTTTGATTAATATATAATAGAATATATTGTTATAAACATTTGTTTTGATATTCAAGTTCAAGTTACTTTTAGATCTGCGATTTCGTTTGTGCGGAGCTTTTAATCTGTAACCAAATCGTAGATGATCAGTTTAAGGTAGTTCATGTGGAAACGTTTATATTATCCTGTCAGATTGTCAGGATTCTTTTGTAGTAGAAGAGTAATACCGGGATCTAATTTAAGGTTATTTCGGTTTCAAAGTACTGTTGGTACTAAACGGCCTAACAACTTTTTCGATGCTCATGCGTTTGAAGCCAAAGAACCACCGGATACAAAGCAACGATCTTCGCCGGTAAACAAGTCGATAAACAATGATATCAGTTGTACTATATTTAACAAATATGGTAAGGTGACGGCGGTGTCGAAACGGTTCTCACGAGCCGGGTTTCTGACAGAATATGGATTACATCCCCGGGATTTGCGACATATAGATAATGCAAAGGTTAATGGATTGATTCCTTCGATCCTTGTCCGTCCCGATTGTATTCTGGTAAACATGAATCAGTTAAGAGCCGTCATTCAATCTTCTCAGGTTCTTGTATTCGATTCAATAGATAAGGCCGATACTCTTCGATTCAGTCTGTTCATATATGATTTGGAGGCAAAACTACAAAGTTCGAAGAATAACGGTGAACAAGCGGCTTCTTATGAAATGAAGGCATTGGAAAGTATTCTTGTTAACGCGTTGGCTGGACTTGAGGCAGAGTTGACCTCTCAACTGTCTGTATTGAATGAAATCCTTGTCAAACTGGAAGATCATGTTGATAGAGCACTGCTACAAGAGCTTCTGATCCGCAATAAGTCAATGACCGGGTTCCACCAGAAAAGCGTGCTGATCCGGAAGGTCATCAGCGACGTGCTTGATTCCGACGAGGATCTGGTGGGCATGTATCTCGGGGAGATCCAGGCAGGAATTGTCCGGGATCTCACAGACCACTCGGAAGCCGAGCTTCTGCTTGAAGCATATTACAAACAGGCAGATGAAATCGTCCAACAAGCCGATCAGGTGATTTCCAACATTCGAAATACAGAGGATATCATCAATATCATGCTGGACGCCAATCGGAACGCATTGATGGTCACAGAGCTCAAAATCACCATTGGCACTCTAAGCTTCACATTTGGCATGTTCTTCGCAGCCCTATACGGAATGAATCTGAAAAACTACGCCGAGGAGTCCGATTATGGAATGGTAGGCGTGACTGCTGCGATATGTGGGCTCACGGCTTTGGTCACGCTTTTCAACTTCAAGACCCTGGTTGCAATGCGCAAGATCACAATGGCCGGCCTGGGAAACTCAACATCATCATATGCATACAAAAAACATAAGAAACTATTAACAAAAGGCATTCGGCATTACGGTCGCCGCAGCCGATTGGGGTTCTGGAACCGACTGGCATGGTTTTTTCTTTGGCGACGCCGGCCCCTTCCCCCGGACTGGCCTGCTCATAATGCCGAGCATGACCACCATCGCCGTGCACGCATGTGGAAATGGCTGGTCGACAGACGCGGCCACTAAAAGTTATTTATATATACATTAAGCGGACAGGAAGAACAGGTCACGGAGCTCCGAACTGGCTGTTTCCACGTCCTCAGCCAACACTTTGTAGGTGCCAACAAACCTTTCGATATCTCCTGCAATGTCATGAGGAATGTCACCTGGCAACACCACCAAATCTGATCTGAGATGTTTCAAAACATGCGAAATCCCCACATGTGTTTCACATGGAATCACCTTATATGACAGGTCTTCCGGGACCTGTGATCTGAGTCTGGCCGAGTCCTGGGAGACCCCTGGACTGAGCACCACCACCAGATCCGGGTAGGAGACCAGTAAATGCTGTAAAGGAAGCCCGTTCTCCAATAATGACGGTGAGATCACCACTGCTATTTTCCGGGGAAGAGTGGTTGTAGGATGGCGTGATTTCGAGCTTATAGACTCGCCCCAATACCTGGAATATACATAATAACCCACCGAAACACCTATGGATGCAACAGCCAAAGGCGCAAGCCACGAAAACCGCGATTTCCTGGAGCTCATGTTGCAAAGTTAATGGCAGGTTCCGAAGTTGGGGATGTTCCCAACAAAAAGTTAATGCGGCAGGGGCCGAGGATGGTGGATCGCCGCATCTGCGATAGGCGTTCCCCACAAAAAGACAGTTAATATAAGTAAACAGATATGAAAAAAAAGATAAACACGGGATACAGGATATATTTATATAGCTGTACTCACAACAGCATCCAGCAGGAGCTTGCAATCAGTACCAGCAGAACGACGGCGGTGATAACACCAGCACCGGCTTTATCCTTGGTAGTGATAGTAAGAGGAATGACGGCTTGGCCATTGGAACCGCCCCCAGCAGTGGAGTTTGTGCCTGCGGAGCCGTCACTTTTGGAGGTCGCACCGCTGGCTTCGGTCAGAGGACCGGGCAGGGTCTTGACCAGCAGCGATGTGAAGGTATCCAATGCACTGATCTGTTCTCCAAGTCCGTACTGGCCGTCCCATGTAGAGTTGAACCAGTTGAGACCGCAAGTGTGACCATCGGTACCTCCGGAACAACTGCCTGCGGCGGCCTGGGCCGAACTTTGAAGCAATGTCATGATAGATTCTTCCAGCGACGGGGCCATGACAACTGTTAGCGCCAGTAGACGAGCAAAAATGCCCTTGAAACATCTCTGATCCGTGTCACAATGATTTGTAGGCTGGCAGGCGGCTTCGTACATAATGCCATTGCTGAAAAACACCTGGGCACGATTCCACAGGTACTCGGTTCGCGTGAGCCAAGCCACATCATTAGTGACATTATAGAGATAGGCACAACCGGAGATGAATAGACCGTAACTGTAGGTCCACTCCAGTTTTCTAATATCAGTACAGTTGGTTGAGATGTAGGCTCCGTCATACACAGCCAGAGTGGTATTTGCAGACGGGATTGGGGGCTCAATGAAACCGGTGCCGATCGACCAATTCCAAATCCGTTCACCCCACTCGATATAGGTCTGATTTCCAGTGTATCTTGCCAAACGGGCTCCAATATTGAACAAGCAGGCGTTGGAGATGGAGTTCTTATAGTCATATCCGGTATTCCAGGTGAAGATCTGCCATCTTAAGCCTCCATTACAATCCTGGGTGTCCCATCTTGCGGCCATGGTGTTAAACACTGCTTGGGCAAGATACGCCCAACTAGGTTGGCCTGGGCCGGGGTTGGAAAAGTTCTTTTCTGCGGCTGCCATGACGGTGACACCCCAGAATCCTTGATCATCGTTACCCTCGGTTGTGGTTTGATTTGGGGGCATATAATCCCAGTTGGGTCCAGTTTGGAACAGCATACTTGTTTTTATAAGCTCGGTATAAGTATCATTTTGAGTGTAATACCCGTACTCAATCATACTTCCCCAAGCTACGCCGGCCTCCCACCAATAATAGGGGCTGACAAACATCCCTGGGGTTTGACCACTAGCATTTCCATGGTAATAATCCATCAACCCCTGGGCCACCAACGCTTGAGCTTTGTATATACTGTCTTTATCAGTTATATCCAACTCCACGGCAGGGATGGCCGACGCTAAAAATAGCAAGCATCCGACAAATAATCTCGATATTGGGCCGATCATCATTAAATATTCATAACAATAAACTCCAAATTCACAAAAAAAAATATCAAATCCTTTTCGTTTAATAGAATCTTCAAAAAACCGAAATTCTAAAAAATAAAAAATAAAAAATAATCACACACCCTCCGTTCGGTCAATAAAATATTACTACCAAGCAATCTCCACTACTGCAAGCCAAGAAAAGCTTCTTTTTAACAGATATTGTCGACAAAACGATCGAATTATCAAATCTCCAAAGATCCAAATTATAACTATATTTAAAAAGAAGGTTTTTTGTTGCTCTTCCTTCAACCTGGGGCCTACTATATTAGGAATGTAGCACGCGTTATCAAAACTAAAGATTAACTCCAAAATGAAAAGAAGTTCCTTAAACAAAATATAAATCACGTCTCTGATCTTCTCCCCGGTTTACACGAAACTACAAACTCGTAAACGAACGGACAATCGTAGAACAAAGTTAAAGGGAGGAAAGAAGTCCTTCTCGCTAGGCGCAGCGTGGAGAGTCGGGCTGGGCTGTCTTTGTCACCCAAAATAGGTTTGTGTTGTCTGGGGCAACGTCACTACTAAGCGAAATCGGGCAATTGCGCCGTCGATCTTCTATTGTATACGGGGTCGGATAATGTCGGATTGGTATTTACGATCTGATAATAAAAAATCAAAATCATGTCATTGAGGAGTCTAAGATATAGTACGAATATTTTCATTTGAGCATCCACCAGCCAGTGGCTAGGATCCCGATAATGCACACGGCGGTGATGACGCCTGCTCCGGCACGGTCTTTGCCGGTGACGGTGATTTCGTTTGACCCCAACGCATTGGAGTTGGAGTTGGACCCGGCATCGGCACTGCCATGAGATGTGCCTCCAGTTCGGTTTGTCAAAGGTGCAGGCTTGCTAGTTGCCAGGTTGTTCTGTATCACCTCCAATGCACTCATCTGTTCTCCTAGTCCATACACACCATCCCATTTGCCCAAAAACCAGTTTAACCCACATGTATGCCCATCAGTACCACCAGAGCAGCTTTCGGCGGCGGCGGCGGCAGATGCTGATAGATATGTCATGATTTGGTCGCTTAATGACGGACATAGCACTGCGGTGATGCCCAGGAACCGCGAGAAAATCGCCTTGAAACTTCGCTGATCGTTGTTGCACGAGTTTCCCGGTTGGCACGATGCCTCGTACATAATGTTGTTTTGGAAAAACACACTTGCACCGGTCAATAGACCCTCGGCCCGAGTCAGCCAGGTGGTATCGTTCGTATACGCATACATGTATGCACAGCCCGACAAAAATAGCCCGTAGTTATATGTCCATAGATACGGGGTGGGATCAGTGCAGTTACCGTTGATGTTGGCACCATCGACGAGCTTTTCGTCGGTGAGGAACCCAACATCAACCATCCAATCCCACACCTTCTCAGACCAATCGCCGTAGGTGGTGTTTCCAGTATATCGCTGCAATCTGGCACCAATGTTGAACAAACACCCGTTGGCAACGGTATTCTTATAGTCATAACCCGAGTTCCAAGTAAAAATCTGCCATCGTAGGCCTCCACCACAATGCTGGTCATCCCATCGGGATGCCATTGTATTAAAGACCGCCTGGGCAAGATATAGCCATTGAGGCTCGCTGGACGTCGGGTTGGTAAAGTTTCGCTCTGCGGCAGCCATGGCGGCGATTCCCCAGAACCCTTGATCGTCATTTCCCTCGGTGGTGGTTTGGTTTGAAGGCATATAGTCGTCATTTTTACCGACTTGGAAGATCATACCGGCTTTGATAATATCATTGTACGTCTCATCTCCGGTGTAGAACCAATAATCAATCATACTACCCCAAGCAGCACCGGCTTCCCACCAATAATAGGGTGAAACCATCATTCCCGGCGTTCCACCAGTCTGATTTCCATTATAATAGTCCATCAACCCCTTTGCCAGAAGTGATAATGCACTAGTGACCGAGCTCTGGTCTTGTAGGTCCAAATTGACCGCATTCGTCACCGTCATCAGCCCTATCACCCACAATAAAGACACCATTTTGGTCCGTAATCTCATGTCTGTGTCCAGCACTCTTTTCAACTATAATAAATAAATAGACACAAGTCCTTTAAATAATAAGGAATGACGTGGATCAGATTATATATCCAAATAGCCAAGCAAAACGCGCTCTGGCCAAGCACACTCTCCACCTCCTGTGTTGGTTGATACTTCACTAATCGGCTATACCCCAGCCAAATCCACGGTTGTCCTGGGCAATATATATACAAACAATGTCCAAGAAACCTTATTACCGGCTAACTTTGACGAAAATATGCACTTTGAACGTCTTACTTCTAGGTTTTTTTTAGTGTCACAAGGAAGTGTGCGGGAACTTGGCAGGGCCGCAGTGCTAAATTTGGCACTAAATGCTAAAATAGTGAGGTCACGTGACATGCAGATTACGAGTAGCAAACTTTAATACGATTGGATACGAATATTTTTATTTAATCTATAAGCGAGAGTATTGGTAGAAGGCAGCAAGAGAGGAGTGGGAGAAAGGCTAATGCTCGTAGACAAAAAGACCAGCAGCGCCGATTCCGCTGCCAGCACACATTGAAACCACGCCTATTGACTTCTTTTGCTGCTTGAGCTCGGAGAGAATAGTGGCTATCTGGCGTGCTCCTGTAGCACCTAGTGGATGACCCAATGCAATGGCGCCGCCTCTGGGGTTGACTTTATTGATATCAATGCCAATCGATCTCACGCAATACAATGCTTGGGAAGCAAAAGCCTCATTGATCTCGTAGATATCCACATCTTCCACTGATAAGGACAGGTCTTTAAGAAGAGCTGGAATGGCCACTGAAGGCCCAATGCCCATTATTTCCGGAGGAACACCCACCACCTTGGTGCGCACATATTTGGCAAGAATCGGTTGTCCCAGCTTCTCGGCCACTGACCGTCTCATCAGTAACACAGCAGCAGCTCCATCTGTTACCTGAGATGAGCTCCCGGCATGCGTCTTGCCTTCAGGACTGAACGCAGGCTTGAGTTTGCCGAGCGATTCCGCAGTGACGCCGCGGCGGATCCCGTCATCTTCGTCGACCGTGACTCTGGTAGGCTCGCCATCCACGTTGACATTGACCTCAATGGGAAGAATCTCATCCTTGAAGAACCCTGCATCCTGCGCCGCAGCGGCCTTCACAAACGAGCTGGCTGCAAACACATCTTGCTCCCACCGCGAAAGACCATACTTGTCAGTGACATTCTCGGAGGTGGTCCCCATCGGCACCATGCACTCTTTGGCACCGTCGATATCCCAGAACGAGTCGGGGAAATCCCACTGTGTGGCGGGGTTGTAGTTCAAAGACATGGACTCGACGCCGGCGCCAATGCCAATGTCAATCTCGCCGACGGCGATCTTGTTAGCGATGTCGCTGACTGCCATCAAGCCAGAAGAGCACTGACGGTCGATCGCCTGCAATGGAACAGTATAGGGGATGCCTGCCACTATCGCAGCAGCTCGATGCTCGTTCTGACCGGATCCCCGGTTACAAACATTTCCACAGGAAATATCGTCAATCAGACTTGGATCCAGCTTCGTCCGCTGCAACACACCCTTCAACAACTCAGCAAGGATCTCACCGGTTTTGGAATCTCTCAATTTGCCCTTCTTGGACCTCGTAAGCGCTGTCCGGTACGCAGCAGTGATGACGACATCGTCTGGACGCTTCTCGTACAACCGCTCTTTGGCAGATCCCCCGCCTAACAAATGACTGGAAACCGCTTGTAACCTATTCATTACTATCGCACAAAGTCAGAAAGAGCCCGGATATAATTTATATAAATCGTGCAAAGAGAAAGAATTGCTTCCTCGGTTCTTTGTCGGTTAACGCATCAGATAAACATGCAGCACTTGACCCCACAAAATAGCAATGCGCGGCTGCACGCGGACCACCGCACTGCCCACCAAACGAGATCCTGACGCGGTTCAATCATTTACCGAGGTCATGAAAACAAAACCCGCATTACTAAACACGATTGTCCTTAAATCCGTGAAGTTTACAGGGGGTCTTTATTCCATGAAGCGGGCGGCGGGGGGCGGAGAGTCCGCGGAAGGTCCGTGAATCACGAGGGACCGCCCAGTTTGTGAACCGCGGACCTTGAAATGTTGATACCACCGAATTCGCTTAGGTCCAGGAACTTGAGCCATTGCGGGGGGATTTTGGCTCGGATGCGTTCGTAATGCTTGTATGAATAGGTGCCGAGATACCACATGTTGGAATGCTGGGACGCGGCGTAGAAGAACTTGGCAAGAATCACAAGCGAACATGGATCACACACATTTACTAGATCGATAAATGCAGGAGGTAGGCGTAGAATCCAGGAGATGACATGACGGAAGTTGTTCCGTTCAGGAAAAGTGAGGACTTGTTCTATGACGCGAGAAAGCCCAACCAATGGCTGATGATAGATATGTTGATTCTCTTCTTGCATCTCATAGATCTTTTCAAGCTCGCGAAGATACACTCGGCCACTGGCTAGTTCTTCTGCGTTTTGTGCCGAGTCCAGGAAGTTGGAAAACACTCCACCTCGCCAGGGCCATGTATACTTGAGCGTCTCACGCATGCCAACCAGGATGGGAAGCCATCCATCAGAGACTCCGGTGAACTCAGTATCAGTATCACATGTTAAAGCATATACTGTCAGCAAAGAGCTTGCAGTGCTCACTGCTACACCGTTGGACTGATCAAGACCTGCAATTATTAAAACTCGGATCCCCTTTAATGTCTCCGTCTTGTAGTACTCAATTGCATGGTTGAGCTCCAAGGAAGGCGACGCATGCTTCAAATGGGTCGCAGATAACAGAAAGATAGCGTTCAACAATACGGGATGATCAAATGCAAGCTGCGGTAACTTGGTTCGGACGAAACCAATATCATAGCCGTGCGGACACATTGATATACAGGTCGAGGTGGTCCATTGATGCATCAGCATCACCTGAAGCTTGGCGGGAATATGCTCAATATCTGCGGTTTCGCTATAAATAGACCTGATGTTGGAATATTCACATTTCAGCCGCTGTTTCTGGCAGGACCCACAGATTGGTCGTAACTCATCACATTTGACCTTCCGAAGCTTACAACGGGAACATCCGAAATGAGACTTCGGCTTAACCATCCCTAGCAAAAATCTGACCCGGAAGCTCTACGCGTTAAACCAAGCAAAAGGTTAGTCATGTCAGATCCGACGAAGTTGGAGAACGGTAAACCTTAACCTGATTGGGAATTTTTCACGAAATTTCCGACTGATGCGAGATTTCCGACCACGCACCTCCTGAAGAATGTATGCACCTTTAAATTTTGGCAAAATGGCGGAGCCAGGCACTGCATTATTTATACGAATGAAGTTCCTGAATTATAAATAATGCAGTGCCTGAATTATTGAAACCTCAATTGTATCCGAATCAATGAGCGGAAGTATTTTCAAATATGTGCCTTCGCTGCCAGCGGCAATTGTATTCATCTTTCTGTTTGCAGGCGTCACAGCCGTCCAGAGCTTTTTGATGTTCCGCAGAAAGGCTTGGTATTTTACCCCCCTCGTATTGGGCGGTGCATTTGAGGTCGTTGGCTATTGCACGAGAATAGTGTCACGAAATGATCCCAGTGCCGTAGGACCATATGCTATTCAAACGCTCTTCATCCTACTGCCGCCGGCCATGTTTGCAGCTTCGATCTACATGACCCTGGGACGTCTTCTTCGGGCCCTGAATGCCGAGCATGCGTCAGTAGTAAAGCTGAAATGGCTGACGAAAATCTTCGTTGCAGGAGACGTTTTTTCCTTCTTATTGCAAGGAGCAGGAGGAGGCTTGCAGGGCAGTGGAGGAGCAAAGAATCAGGTCAATGGAGGCCATATCATTGTGGGGGGTCTTGCTGTTCAATTGATCTTTTTCGGCGCTTTTATGGTTGTCTCGCTCATCGCCCATCGCCGACTCAGAAGTTTGAACTCGGCCGTCGATTGGAGACGATTAATGTATGCATTGTACGCTGCATCAATATTGATTCTGATTCGATCTGTATTCCGTATGATTGAGTTCTCTCAAGGTTACTCGGGTTATCTGATCTCTCATGAGGTATTTCTCTACGTCTTTGATTCGACGCTCATGTTTATCGTCATGGTTCTCTTTTGCATTATATATCCTCCTACCATTATCGCATCTTCGGCATATAGAGATAGCGAAACAATGGCTATGGAAGATACAACTGAACCAGATGACCCTATCGTCGTACAAGAGAGTTTGATAGAAAGTAAGTGACAGTATCATAAACTTCGAATCCCTTTCGCATATAATTCACATGAATTCTATGAAGTCTGTAGATAATTTATTAATAGATTGGATCGCGCTGCTGCCTCAGCGCATTGTGGGTACTATATATAAGATATTACCACTACTATGTACAGTATTATGTACTACTATAGTATTTATAGTATATGAATATTACACAATCTGAGCAATGTTCATTGTTTCCGATAATCATAGGGATCTCTTGTCGCCACCGCCGAAGCTTACTTACTACAACTCATTTTGTGTGTCAGTCTCAGACACTAAGCATGAAGGAGCAACGAAGTCCATGGAATCAACTTCGTTGATCCACTTTTGTAGCTCCTGTGGCGACACACTAGCAACAAAACTCCAAATGAGTATAAATACAATTAACCTTGTATAATCTGAAATTTCCCATCAACTTGGAGGGAATAAAGGCGCTAAATAATTATAGCCGACAGATCTCAAAGATTAATTAAATATGAGGCTCACTAGCTGAGATCGACTGCATAAATTTCCGATCTCGTAACAGCCGCACGAAAACCAAGTCTTCCAGACTAACGTATTTTTTACGTGTCAGGACAGGGTGTTTCACTTTAGCTTTTTTATAATTGGTTCTTTGAGAGGGCACTTGGTCTCACTTTAACCCCTGATATTACGGTACCGATACCGGACCCGCCAAGAAGGCATACCTGATATTAGCGAACCATGGTACATGACGATCTAACATCAAATTCGCTGCAGAAGTCCCACCGCAGCTGACGGGTATTTCCTCACGCGCCGTGACTTATATTTGACGATATTCGTTATTTTAAAAGTTAAATATAATGTCATTCCAAAGAGAAAACGGATAATTGACGAATTTCTAATCTGCCAGACTTTCATTTAATCTTTACATAACATCATTCGTTAAGATTCGTTATACAGGTGGATTTCTAACACTTTTGAGGTCTCCAATTTGGAATCACATATGTGCCATTTGGCATGACGATGTCGAATGTGCCTTCCTGCAACCAGGCATGAAGAAACCAACCAATGTTATTCTCTTTCAGGTACTGGCAGTTGTTATCATACGTCTTCCAAAAATTTGTGTACTGAGGTACCCCACAATCGCACAATGCAAAGCCCAGGTCAGAGCCACCTTGATGAAGGATGTTGAAGTCCCATGCCCATTGAGTCTAGATGAAGTTAGAACCTATTCTTGGTTTTGCAAAACAAGTCATTTGGTACTCACCTCTGAAATTAAAGTAGGGACAGGTGTGTTTTTCTTGTACCAAGCAATCTGACTTTGGATATAATCCCAAGACTGGGCCTCGGTCAGATTATTATGGTAATATGGCATGATATGGGCATGGACAAAGTCGCTATTGTTTAGGACCTGAACACCCCACGGTCCTAATTCGGTACCGTCTTCACTGCTCATGATACCTGGACGGTCCCAGTCTTCACTGATACCTACGGGGATACCAAACTTTTTCATCTGCGCTCTGAAGTTGATCAGATCGTTGATGAACGGGGTATGGTCCAGGCCATTGTCTTGGTACGAGTCATCTGAATCTCCAATCGGTTCTGTACCAAACTCAGCACTATGGAACACATAGGGTGCAATATGTGAATAGGGTCCACTGGAGAGCACATCCAAAATAGACTGCTGCGTCAGTTTCCAACTATCAAGCTGAATGAAGAAAGGTTAGTGAAATGAGAGAGATATTGGGAATTCTACACCACTTACCTGGTCGCCATTGAGAGGCCAAGCGACCTGAATGACAATTGCCATATTGTTTGCAACGCCGGCCAGGATTAAGTTCTCCCAGATCTCGGTGGTATAACACTGGGGTAGATAGACTCTGACCATGGAAGCACCAAAGTCCCTTTTCATGGCTGCGAAATCAGCATTGATCTTCAGGAAAGATTCATCCACACAGCCGTATTCCATGGGATAAGAGAACCCTAAAAAGCCATACATATTTGATTGTGGGCACCACCATTCGTCTCTAGACACATGAGGAGGGATCAAATCCTTGGGAAGAACTGCAGACCCGAATGGAAAGCAGTTTGAAGGTGAAGGGTTAGAGGGAGCGGCACTGGTAGTTCCAGCCGTTGCCAGCAGCGTAATTGCACCAGCTATTAAAAACTTGATCATTCTAACTGTTATCTTTCAAACATTATTATTATGATCCACTCGCACTTTATATAATAAAGCTGAAACGCACACGATCCGATCATGATGAAGATCAAAGATCAACTCTTTTATTGCAAATCAATGCGTTAAAATAATAAAACACCGAGGAATTCCATGCTAAGAAGAAGATCATGTAACGCTATGAGGAGAGAAATCTTAGAGAATCAGAGAGTATCAATTGACTTTGAAAAGAATTGAGTACCACCACCACATTCGAATCCTGAAGCTCAGCGATAGAGATTACGTCAAATCGTCACATACTCTCCAGGACTCATTGATTATGCGATGTACCTATCGGGAGACGGGAACTGTCAATCCCCATCTCTGCTCATCATCCGAAACCTCGGATCGATTCATCCGATACAAGTTTATCAATAAAATAAGTAACATATAAATTCCATTAGATTGTGATCCTATCCTATGAAATGTAGTGCTTAAACATTACAATTCTAATCATATCCCAGCTGGACCCAAAATATCAATTTCCATGCTCGTTAATGTAGATATTAAATGAGATTTCTTCAATACGAGATGATGCTGTCGTATTCAAATTCCAAACTGCTTAAGATCTACTAAATTTATCCGGCGCCGTGCATAAAAGTTCCATTCACCGCGCAAACCGCCGCAGTATTTAAGCGGACCATTGCGGGCTTAGGCGGCGACTCGCCGGTAAAAGCGGGGAGCTCCGGTCGATTTTCAAGTGATTTTTGAACTTTTGGATTAAACTAAAGAAAACTGGGGAGTCTAGAATTCCCCAGGAATAAAGTCTGCTATTTGAGTTATTTCAAGATATTTCGAGAATTGTTTACCGAAACTTAAATGATATTTGTCTTCTTTAATGTAATAATCACGATCCTGAACAGAAGCAAATTCAACCACAATCACCTAGTTTATTTGAAATCGTTAATATTATAATTAATTCTCAAATGCCAGTTTAACCCCCCACTTACATGTGTTGCATTAGTTTTGTCTTCTATAGACATTTGTTTACCACCTTTGACGGATAAAAGGTATTTGGACCCGTCTGGTTTCCGACAATGCTCTAGAAGCGATAAGAAACAATCAAAATCATGCTTGATATCGGATTCAGTCGCCTCGACCGGATAACGTAATAGAAGAATATGGTCCACTTTCGTCATTGTTTATCTGCAATTCTATCTCAATTGATAACAGAGATTCGAATGATATTTAATTTGGGACTATGCCATCGGAAGATTCGGAACACGGTCCGAAGTCCCCTAACGGATTGCATGGCGATTTAATATCAGCCAGAGCTTGATACTACAAAGCGATCATTACAACCTTTGTATGTTATCTTGGATGTAACCTTTATAAAAAGACCCTAGTCCTAAGAGTGCCTTTCCACCAATGGCATTTAAGGCATTATAGTTAATATGCATAAATAGTAACATTATGATGCACGACATTCGGAATACCCCGCTGTGTCCTGTATTATGGATCAGAAGTACCCCGCCATGAAAGATTGGCATTCGGCACCCTTTAGATATCAGATACCCGGGACCGGATCTTGTGTTTAAGAATATATATATATATATAAAGTTGATTCTCTTCCCCTCTCTGTTGATCTTACATTTGAAGAAGTTAGTCATAATGGAACAAGATCATAATAGAGTTGATGAACCGGTGACGGAAACTGGTTTTATTTATAATGGTGGTGAGAAGCCTCATCTTACACCAGGATTGGTGCTTTCATCTGATGCCATGGATATTGCAAAACAATCCCAGGTTGCAACTAAAATCGAGCATGAGTTAGGCGTATGGGAGGCGATTAGATTGTATCCTGTGGCTGTGGTCTCGGCTGCGTTTTTCGCCATGTCTCTCATCATGGTGGGTTATGATTCAGGACTCATCTTCAGTTTCTTTGCTTTGCCAGGGTTTACCAAAAGATTCGGTACCCCGGACGCAAATGGTGTATATAATGTGTCTGCTGCTTGGCAAAGTGCGCTTTCCATGGGTACTCCGGTCGGCCAGATCTTTGGTGCCATGCTGGCCCCTTATCCTATGGAGAGATTCGGCCGTAGATGGACTATGGCCGGTTGCTGCACCTGGACTCTTGCTTTTGTGTTTTTGCAGTTCTTCGCTCCAAATATCGGAACTCTATGTGCTGGTGAGTTCTTGGCAGGGCTGATGTACGGTTTCTACGTCGTATTGGCTCCCACATATGCTTCTGAAGTATGCCCAGTGGCTATCAGAGGTATTTTGACTGCCTCCATGAACCTGGCTTACGTCATTGGCCAATTTATTGCCTCCGGAGTCACCGATGGGGTTGTGACCCGAACCGACCAGTGGGCTTACAAAATCCCTTTCGCGGTCCAGTGGATCTGGTGCCTTGTTATCTTTGCAGGCTTGGTATTCTGCCCTGAGTCTCCTTGGTGGCTAGTCAGAGTCGGCAGAATCGAAGACGCAGAAAAGGCCCTCCGTCGCCTCTCTCGTCCCTCGGAAAAGATCGATATCCATGCCACTTTAGCTATGATCGAGCAGACCAACATGCTTGAACTCGAGCTGAAGAATAGCTCTTCTTTCTGGGACTGCTTGCAGGGGCCCAATCTCCGAAGAACGGAGATCTCTATTCTCTGCACTGTCATTCAAATCTGTTCTGGAAATACCTTGGTCGGTTATGCTACCTACTTTTTCACCCAGGCCGGCCTGAACCCTGCAGAATCATTCAACATGGGTGTTGGAATCACCGCTATTGGGTTTGTTGGTACTTGTATGTCCTGGCCATTAATGTCGTATGTTGGTCGACGAAGAATCTATAATTGCGGTCTCGCTGCTATGATGGTGATTCTGTTTATCATTGGTTGTCTTGACGTGGCGCCTAATTATGTCAATCGTCCTGCAATTATCTGGGCCCAGGCGTCACTTTTGGATATTCTTTCATTTGTTTTCCAGTTCACCATTGGTCCTCTTTGCTTTGTGATTTACTGCGAGATTTCTTCCAGTAGATTGAGAGACAAGACAATTGCCATCTGCAATGCCATTGGTTCTGTATTCCAGATCGCTCTGACAGTAGGCATGCCTTATATGTTGAATCCAGACAATGGAAACTGGAGAGGCAAGGCTGGGTTTTTCTTTGCCGGCATTGGTGCCATTTCACTAGTGTGGTGTTACTTTAGAATCCCTGAGTCCAAGGGTCGCACGTACGAGGAGCTTGACATCATGTTCGAAGAGCGTGTTCCTGCTCGTAAGTTCAAGTCTTACAGTTTCGACACTATCCACGAGGCTATGCTCGAAGCGTAACTTTCCAAATTTTGTAACTATTAGTTTTATAATGATGTTTTAAGCAAACAGATTTTGAATACAGTCAAGGTTTTTGACACACACGTTGATTAGAGACGACTCTATCACAATCATATGTGAATCATGATGCAAGACTTTAGAACCCGAGGAGTAAGCATCTCGGCTAATTGTCTGGAAATGTTCTCCATCCCGATCAATGAGTATTGCGTTCCAACCTGCATTCAGTGCGCCCTTAAAGTCCTTATCCACGTCATCGCCGACATGCCAACATCTGTCAGCGGTACTTTTATTACCTGCCAACATCATTCGAGCGGCATGGAATGCATTTGGATCTGGCTTCTCGAACCCAGTTTCGTATGAGATACAAGCTCCGTCACCCTTTGGATTCAGGTACTCATCGAGCCCAAAGCTTTCAATCACATCTCTTAGTCGTGGGTCTGAGTTTGATATGATGCCCATATTAATGTTTTTCTCCTTGAGATGCTTGATAGCAGGCATCACATCGGGAAACATACTGTAAGCGTCAGAAGTATTAAAGTGATGATAAAGTCCCTTGACAGCCTCTTTTGGAATTGGATTCATCTCAAACACCAGATTAATAATCTTTGACCACCAGGATTCAATATCCATCCCAGCATCTTTGCCATAATTTGGATATTCTCGTTGCACTTTGCTAAACGCTCGCTTAAACCCAGATTCTACCTCCAATTTCGTCACGGAAACCCCATATCGGTCTGCAAAGCTCGCATACTGCTCAGCAACAGATCCCTTGGGAACATATAAAGTCCCAAAGGCATCAAAAGTGATCAACTTAGGAGTAGGAAGCCCAAGCTTCTTCATAATCAGGTTGGCAAATGAGAATCTCCGGTTGCGGGGCGGCGAGCGGCGCATATGCACAAACGCCGCTTTGCATGTCCAAATCAATCAATCAGTCACACATTAAAAGCGCGAATCCTCGGGCGGACAGCGAAAATGGCGGTTGGATTGAGATCTTCATCTGTGATAGTGAAAAATACTTTACATCGTGGTGGACGGTTGATATATAGACGAATGGCCACGAAACCCAATCTTTCTGGCCTAACCGAGTATTCGGCTAGTGTGCGAACTGCCTCAGAGCAACAGCAGCAGGATCGGCCCAGGGAATATCCGGAGGTTGATCCGCAGTTTCTATTGGAAGATGGCACTCCAGACTATCTTCGCTTGATTCTCACTTCCAGGGTTTATGATGTTTGTCAGGAGACTCCCTTAACTCCTGCAGTGACCCTGAGCTCCAAATTAGGAACAAATATCTACTTGAAACGGGAAGATCTACAACCAGTGTTCAGTTTCAAGCTCCGAGGTGCTTATAATCGCATGGCTCAGTTATCAGATCAAGAAAAGAAAAAGGGCGTCATTGCCTGCTCTGCTGGTAACCATGCTCAAGGAGTGGCATACTCTGCTAAACATCTCAACATTCCCGCTACAATTGTCATGCCTACTGCCACCCCTAGCATCAAGTTTCAGAATGTTGGCCGATTAGGGGCCAAGGTAGTACTTTACGGCGATGACTTCGATGCCGCCAAAACAGAATGTGCACGATTGTCAAAAGAACAGGGCCTCACAGATATTCCACCCTTTGATAACCCCTACGTCATTGCTGGCCAAGGAACAATTGGTTTGGAACTGTTGCGACAAATGGATATCCAAAAACTCAAAGCAGTGTTCTGCTGCATTGGTGGAGGAGGACTCATTGCAGGCGTGGCCGCGTATTTGAAGAGAATCGCACCTCATGTGAAGATTATCGGTGTGGAAACTTACGACGCTGATGCCATGTACCAGTCGTTGAAAGTAGGAAAGCGGCAGACACTCAAGGAAGTGGGGCTGTTTGCTGACGGAGCGGCAGTGAAAACCACCGGCGAAGAGACATTCCGTCTATGCCAGAAATACGTAGACGAGGTCATTAGAGTCGATACAGACGAAATCTGTGCCGCGATAAAGGATGTTTTCCAAGAAACACGGTCCATCGTCGAACCCACCGGTGCTGTGTCTGTGGCAGGCGTCCACAAATACGTCAAAGCCCATCCCGAATTGGACCATGCTTCGAGCTCCTATGCAGCGGTTCTTTCAGGTGCCAATATGAACTTTGACCGGCTGCGGTTCATTGCCGAGCGCGCACAACTTGGTGAGGGAAGTGAAGTATTCATGATTGCAAACATCCCTGAAAAGGCCGGGTCGTTCAAAGATCTCATCTCGGTTATACAACCTCGTGCCACCACGGAGTTCTCTTATCGATACAACGATGGAGAAGAAAGCAATGGCCAGGCGCATGTATACCTTTCCTTCTCCGTCAAGGATCGGGATCGTGAAATCCCCGAGGTCCTTCAGGGGATCAAAGCCCTTGGCCTAGAAGGAATAGACATCAGTAACAATGAGTTTGCCAAGTCGCACGCCCGTTATCTGGTGGGTGGTAAAGCACGAGTGGACAACGAACGAGTCATCAGCTTTGAGTTTCCGGAACGTCCTGGAGCCCTATTCCGATTTCTGAGTCTACTCAAGTTCAAATGGAGTATCACCCTATTCCACTATAGAAATAATGGATCTGACGTCGGGAAAGTACTCGCTGGAGTGTCGGTCCCTCAAGAAGACAATGCTGAGTTCGACGAACTATTGCAAACACTCGGCTATCCGTTTGTAGAAGAAACTGACAACCTGGCATATAACTTGTTTCTTAAAAAGTAAACATGATAGACTGTTAATTTAATTTATATACCGATCTCTGTCACCGCGCTGAATTGCCATATCCGTGAACTTTTCGCTTCTAACGGTTTGATGCGGCTGCTCGCAATTGGATTCCGATAGCGGCGAGTTGATCCGGTCAATATAAAAGCCGGTGTATTTCCCAGTTCATAGATCAAAGTATAGAGAAGAAGATGGTTCAACAAGAGGATTTTCTGGTCGAGCGATGGATGGACGCATATGAGACCAAGGCTCAATGCAATATTGCTGAGACATGCTGCCACTCGTTATCGTTAAAACAGGTGTCAGATATTATTCAAAAGCCCATTCCATTGCAGAGAATCACTGAGGAGAGAATGGTATACGGAGCTATTCCAGGCTCTGAGGAGTTGAGATCTGTTGTTGCTCAACTCTATAATGAGAATTCTCACAGCGTTGACAAGACACTTAGTCCTAATGACGTCCTTATCACCAATGGAGCCATTGCTGCCAATTTCCTCCTCTACTATGCATTGGTTGGTCCTGGTGACCATGTCATTGTCGTTGATCCGACATACCAGCAGCTTCAATCTGTTCCTAAGATGTTTGGGGGAGACGTCGAGTTGCTGAAGCTTGAGCCCGAAAATGGTTATTTGCCAGACTTGAGCCTGCTTCGAAAGATGATCCGCCCCGAAACAAAGCTTATCAACCTCAATAGTCCTCATAATCCGTCAGGATCTGTGATCCCCGAGAATGTTCTGCGAGAAATTGTCGAGATTGCGCGCGAGGCTGACGCATATCTGCTGGTGGACGAAGTGTATAGACCGCTGTTTCACGGAGACACCGAAGCCCCAAACTCAGTCGTTCATCTATACGACAAGGGTATATCTACTGGAAGTACGTCCAAGGCATTTGCATTAGCAGGGCTAAGACTGGGATGGGTTGTCTCGTCCAACAGAACCGTAATTGAAGAGTGCATGAAGCGAAGGGACTATAACACGATATCGGTATCGATGGTGGATGACATTATCGCCGTATGGGCACTAAGTGGCCGGAATGAGCTTTTGGCTCATAATAAAGTCCTCTGTACGCGGAATCTTGAGCTTCTAGACAGGTTCGTACGCGGGTCGAATGGACTGATATCTTACGTGAAACCGCAGGGTGGGACTACGGTGTTCCTTGAACTGCATGGAGTGAAGGATACAAATGAATTTGCTTCGCAGCTGGTGTCTAAATTCAGTACTTTGGTTGTTCCAGGCGAATCATTCGGCCGCGCTGGATTTGTCCGAGTAGGGTTTGCGAATTCTACTACAGATCTAGAGCAGGGACTCAACAATTTGTTGACATTAATGAAAGAGTGTAAATAACGGTAACTTTAAATGATTATTTAAACGCATCTGCCACCATCGACTTCGAGGTCCACGCCGTTGATGAAGTTTGCTTCTTCGCTTGCCAAGAAAGCAGTTGCATTGGCGATATCCGAGGGTTTAGAGAATCGCCCCAAGGGAACAGTTTTGAGGAATTGTTCTCTTTTTTCCGGTGTGTCAGCGCCCATGAAGAGCTTGAGCAGTGGTGTATCACCAGCGACCGGGCAGACAGTGTTAAATCTAACATTATGGGATCCGTACTCGACTGCCATAGTTTTGGTAGCAATGGACACAGCACCTTTTGTAGCGTTATACCATGTCAAGCCCGGACGAGGTCTTATAGCCGCGGTGGAAGAGATCTGGATGAACGAACCTCCTGTGCCTTGTTCCAGGAACTTGGGCAGAACCACAGCAAATGAATGATATATGGCTTTAACATTGACATTAAAGACCTTATCGAAGTCCTGTTCAGTCACTTCAAGAGTTGGTTTATTTGCATACGTGGTTCCGGCATTATTGACCACCACATCAATATGACCCCATCGATCCACAATGTCTTTAAGCGCAGCAGCCCAATTATCGGCCTTGGTGACATCAGACTTTAAAAAGGCCACATTCTCAGACCCAAACTGCTTAACAACACCATGTCCATTCTCCTCACTAATGTCCATCACAAGAACCTTAGCACCCTCATGAACAAATTTCTCCACGATCCCCAAACCAAACCCGGATGCCCCGCCAGTAACAATGGCAACCTTTCCTGCTAATTTGCCTCCTCCAACTTCTGCTTGTTTGGATGACATTCTCGACATCTCCGAGAACTTGCCATAGGACTTTGACGGTGGACTTTATATACTCGGAGATCTAAATGTAAATGTGGGGAACAGCGAAACCGGCCTCGTCGGACTTTGGTGGTGGGTCCTCCCCGCTATTATATATATTCCTGTGACTAGAACTAATAGTATATTGAGGAATACAGGTGAAAAAACATGCAGGACTATAAGATTTTAGTTTTGCCTGGCGATCATATTGGCCCAGAGATTATTGAAGAGGCTGTGAAGGTCATTCATGACATTGTAGGTCATCCAGCAGTTAAACACCGGTTGACCGTGAATCTAGACTATGATATATTTGGTGGGGCTTCTATTGACAAGTACGGAGTGCCCATCACAGATGAGGTTTTACAAAAGGCAAAGGGTTCTGATGCAGTTCTATTTGGAGCGGTTGGTGGCCCAGAGTGGGATACTAGTGTGCACCGGCCGGAATCTGGGGTTCTCAAGCTACGCAAAGAGTTGGATTGTTGGGCCAACATTCGACCTTGCCGGTTTCCCAGTGAAAGTCTATTGGGATTGTCAGTGCTTAAGGAACATGTCATAAAGGGCACAGACTTTATTGTCTTGAGAGAGAACTGTGGCGGCGCTTATTTCGGTGATAAGGTTGAGCAAGAGCGGTTTGCGTCTGATTCTTGGGCGTATTCAACCCCAGAGATAGAGCGCATTACTCGTATGGCTGCATATCTGGCAGAAAAACATGGTGTAAGCACAAATAACCAAGGCCCATCTCAGATCATATCCTGTGATAAGGCCAATGTTTTGGCTGTTTCACGTTTATGGAGACGAGTGGCTCAACAGGTCCATGACCATGAGTTTCCCCATATCCCACTCTCTCATCAACTCGCTGATAGTGCTACTGTTATTATGATGAAGAACCCACGTTCTTTCAACGGCGTTCTACTATGTGACAATACATTTGGCGACATTCTTTCCGACGAAGCCGCCGTAATTGTGGGTTCATTAGGACTTTTGCCATCAGCGTCATTATCCAGTATTCCTGGCTCGAACAAGAAGTCTACTACTGCATTGTACGAACCATCTCATGGGTCTGCGCCTGATCTACCACGAAATGCAGCTAACCCCATTGCAACGATTCTCAGTGTAGCACTTATGTTTCGTTATACCTTCGACGAAAACGATATTGCAATTGCCATTGAAAAAGCAGTTGGAAAGGTCTTGGATGACAAGTCCAAGGGCGGATTGGAGATCCGAACCGGCGATTTAGGGGGAAAAGCAACCACCACACAAATAGGTCAAGCCATTCGTTCCTCTTTATCTTCATTCTTAGACAATCTTAATTAATTCATTCCACTTTTAACGCGGTGGTTTATTGAAATTCAATCGAGATATAGATGTACGTCCACCACCACTACTACCAATGCCACCAGTACTAGTAGTAGTAGTAGTAGTAGTAGTGAATGCAGTATTATTAGAAGTTGAAGATGAAGATGAAGATGATTCATGTTTGATATTTGAAGGATATGGTAAAACAGTTTCATCAAAGATTCCTGGACCACGAGTCATTAAATCTTCCAATCCTGGATCTCTCCAAGCTGGAGGATTTGATTTCATTTGTGATTTAGCAATTCCAAATGCTGCATGTTGATCTGGAACTGTATCATCTTCATCATCTGGATTAATTGGAAGATGCTCGGTAGCAACGGCAATATCTTCAAATACAAGCTTTGTTCGAATCCATTCCTCATAAAATACCGCCGTCCGTGATAATCTCATATGAATATGTGATCTCTCCGAATCTTTCATCCTATACTCCCTAATAAACCTATACGAACCAGTATTTTTATCAAGTTTCGTTTCCGATACTCGAAACGCGGCAGGGTTAGGGCTCTCTGGTTCGCCGGTTCAGCTTTTTATGGCTGAGTTTCCCCCGGTTCTCCCGCCTTTTTGGGTTTGCTTGTTGGAAGTTAACAAATTTGGTTGATATTGGAGAGTTTGATTGAGAGGTTGAATTTGGGGGTTTAAGAGAGAGGAGATTTTGAATTTGATTTGTTTTGGTTTTTATTTGATTTTATTTCCAATATCAAAAGAGATTGGGGGATTGAGATTCCAATTTAGGTCTTAGTGGAGTTTGGTGTGCTGTTCTATATCATCATATTCATTCATAAGGCATTTAAATAATGTCAAAGATTCTAAGATCGGTCAAGAATGTGACCAATGGGTATACATCTGCTCAGGTCAAGGTTCGTAATGGTGAGTTTGAATGGGTTGTTTAATTTGAACCAAAAAAGTTGTCAACTAACCCCTCATTTTTCAAATAGCCACCAGTAACGACCCTTATGGACCCACTACAAATGAATTACAGGATATTGCTCGATTGACCTATGAAAAGTATGTTGATGTTGTATAAAGATTGTCAAAATTCAATGTTGAATACTAATGATGGGGAATAATAGTCATACGTTGTTTGAACTTATGGATATGCTTGATCGTAGATTAAACGATAAAGGCAAAAATTGGCGTCATGTTATGAAAGCTTTAACTGTTCTTGATTATATCATTCATGCCGGGTCGGAGAATGTCGTGCTTTGGTGTAAGGATAATTTATATATCATCAAGACTTTGAGAGAATTCCGATATATCGATGAAGATGGTCGAGATCAGGGTGCCAGCATTCGAAATAAGGCCAAGGAATTGACCAGTCTTGTTCAAGATGATGACCGATTACGGGAAGCTAGAAAAAATAAAGGTGCCCGACGTCGTAGAAGACAAGAAAGAGAGGATCGTGCTTCATCTCCTCCACCTATTGGTGAATCCTCAGGAGGTAGAAGTAGAAGAGGGACTCTTAGAAATGGTAATGATGATGATGATGAGATCTCAAGAGCATTGGAGGAAAGCAGAATGACAGTAGAACAAGACGAAAGAAGAAGAAAGGCCATGGAGGGCTCGGACGAAGACCTTAAGAAGGCCATCTTGCTAAGTGAAGAAGAAGACCGTTATCGAAAGGCCCAATCTAATAACATATTGTTTGATAACCTCTCTTCAAGCACTCAAAGTCAACCGAATCTGATTGATACGGACTTTTCCACTTCACAATACCTTCAACAACAACAACCTCAGCAGCAGCAACAGCAGTTCTTTCAACAGCCCAGTTACCAGCAACAGCAACCGCAACAGCAGCAATTCGATATGTTTGGGAATCCTATCTATCAGCAACAACAACAGCCCTTGTCCACTGGTACTCTGCAGAATGCTTATGCAACAGGAGGGGTGGGTGTCTTTCCTGATTATGCTACTGGTTATCAGCAGCAACAACAACAACCTCAACAGGTTCCTCAACAGCAGGCGTTTTCCTATTCTCAGCCAGCCGGTCTGCAGCAATATCAATCCCCAGAACCGGAGCCACAACCTCTTCAGCCTCTGAAGACTGGTTCAAACAATCCGTTTGCTATTAACTCGCCTGCTCCTCCCCAGCAGCAGTCATCGGTGCCTTCTTTGAACCAAATCCAACAGCAGCAACAACCCCAGCAGCCTAGGCAACATCGAGCCAATTCGAATTTCGATTCCGGTCATATGAATGAGTTGAACAATTTGCTTGCAACAGGCGAGGGCATTGATACTTTCGGAAACGTTGGTGAACAGCGGATTCCTGCTCAGCATACAAAATCCAGCTTTGTCAATTCTGCCGGTCTGGGGTACCAAAACACCGCCAACAATCCATTCTTGGCCCAGCAATACACTGGCATTGCTACCACAAACCCCATACAGCCTGCCTTCACCGGTTATGGCTTTGGAAACGCTTCTCATTATCCTCAGCAGCAGCAACAACAACAACAGCAGCAGCATGGGTATCCTCAGCAGCAGAGGAGTGGCAATAATCTGATTGACCTATAGTTTGTTTCGATATTTGGCAGCTTTTTCTTCGTTTCATTTAGTTTTAGCTTTTTACAAACATGTATTTTTTAGATGAGTTTCGAGACTCGCTATGCAAATGAGGATTGTGTTCTTCTATGGAGATCGTATTATAACACTTCCCTGGCTGGGGATGGAACCGTTGTCCGAGGAGTATGAATGGCGGTTTGCAGGAATGTCTTGGGGCGAGATCTGGGTACTCAACGGGCTTAAAGCATGCAAAGGGGACATGGCCGTGGAGTATCTTGAGACTCCAGGTCCTATATGTGATGTTGAAGATAACCCGCTTCGGGACATATTGACAGCCTGTTGCAGTTGATCAGCGTGAGCAGCAGTGAAGCTCTCCCATATGCTAGCCTGGGGAGAGTGAGCATACCCGCCACGATTCGATTCACTGGCATATATGTCGTCTTCTGGAGCGCGCATAGTCCATAGCACTCTAAAAAACTGTTCTACAAACACCTCGAAGTCCTTCTCCTGCATCGGTTTCCCTGAGAATCGAGCTTTCTCGTATTCTGCGATGAAGTTCCTCAGTGGGCCTGAGTGCTCGATGAGCTGATGTGATTCCAACATCAATAAATATTCCCGTAATGCCATACCCTTCGGCCGTGCGAACGAAGGATGTAAAGCCTTAGCCTTGACTTCTATCATGGAGTTGGATGTCACCACCACATCTTCGTATGGAGACTCCAAAATTCCATGGGAGAGTTCTGGATTCATAAGACCCGCATGTGAGATGTTTCCTTTCGGCCCAGTATCCTTGACTATCTTGGCACAACGCTCCAGCTCGGTTCGAATCAACTTCGCAGACTCTGCAGGAACATCATTATCACCCACGACAAACCGTCTTGGAATGTCAGAAAGTGTTCTTCGAACCTTCAACAACCGGACTAATGACAAGAATATAGCTGCCACGACCGTGGCCACATACGCCACAACCACAATGATGGCATCCCAAAATTGGCCCGTCGTATGGGACTGATTGATGCCATCTATAGGAGTTACAACCAATAAAGCAATAAAAATAACAATCAGGGCGACTAACGATGACTTATACAGATAGTCGCCCCTCATAGACCCAAGTAATAAACCAAGAACCATCGTTATTCCATTCTTGTTTCCATGGACCCCTCCGTTCTTCTGGTTTACTAGTAAATTATGTGTGTTTGCGATATCGTTTTCCCCAGAATTCCCCGACCGCAGCACACCATATATTTTACCTTTTTACTGCTCTACTACTCATAAAGCCAGTGAACCTTCCATGAATAAATTTACTATAAATTCTTATCTACTTATAATGCTACCTTCATATTTTCAAACAGACCGCTATCGAAACAGCTATAAATCCCATTTTCTAGTTACGAAATCACCTTTTGTGTGCCGTTATAAGTGCGAATTCAAAAAATCACTTCCTCCCAAAGAATTACGTAATACGCGACGTTCTATCAATATATCTAGCTAGATAGCTAGATTTTGAGATTTCCAGCAGCAAGAAAAGTTCCCTTTATCTGGGCCGAATATTTAGCGGGGTCTCACTGACTCTCACATCCTACCTCGCCAAGCGAGCGTTGGAGCATCTTTGTGATGAATGACCAAACTTCTGGCAGAGGGGGCACACACCGATAGCAACAAGGTAAGCGACCCAACTATTAAAGTCCATTGTCGTGATCATATGAAGAGCAGTCACACGCTTGTCTAAGGCCAATTTCTTGACCAATTCAGACGCAAGGATATGATCCGTGGCATGGAACTTCCTGCGGATGATCAAAAGGTGTTGGAGGAGTTCATCGAACCCAGCCGAGTCGGTACCAGCAGGCATAGTAAGGCATGAACAGCGATGGACAACGAGCCTGGAAAACGATTTTTGGAGCTACCCACACCCGCGGTTTCATGATTGTACGTACCCCTTTACCTCCTGGTCCTCCTTGACATCCGTTCTTAGCTTGGGTGGCATTATAAAGAAAATGTATCAACAACCCAATTAAATAAAACTTGATAGTTTTCAATGCATCATGAAGAAAATGTATCAACAATCCAATTAAATAAAACTTGTTGATAGTTTTCAATATTTCAACTTCATAACGCTATAATATAATAACTATCAATTATTCAAGTTCACGGTTAATATCAGTGAATAAGCTACCTATTGGGAGTTACAGGATATCTAGCTGAATGAAGATATGAACATTTTAACTGTAGGGTCATTCAAAGATTAATTGATATTCACAGATGATTTTAGATTAAATAAATTGGATGTATGGTCCGTATCTGTCTTCTTTTATATTAAACTCAATAAAAGAAGTCTTCAGAAGACCTTGGTTGATATTTGACCCGAGCAATTCCCGTGCAACAATGCATTAGACAGTAGCTTTGGGATCAATAGAAATATAGTGCGGGAGTTGATATAAATATAAATGGCAGTAAGAAGAAGAATCACAAAGTTCTCATCTCATGGCTCACAGGCAGACCATGGTAACGGTCTTGTTGCATTATTCGTCGATTTGATCTGGCTCTTAGGTTTCCAACGGTTCGAAACCGTTTGGTTGACACCACAAAGATCAGGTAGAAAAATAGAAAGATCAATAGACAGGTGGGGATCATTAGGGTCGCCATCCAGACACCGTCGTCGGAGCTTTTTATGACATTCTTGAATTTTTTATCCTTGTCGCCTTTATTGACCACAGGACCTTTTCTTAATTTAATGACGATTCCATCGGTTAGACTGACATCGGAATCCATAGTGTATTGACCCTGGATCGTCAGTACTGCCAATTGCTCGTATTGGCCAAACAGCCAATCCAATTCGATTTCCAAGGGATAATATCCTTCATTTTTCATCCATTCTGTGGAGAAAAAAGCATCTGAAACGTCTCGTTTCTTGAATTGATGTTTTTTATCTTCGATGAAGGAGATATGAAGTCGGACCAGCTCACCGGGTTCGAAATGCTTCAAGTACCAAGTCACCCAGTGGACGTACCCGACCATTATATTATGGGCCTGTTGCGGAGTGCAGAACGGTGCACTGGCCTTCTTGTTCTTATTAACATCGAAATATCGATCAGGAGTACATCTCTGTAACGGGTTCAGCCCGGCGTTTGTATCGTCTTCCGGGATATATATGACTTCTTCGTGATACTTTTCTCCCTTATGACCATCGATTAGTTTCGACAGATCATATACACTGGTGACTGGAGTGGCGAAATAGGTGCCATAATCAGGCCAACCATCCTTAGTCTCGCCAGCCTTGACTTTGGGGACAATGGTTTTAGGCAACCCATCTTTCTTAAGGCTGATCCATGGTAAAGGGGTCTTATCAGTTTTCGGCGACGCACTGAACGTGATACCACCAATTACTGTGGGAGTGACCAGTTCAAACTTGCCAGAAACTGTTCTTGGCCATGGCTTGGGCTTTTCAAGAATAGACGACTCGGTAGGAGTTGGTGTTGCCAATAGTGCTCTTGGTCTTTGTTCAACTCCTGTAGTTGGCGAGCCTTGCAATTGAAATAAACAACTTCCTATGCTTATTTCAACAAGTATAACAGCCCAAAATGATAGCCGTAGTAGCAGAATCATCTATGGAGAAGTTGGACTCGTTATCACGCGTTCTAACCTACGGATATAAGTGGGCTGGGAATGGTCCTCCGCTACACGTTCTGCATGCAATATGAGAACTTTTATTATAATTTTATTATATATTTTGCAATTCCTTCACAGCCTAAATACATAATACAAGAGGGCAGGTGAGTGTCAGAATAAATGGAGTTTCACAAGGAGAGAGTGAGAGAGGTTTGGGGGGAATAACATGAAAGATATAGAACGTAGCAGCCGTAGCAGAGTATAAGAAATCAGAGTCTGCGACCTCTTCGTCCACCCTTTCTACGGGTAGAATCAGAAGGAATGGGGGTGACATCCTCAATTCGACCAATCTTGATTCCTGATCGGGCCAAAGCTCTCAAGGCACTTTGAGCACCAGGTCCAGGGGTCTTGGTACCGGTACCACCAGTGGCTCTAATCTTGAAATGTAAAGCGTTAATGCCAACCTCCTTGCACTTGGCAGCAACATCCTGGGCAGCCAACATGGCGGCGTATGGAGAAGATTCGTCGTGATCGGCCTTAACCTTCATACCACCAGTGACTCGAGAAATGGTTTCACGGCCAGTATAATCAGTAACATGGACGAAAGTATCGTTGAATGAAGCAAAGATTCGGGCAACACCGAATACAAGTTCTCCCTCACGGGTTTGAAGACCAAGAGTGACGTTTTCTATACAAAATCTTATTAGCTTTTCCAAATCATTTTTCTCACAGATCATAAACAATCGACAAATGATGCTAAATCAAAGCATATACCCATCGATTATTACAACAGTTTGCTTAATAACTTACCGTTCTTTGGTGGCATTTTGGTGGTATATTTCTGTATCGAGGAGTTGACGAAGGAAGGGAAATTCTGAGTGGGAGTTGGTAAAGTTTACACCTTTTTGGGTATGGACACCCACATTAGGCAATAAGTCCCAACTCACAGTCACAACCTGACCTATAATATTATTTGACACTATAAGTAAAATATCCTAAATATATTGATAATTAATTATTTTATTATTTAATTACATTTGAGAGAACATTCTATATGTTATGTAGTTTTTAAAAATTCAAAATATTGAATTCTTAGAAAGTTATATAAAGCCCTAATTTAATTGGTTCTAAAATAGGTAATTGAAAAGCCCTAAGAAAACCGACTCACACTTTTACATTGGGAGAACTCCACTATCGACAACTTCCAATTCTTTCTTCCATCAATCGACTTGTCGACATCGTCTACTCATAATGCCTGTATGTGGTTTACAATAATTAGAAGGAAAAGGGGATGTAATAATGGAATACTAATGTTTTTATAGTCCCACAAGTCTTTCAGAACAAAGGTCAAGATGGCCAAGGCTTCCAAGCAAAACAGACCGATTCCTCAATGGTTTCGTTTCAAGACTGATACCAAGATCAGATACAACAGTAAGCGAAGACACTGGAGACGAACCAAGTTGAACATCTAAGCAAGTTCGTTCGACTTAATCCAAATACAAAGTGTCATGAGCATCATTTCAAGGATGGAACTAAAATAAAACCTTTTGATCTTAAAGGGGATATGTTTTTATTATTTTTTTACATATTATTTGACTAATGTACTGTACAAATATATGAATTCAACCTTAGTCGTGATTCCCAACCTTCGTCCGCATTGTTTAATCGTAGTATATCCTCATGAGTCTCGAATATGGCACAAGAACTGAGGAGGGTAAGGCTTTCCATTTGGCTGTATATGAAACAATCCAACATGTTCCTTATGGCAAAGTCACTTCGTACGGTATGATGATGGCCTCCCGTCCAATTAAATAGTAGTGTTGTAAGTTAATAGCGTGGATTAGGTCATATCGCCCGTCTGATAGGCGCTCCAGAGAACTCACGACAGGTCGGCTACGCTTTAAAACACCTCCCCTCTTCTCAAGATGACGGAGTGCATCCAATCCCTGAGTTCAATGACGCTAATGTACCATGGTGGAGAATAATTAACTCTCAAGGGAAAATCTCTCTCGCTCCTCACCGCCAACATCAGCTAACGCGCCTCCGCGAAGAGATTCCTGTACGCGACGACGGAAAGGTCGACCTCGCAGACCATGGCTGGTTCCCGGAAGAAGTGGACTTGGACGCATGATTCGTAAAATATTTATAAATAATATAGCAAAATGTACTGTTCTCTATCTATCTTGACCGCTGGTTGACCCTCTGAACTTTCTGCGCTTTCTGCGATTCCTTGGCCCACCACTTCTCAAACTGTTCTTCCTGCTGGATATCCTTGACGCTCCTTGCACTTTGACGAACCTTGGCCTCCATGTCCCACTTTTCCTGCCGGATAATATCCGCAAGCGTCGGGTCTGTATTTTCATTAGGCGGCGAAGAAAGTGCCCCACGTACTGGCACAGCTCTTGACTTTGTCTTTCCCTTATTCATAGAAGGAGACTGCTGGTTGTAAATCGCAAAAGGCGAGCTGTCGGCACTCACACGCGAAACATTCCAAGGGTTCGCGGCTGGCGAGGCCGACGACGAGGAAGGAATATACGTCGGACTGGCTGCGACAGGCTGGCTCTGCTGCTTGGTTTTCTGAAGTTTCTTACGTTCCTTCTGCGAAAGCTTGCCTGATACCTCGTTCACAATTGGCGTAACAACAATCTTCTTTGGCGGCGCAGCTTCGCGCTTCTCAGCGCTAAACTTTTTCGACAGGCTAGAAGTTGCACTTGAAGATGTCTTCACAGGAACACGAACTGGTGTCTTGGTAATCCCCGGCCCATCGGACACCCGACGAGGTTGCGGGGGAGTTACGCCACTAATCGCAGGCCACGACTCTTCCCGCGAGGGACCTCCTGCAATAGGAGAAAACTTGATTGGAGTTGAACTCAAGGGAGAGCTCATAGTGGGAGATGATGCCACCGGCGACTTGACAGGTGTGCTGCTAATCGGCTTCGGAGTAGGACTAGCCATGGGCGATGTTTTCTCTTTCTCCTTCTCCTTTTCCATCTCCATGTCAAATACATCAGTAGAGAATCTCCTTGCCCGCTCCACAGAGCCTGCCGCTCTCCCAGAAAGTAATGACACGTCAGTCTTTACTCCAGGCAACGGCACGATCCTCGCATATGTTTCATTATGGGCCTCCAGATCGTTTACAAACCGATCAAACGCGTCTCCGTCGTCCCATTGTTCCCCGCCGGCAAGCATGAGTGGTTGCTTGATATGCTGATATCGCTTTGTGGCAGAATTGATTCTCGCCATCACCAATTTATTAGATCCATCCAAAAAGCCATTTTCAAGCAGACACTCGAGGTTTTGTACAATGTAATACAAAATGCGATCTTCCAGCTGCGCAGCTGAATAAGTAATAGCTTCTTCCAGAAGCCACCCTGCATTCTTTACGTTAATGAAACTCGCGATATTGGACTCACATATCTCCTTAAGCTTCTGCAACAAAAGTTGGTCCGCAACCTCGGCAACATCCAGCAGCAGTTTGATAAAGACCTTGGAGTTCTCCCCAGGCTCGATAGTACCGACAAACAGATCGTGTTGTTTATCTCCGTAAATGTGCCGCAAGACAACCTCAAAGATGGACAATGGAATGTCTTCAAACTTGAGCAATTTGCGCCGGTCCTCAGTCAAATCATGTTCCCAGCGCCCAGAAAGTGCTCTGGCAAATATAACAGAACGCGCTCGCAGGATATAACTGTGCGCCAACACCGTTTTACCATCCTTTAACCGGATCTCCACGTCAGTCGTGTCTCTTAGTTTCTGAAGACCAGATAGCAAATCATTGGTAAGCAATAGTTCTGGCGCAGTGTGCCGTGGTATCGCCTTACAAAGCGCATCCAACCCCAACACCCTTCCCAACTCTAGAACCTCCTGTTTGACAACAATCCCACGCCTGCTGTCCACTGATCGTAATGTCGCATCCCATATTGCCAGCACTTTGTCGGTGTACAAATAATACAAAAGCACGAGCAGTGCTGACAAAGAGCATTCAAACTCGATCACGATTTGACCCTCACTCTGTACAAGTTTGACTGTTTCGCAGCTTAACTTACGATGGTACAGTCCTTGAAAGACCCTTGACCGGCTTCGTAGCACAAATCCGTGAACCGGGATAAAAACGTCCTCGCCTTTCACTTTGACCACCATATCGTAGGCTCGATCATCTGCAGCATATGCCGATAATCTCAAGCTTTCTTTGAGAGCATCTTCTGTTGTCGAAGATAACCACTGAAGAAGCGACTTGTAGTCGCCATCACTGTGCGCGAAAAATCCATAGTTATCCTCGTCATCGTCTTCATCGTTATCCTGACGAGCACTATTGTCCAGAGCCACGAAATCCGTTTTCTCAGGCTCCTGCTCGAACAAATGCGTCACCTTCCGGGCGTCGCTGTAGTCGACGAAGGAAAGCAGAAAGTGCATATCATCGCTCAAACTCGTCTTTTCAACTCCTATCGGATCCACCGAGATATCCTGCCGAATCGCCGCATAGGAGCCGAATCCAGGGTCGCACCGTACCTGCTTTATTCGATTTATGAGAGGCACTCTGTCAAACTTGAAGTCCTTCCCTGACTTCGCCTTTCTACCGGAGGCCCGGTTCTTGGACAGCTTCCAAACTGCGCCAGACGCGGTGCAGATAATTACCGAGCCGTCGTCGCCAATATCTACATCGACAGCTTCAAGCTGGTCACGCTTCGCTACCCAAATCTGCGAGACAACAATCTGCTTGCTCATCTGCGTTATTGACAGTGGCGTATCAGAGGCAGGCGGTCTGTAAATATCAGCCAAAGAAAAACGGTACACAGAGCCTTGGTCACTCAAGGCGCATACAGTTCCATTCAAGCTTGCGGAAATCTTGATAATAACCTCACCGTGTCTAATGGGCGAGAAAATTTCAAACCTATCGTTGGCAGAGCGATTAAGAGGAAATTGAATCTGGAATCTAACAGAGTTGATGAATGTCCAGACACTATTATTCTCAAAAAGAACCACTGTAGCAACATTCGTTGCACATACCGAGAGGATTGGATTTGGTAGGTGGACCACTTTATACGGCATAACTTCCAGAACACTGCCATCACCCTCGTCACTCACAGGCATGCCGCCTCGAGCAGGTTTGAAGCCCATTTGGCCCACATTCGAGCCCCAGCAGTACATTTCGTCGCGGTTATACACTACGGTGTGAATACGCGACGCGGAGCAGCCCGTCATTTTCAGCTTTTTCAGATCCGAACCGACCTTCCGCGGGGTATACTGTTCTTGTTTCTCTTTCTCGGCATCTATAATATAGCCCAGTTGCGCGAACTTATTTGAGCCCCATGTGTAGCATTCCCCGTTGCTGGTAATGGCCACGGTATGGTCCAGTCCCAGGCCAACGTTGGCGATATGTTCCTTCTGCAAGCCTGTGACTTTAACGAACGTGAATTGGGTGGAGAGTAGAGATTTCCCCAATCCCAGTCGGCCTCCACGGGGGACACCACAGATCAAGAGGTTGCCATGCGTTTCATTTGTGAGGATAGCCGAGTGGAATTTACACATTTGGACATCACGGATGCGGATGGTATTAAATCGCAGCAACGGATTGGGGTTATCGTCGCCTTTGATTTTCACCATTTCCGGATTGGAGCGGTCATCTGGGTCTGCAAATCCCAGGGTATGATTTGTGTTGGAGCCAAACACAAACACCTCTGTTCCCTCTTCATGCCATGATTTGTCGAGGTCAACTGTGGAGGTGAGGAGTTCGAAGGGGGTCACGTTATCGCGATCCTTAACTCTGATTAGGTCTCTAGAATGGGACAGAAGAGTCAAAGCACTAGCCACGTTGCCAGCCGCCGCAGCTCTATGCAAGGCTGTCCAACCATTTTCCAAATCAACCGCTTTAAAGTCCACTAAAGGATGTTGAAGCAATATGGATACAAGATCTTGGCGATCCATTGTTGAAGCAATATGCAGAAGTGTGCGTCCATATATATCTCTTTGGTTGATTTGAGACTTGGATAATGAATTCACAAACCCCATGAGTACTTCCAATGAAGATTCACGACAATTCATAACCTTTACGGAATTAATCTTCTTAGATCTTACCGCTTTATGACTATTATTACCATCCTCAATACGTGACCCACATGAACTAGCAGCAGATCCAATAGGACCTGGGCCCTTAGGGATAGTCACGGGACTAGCCATAATTTCAGATTCTACACCCACAGACTGTTCAAGACCCGTGATTTTCTTCAGCTGGAGCGGATAGTTAATAAAACGCCATGATGCCCAGTAGTCAGTAAAGAAGCAAAACACCCAATTCCAATGGATATTAACGTGTGGAGAGCAGGGGCCCTAACCCTAGTATAAATAATTTGTGAGAGCTTACTAAGTGTTTACATAATACCGAGTAAATCCTTTGAACACTCAGGACTGGTATTGACTGACAATCATAGGATCACTTATTATAATTCCAAACGCAGAGCTTGCCTCAAGTATTTAACAAGCATCGTGAGAAAGTTTCCACTTACTTGCGAAATCACCGTTGATAGTTACTGGAGTAGTAATTTATAGACAAGATGTATATTCAAAAACCGATTATTCTGAAGAATCTGGGGAACTAATAGAAAAGAGAATACTAAAGATATTTATATAAAGCCATGCTTTGAAATCAAAGATACAAAGACAGGGGTATTGAATTAGCCATAATCATGAGGTTGACAAGGGAATGAAGATGAATCATATAAAGACGATTAGTACGGGTTTTTGGGATGAAAATCAATTACAATCGAGAGTCAGGAATGACCAATGTAAGACTCTTCTGACGCAAGTATAACCGCGCTAAATTACTGCTAATGCACCAGAAGAAGCAGCCAATTAATAATGATATGTCGATAAACAAAACCAGAATTGGGGAAGCTCAAGGAGGTTGATCAAAGTTGACTTAGTACTTATGGTAACTTACCTCAGATATTCAGGAATGGAATAAGGAATCCCGGAATTATTTCGTTGCTAGGGCAATGCCACCCAAAAATTTGGGCCAAAAAAGGGGCGAAAATTACTGTCACGAAATCGATTTTGCTATTCTGCAAAATAGTTCCTGAGTCTCTGAGGTAAATTACTCGTGCCTTAATTTCCGCGACCCGAAGAGTGGCTATTAGAGGCCTGAGTCTCAGAATCTGACAGGTCTTTTCATTTTCGTCACGGAAAAACTGGGAAATCTCTGTGTTCTCATAATTACACTGTACTCTACCACAATTATTTACTTCATAATTCAGGGTCATTCAATTGCAATACACTTTACATTTATTATATGCCCTGTTCTATCGATATACGACCAACGTACTATCTAACTTACTGTTACGCTGTACTTCGGCTGAGTGTTCTCAACCGATTGATTGATTGAAAATCTTTTATGATTACATTATACTAAACTACTTCAAATCTGCAACGCGGGTGAGCTGCATGACGATCGTCTGCCAACCAATATAGCTCTGAGATCACTCATCACAATTTGGGGCATACCTGTTTATTTATTTCTTTATAACCCCTTCTCCGGCCCCCCTCTGTTATTCGTTTTCACAATGTCTCCCTCCAAGACTAACTCACCTCCTAAACAGCCTGTTGAAAACAGCGTGCTCGAAATCGACTACCCTCAGGTTTTTTCGAAGTCGTTCATAGAGGCTAAAGGGCTGGAATTGTTTTTGAGTCAACCTCATCCCGTTCGCGATCTCACACTTATAGTGACAGGCGTTCAATACCTCCATCAAGTTAAAGCTTTAGAAAAGTTTCTCGGCGATATCCCTATCAACGGCAGGCAGAAATACGACTTGAAGGAGGGTATTTTTACCTTGGTCATGCCCAGCACTCCACATGAAGAGTGTTCGAGGGAATTTTCTAGGATTCTGTATGAGGCACTGATTGCAGCCGAATTGGAAGATGTGGGCCCCGCGGGAAGTTTCGTCTCCCGCGGGAGCTCAAAATACAAGTCGTCATATACGGCCAATCGCTCTGGCGGAGCCGGTGAGGGAGATGATTGTGTTGCTCCCATATTGAGAGATGTCGTTGAAGAAGGGGGTGGTAGCAGGTCGTATCCATCAATTATGGCCGAAACTGGATATTCCCAGTCTGGACCAAGTCTCAAGTCCAAGGCCGGCTTCTGGTATAACATTACCGAGACTTACGTGGGTACTGTTATCACGCTAGATATACATGATAAGTCGATGCCTATTGATCTCACCGTTTATACGGCACTGAGCTTTCACGAAATCTATGTTCTCATTGATAAAACGAGGATCGAGCTAGAGAATCTCACTCGAGGCAATCGCCGGCTAAACGCGAAACTCACACAGCTCAAAATCGCTCTTATTTATCTCCTCAATCGCTCTGTCAGAAATGGTCAAGTCATACTGAATGCGGCTGCAGAGCTTGCCGACCGTGAACGAGAATATAATGATGATCCGCAAGATTTCAGCAGCCCACAAGGTTCTGACAGATGGTTGGATATTGAAGGGCGCTATGATAATGCCAGACTATCCGTGGTATACACAGAAAGCATCGCGTGTCAGCAGGCATATGCTGAGATGTTAATTGGGCGCTTTCCTGAGGTTCGTGTTCCCGACGGCTATAGACTTGAAAAAGCTCTCTATGTTGATGAAAACGGCCACAAGAAGAACGTGACGGATCTTCTTTGGAAGAAGCACCAGTCTGTTGAGATAACTGTGAGAGACTCGGCCCTTTATAAAGCTGGTTCTCTGAGTGCTGAGCGCATCCGAGAACTAACATTAAGCTTTCCGTTATCGAAAGTCTTCGATTTTTGGGCCACCCAAGGTGCACAGCTTCCACCGCGATTTGCTAAAGAGGCCCCGCCGGTAGAAATACCGCAAAATCAAGCCCAGGCCTCCAGATGGGAAGAATGGATGGCTACAGGACGAGTGGCAGAGTTGGATCCATTTCGGTTGGTTGACCTTTGGAGGAAGGTTGACAAAGTTAGGCGAAATCACGTAAACCTCAAACAACAGTGAGTTACCCGTGTACCTTTTGGTACTTCTATTTATTTTATCATTATTTGTCATTCATTTTTCGAAATGGTCACCGACCTTAATTTTCTTGAGAGGTGCCCATATATATATCATATGTTTATCTTTCATATAATTATCTTCTTTTCAATACTCAGATAAAGTCTACGTTTTACGTGTCTTCACCTTTAGAAGTAAGTTACCTAGAGTGTGCGATCTTAAACGCAGTTCTGAGAATCTTCGAAATGGGATGATGGGTCCATTATGGCAGAACAAGTTTCTGACAATGTCACAATGTGACATAATTTGGGGGCCGGGATAGGATATACGGCGAGTATAAAGTTGGGTAGAAAAAAAATTCATTTTATCTTCTTTTTATTTACAAATATATTTCACAATGTAAGTGAAGAAAGAGGAGGATATTAGAGAATTTCTGAGTGATGATCCAACCAACAAATTTCAAACTAGAGTTTGTGAAGTAATTTATGATCTCAATGTATATTCTGAATTGGAAACCGATCTCTATATCCAGATATATGGATTGTAATAGAATGCTAACATTTTTTTCAAAGAATATATAAATGATATAGAATACCCGACTTTATAAAGGTAAGTGATAAAAGATGGGATGGGATGAATTGGAATGATTTTGAATGATGACTTTTAAAAACAAGCTGGAATTACTGGCAGAATTATAACTGTTGAGAATGTTTTTGCTATAGCCTGACTCCCATGATCATTCCAATTTTTATAATAGTATTATAACTTTTGGATATTTTGACTAACGATTAGGTTTGTGTTTTGAAACCACATGATTTGCATATTTTATGGAAGATGTAGATGAAGATTCACAGCACTGGGCACTGATTACTATGAGTGATAAGCTTTAATAAGTAGGCCTAGAAACCCTACGTTACAGATACTCCTTCATATTCCTTTAATATGTGACAAATCATGAGATATTAATGGTTGAAAACTGTTTCTAACTTCCCAGTTAAGCTATTTACCCTTACCGTTATACCGTTATGTAGAGATAATGCAAGGTAAGTGGATTGAGATTGAAAAGGGACGATAATGATTGTGATGATTTCCTGATGACGAGTCTTAATCGGGTTTCCCGTTGACGATAAAAACTTATTTTTATACCATTCATGCTTCTCTGAACTTTTTATGTCCTTTTGATTGAAATTGATTTTTGTTTGGAACAAAAACTAACTTAACAGATAATTTTGATTACTAAACTCTGTTACCTTTTTTTCTTCTTGCTATGATGAAATACGAATCTCAAAAGACAAGCATATGTCTGATTTAACAAATTGATTAAAATATTTTCGTGTCTGATGCAGGTTTTTGAAGGTTTTGAGAATTGAGAAGTTCAAAAATGGTAAGCATTGATTCTTGTCTTTGTCGTGTATATCCTATTTTTCATTATGATGATCAAAATTTTCCACACTCACGACGGTCTACTGCGCCCGATATACGTGGCTTTGATGATAATCGCCTTTGACATGGCGTGGACCTGATATTGAAACAGGATATATACCACTTTGCGGCTTTGTTAAGCTATCTTACTAACTTGGATTGTGCTTTAGTTTTGACCGGTATTATTACATCTCTATTGATTTAAATTAGTTAGGAATATAAATTTTTTTAAACCTGTTCCTCAGCAAAAGCACTTTCAATCGGCTTCTCCATGAAGGAAGCATGGCCCAAGATAGTGACTCCCGATGCACCGATAAGCCACAAAACAGTGCTCAGCGGCGAAGCAAAGAACCCCAGAGGAACTGCCACAATGAAAAGAGCCGTGTACAACGTCGAAGAGGTAACAGTACCAATTGGAGTGATAAGATCACCGCCCCCCAAAGCACTAATTCCAAACATACTGACCACCACGAAAATCTAGTTTCAGTTAGCCTTCCCTCTCTCCCCTTCCTTGGCAAATCCCCTGACATACAATTACAAATAACAATAGCAAATTGGACAATAGACCATATACAGACAACAGTGCAAACACAATGGCATAGTTTGTAGAAAAGTATCCAAGATTGAAATTAATCCTTGATTGAGCATCGCCCCAACCTTGAGGTTTCGATAACCGCTTGAAATCGAAGAAATCCCGAATCGATCTCAAATTGGCAAATCGCGATTGTATAGCCCCAGTCTCAGTCTATTGCAATAACTCGTTAACGGTTGAAAAAAACACGAACTTCTTTTCCATATATATCACTTACTCGAAGTCGTTCATAACTAAACCGTTCCCCAATCCCAGAAAGCTATTTATTAATTACAATTCACAAGTATAATATACTCATAAAAAAACATACTTGAAAAGCCGCCAATCTGGAAGTAATAGCATTCATTCTTGAAAAAAGGGCCTCTTTAACCAAAATTTCACGTTTACGTGTTCTGAAAATTATATATTTAGAGAGAGGTTTTGTCGCCTCCCAAGAGTCCCAACTTGCAAGGGATAAATGTCGTCCAAAAATGCCAGATGGCACGTGATTGAGAGTTAGAATAGGACATTAAATTGAATAGCTTTAATAAATAATACATGTAGAATTAAACGTAAAGGATAATTAAACCTCTCCGCTTCGTTTAGAATTACATGCGACGATTTTGATTTTCTCAGCGTTGACCACTTCGCCACCATCCATTTTGAATTGGATATCCTTAACAATAAAAGTCCAAACATCATCACAACATCGATAAGTATGAAGATGACCTTTTAATGTTAATCTTGTTTTGACACTTTCTCGTAATTGATCAGCCATGACTCGATCGAAATGTGACATTACTTTGATTGCCAATTGAGGTTGAATCTTTGAATCTGCTATTAATTGATCCAAAGCATCCATCAATGCCATTCCAATGCTTTATAACGTTAGTTCAATACTAAATTATTCTATTCTAATCCCTCTTCACCTACCTACTACGGCGATATAACTCATAATAAGGAACCGCTCCACTCATTTTCGCTCAAAAAGTGGATGTCAGGTGGTCAAGTGCTCCCAACCGGGTATTGTCCCAGCCCTGGAGGGCCATTTCATATAAAAGCCTTCGTCAGGTCCCAACTTCTCCTGATTTCTTGACAAATACTTTTTTTCTATTTCAAATTAGTTGAAATCTGGTAGTTTCCCACTCTGTAAAACAAAAGCTAACAAGAAGAAGAAGAAGAAAGAAGTTCATATATAATAATCGTCCTTTTTTTTTAAACAGAGCTGAGAATAAATGTCGTCTGTTGTATATTATAAATTTAAATCTCAGAAAGAACCTTCTAGAGTAGCATTTGATGGAACTGGGATATCTGTGTTTGATCTGAAACGTGAAATCTTATTGGCAAATAACCTATCTGCTACTGCCGACAGCTTCGACTTACATATTATTAACCCAGACACAAAGGAGGAATATGAAGATGATACTGAAGTGATACCAAGATCCATGTCTGTAATAGCCAGACGTCTACCTGCTCAACGAACCGGTAGAGACACCGCAGCAAAATATGTGACTGGCAAAATGCCAATCATGGGCGGCAAAAATAGTTATAGACGAGAAGATACTCGCAAGGCAGCAGAGCCCTCTATATCAATGGGTGGTGGTGCCTCGCTTGCAAGAGCCCCGGGGTCTGCAGGTAATGAAGAGGATAATATCGCTGCAATGTTCGAACAGCAGGGTGAACAATGGGAAGCCACTCAAGAACATATGGCCAATGCGGCCCCTGTATATTACTCCTCACATTCTAAAAACTTTCAACCCCAGGTTCCGGATGGTCCCCTGCCTCCTGGCTATCTGTGTTATAGATGCGGACAGAAAGGCCATTGGATCCAAGCTTGTCCTACAAATAATGACCCAAATTGGGAAGGCAAGAGAATCCGGCGTACTACTGGAATCCCCCGTAGCATGTTGAAAACAGTCACAAAGCCTACCGAGGATGATGGCGGTAACTACTTAGTCAACGACGAAGGCGAGTACGTGGTCGCAGTAGCCGATAACGTGTCGTGGAAGAACTTCCAGGATAAAGCTAAAAAGGCCCAAGAACAGCAAGCAGACAGTTCTGCCGATCCTGAGCTGGTATGTCCCCTGACCCATAAACTATTTGTGAAACCAGTCAAGACACCATGCTGTAAAACTACCTATTCAGAAGAGGCTATTCAACAGGCACTTTTGGATAGCGATTTTGTTTGCCCAAACTGCAAAACCGAAGAGGTTCTTCTGGATCAACTGACGCCAGATTTGGCGATGGAGCAGCGGGTAAAGGACTACAAGGAGAAATTGAACCCTGCAAGCGTAGAGGCCGAAAACGAAGAGAACAAGGAGACAGAGGACGGTTCAAACAAGCGCAAGCGGGACTCGTCAGCGGAGTCTGGGGAGGATGATAAGGACGCCGCCGAGAAGAAAGCAAAGGGAGACGATGCAGAAGAGTCTGACGACAAGATTGATGGCTACATTTCAACCAAAGATTCGGCGACACCTGACATCGCTCCATGGCCCATGCCTATGATGCCCATGATGCCACCGTTTATGATGCCCGGTATGCCCGGCATGCCGCCTATGCCAGGCATGCCCATGCCACCGATGATGCCCGGCATGATGCCGCCTATGATGCCCATGATGGGTATGCCGCCGTTTCAGCCAATGACCGGATACGCGCCCTTTCCAGCTGCTGGCAATCAGAATCCGAATATCAAGAGGAGCTCAACAAACTCACCCCATCCTGCTTGATACGACAAATAATTTATTCATGTGTATATATATTTTAAAGCAACAGAACAATGCTATTCCTTTTATTTATCATCTCCGTTCGAGTATTGAATAACTGCATATTTCCCACTGTAAGCCCAGCCCAGCTTGTTTTCATTGCCCAACTCAGCAGTCCATTCGTGCTCCAGCTCGGACTGCTTGCCAGGAGCCAGACCAGCAACCACGTCGGCCTTGATGGTCCTGAAAGTGAGAATCTTGAGTCCGTTAGAGGCCAGTGGTCCAATAGCCTTGGAAAATGGTGTCTCACGGGGCCATTCAAGATCTCCAAGCAGTTTTCTGTAGTTTAGGTCGCCCTTGAAGATCACTAGTTGCGATTCTCGTAGATCCTGCCACACTCTATCTCCTCCGTACTTTCCATTCTCCCGCAGTTCCCAGAAACTAGAAAACGAAGTCCAGAAAGACGATGTTCTAATCACAATTCTGCCCTCATTGTGGTACTCGACAAGCTTAGACGCCAGACTGTCCAGGTCCTCGCGATGGTCTGGGAAGAACTCGGCATTGGCAATGCTGGAAAAGGTCTCGCCGAGGTCTGCGGGAGTAACATCCGATACAAACCAGGGCATGTTCTTTGGATGGAGCACAATAGTTTCTACTAAGCCGGAGTCCAACAGAAACAGGGCCAGAATCAGGTCGGTATAGAGTTCAAAGCCCGAGTTGTCAAGGACGATATCAACACGGCCGGGTTCGTTCTGGCTAATGGCCTTCCAGGCCTCTTGCAGGTCATTTACAAGAATGTTTTTTTCATTCTTTTTTCTAGATTCGGCTCCTTGGCGGCTCTGGATCTCCTCCAGAGAAATAGTCGTTAGAAGAGACAGATCGGTAGCATTACCCCACAACGACACGTCGGAGAACTCCCGGAACAAAGTAGCCAGCGTAGATTCTTTATGAGAGACGTTTTTCAGTTGTTCCACGACGGACTTGTACCTAACGGCGAGTTCAGTCACAGCGATCTTGGACTTGAAGAAAGTGTCGAGTTTCTGATTCCGAAACACGTCGTAACCTCTCCACAAAGGAGTCTTTTCGAAGATTGTGTGGACCCAACGGTAGAGGTGGCATTCGGAGTATAGCCAAGGAGCACTAAGCCATGTAATAGGACCAATTCTTTTCAATTCCTCGTTGTAATCTTTTACGTCATTGGCGATTCCCGGTCCTTCTGGCAATGGGTCAATTGGTTTATCATGCTCGACCAAATACTTGATTTCGACAATTTGTCGGATTATGTCCTTTCCAGCTTCGACTTTAGCGGCATTTTGTTCTTTTCCCACTTGTTTGGAGAGATCATCTATGGCTTGAGTGAGAATCACCGGCCATCTTGAACGAGCAGAACTCCATGCAAACGAGGTTTTATCGTTATTCAAATATGGAGCAGGTATATCTATCAATCAGAACAAATCATCCTCATTCAAGACAAAAATAACATACCAGACATTGAATAATATAAATTTAAATAAAATAAAAAATTCAATTGGTGGGGGGTATTTTTGTAGGTTTCTCGGAACAAAATGATCCGCATTTCGACCTTTAATCAACATGGAAGGACGAAGTTTGAAGGAGCAATTTGAGTATGCAAATGGATTACGACTTCAATTGGGGACTATTTTCCAGAATCAACGATCTAAGTATGATTCTGCGGTTCAAGATACCATCAAGCAATTACGATTATGTGAGGAATTCATTCAAAGATTGGCATTATTCAGTGATAATGAGACATTTGACGATGTCTCAACGGGCGACATCAAATTTATGGCTGTATATTATTATTTAGCGCTTACCTATGAGCGTACTTTGGGAGATAATCGTCTTGAAGGCTTAAAAGAGGCTGTTCGAAGTTATATGGACTTTTTGGCATTATTAAATTCGTATGGACTGATTCCTCAGTTATATAAAAAGACATATTCGGATCTACTAAAGCCAAATCGTCAAGGAGGCCCTAGTTTGGAGAGTATGCAAATCAAAGACCCCGCTACTAAACGAGCGATCAAAATGGATCGATTCAAGCTTTCGAAATCTTTGGAACTACAAATAAAATCTTTGGTTACAATTTCGAATGATGATGAAGATAAAATGCGAGAATCAAAAAAATATCAACTACAATTACAAGCTATAGATACTTTCAACAAGCTTGAAACAATGCATCAAGAATTGACCATGTTATCATCACCGGAATTGAGAGATTTGCGCGCCCCAGAAAGGAATACCGGCGAATCATCTTCCAATAATGACCGGATCGAAGCACCATTATTGACTCCAAAAGGTAAAATTAATCGCCCTTTTACTATAGTGTCTTCACGTGATCAACTCCAAAAAGGAGTAAGAGGAACAGGTCAATATTTACCGACTATGACTATTGATGAATATATAGATGAAGAGATCAAACGTGGGGGAATCATCGAAGGAGGGGGCGCCGCATCAGCAGAAATTGAGTCTGATGAAGATGAAGACAACCAAGAGAAAAATGACCAGGAAACGTATAAAAAAAGGGAATGGGACGAATTCGCCGAAGCAAACCCAAAAGGATCCGGAAATACTACAAATCGTGGTTAATTTATTCTTATTTGAATCTTCGTATGTTGTGGAAAAAGGTGTTGGTTTGGGAGAAATTTCAACTTCTTTCACTAATAGAAATATAAACAGATATAAAAGAGCTCGGGACAGACACGACGACGAGCTCAAAGTAACAAGAAAATGAGTTTTCCGATCACAAAATTGCATAGAGAGTCTGAGATTAATCGAAGTCGGAATGTGGAGACTTTGAATTTGATGCTTCCTCTTCCGGATGTGGATGGTTCGATTGTAAAAGATGAGCAGCGTGGTTCGAGTGAAAACCATACTCTTGATCATGTAGCATCGTATTCGTCGATTTTGACCACTCCAACACGAACGGTGTTGTGGAGAATAGTTCAGGATTCCCACGTGATAGAGCTCGAAGACGTGACTCTGGTCGATAGATTAGGTCGAGGAGATGCCCCGACGCGGAAAATCCGCCTTCAGAGCCCATTGCGCATGCGTGACAGTTGTATCACAGTAACTTATAATGCCAATTCGGTGATTATCGACTTTATCACTGGTTCGGGGGGGTTCCTCTATACGGTGCAGCTCACATTCGACCAATTCACAACCTCCCCGTCCCTGAAACTCGGAGACGCAAACTCATCGGATTGGAGATCAATCAAGTTCCCTTTCAGCTTTGATGTGCGGAAACCTCATACAATGCATGCCGTGTCGCCAAATGCCCTCATAGTGGCCATTGTTGACGGATCACTGGTTAAACTGGAACGCGAAGATGCTCTAGGTGTCGTGACTTCAAGTCAATTCACAGATGCGGGATTCTCATTCACTAGACTGATATTCGGCTCTGGTGATAAAGTCCCCGGTCATAATGATTTGTCAACCAAAGCAATTGTTTCCCTAGACTCATACGTGGACAATAATACATTTGCGACCGTGTCAATCAACAGAACACTGCGCATTTGGTCGCTCAACAGCCTCGAACCCATAATTCAGCAGGAAGTCGTGTCGTCGGGGACTAAGCCCGGATCGCTTCTGGAACATAACCCCAGTCGAATAGTGCGATTTGCAAGCTCCTCAACTTCATCAACGTCCTCGCCCCTACTAGCCACATACCTTCCGTTGAATGATGGACAATTCAAAATCTGGAGAATCGACGTTTCCAACAAAAGTCTGGTAGACATGGGAGTTGAATATGAACTAAGTGCAAATCCGCCTAAGGACAGTGTATGGCTAGTTGCAGACTACTCGCTAATATCCAAGGGCCGCGAGCTAGAACTATGGGTACTTTGGAAAAGTGATATGACCTCAGTGGTGAGAACTTTTCACTTTGGTACTAGGACATGGACAGAAACTTACTCAGATAACCGCAATCTTGACATTCCGAAATCCTCACACCTCACATCTGAGGATGAAAGTGAGTTCTTTGAAAAGAAAATATTCGGTATGGGTGGCTATGCTCAGCAAACAATAGCCACCGCACTTCCATTGTACGCAAAACGGTATGGGATAACACAAGAGACCGGAGACAAACATCTGGCTCTGCGTGATTTGGTGTTTCGCAAAGTCGGCAACTCTGTAAAGCTATCAGATGAATCTGTGGGCATGACTACCGATTATGAAGCATACGGAAGAGCATTGATCCAGCAGTGGATGCTTTTTGATAGATTGTGTGCTGAACTGGAAAGGCAGGGCCGCGAAGTGTTTTCGCTGGTGCGTGACGAATATCAGGGAATGGTGTGGATATCCAAGGCAGCGAGTATAGCGGTAGTACGACCGGTGACTACCCTTGAGATGCTCTACGAAAACAGAAGTGAGACCCCGTCGGATGAGATTGTAAAACTTATATCGCTCTCGACCGCCCCCAATTCAATGAAGGAACCCTTTACGTCCAAGGTTCTGCGTATTCTGAATCTGTTATCATCGTGTCGCCAGCTGATCTCCAAATCGGCTCAACAAGATCTGATTGTCATACTCCGCGAAGATGTAAATCGCCAAGCAAACTATCTCACAAACGACCGCATGAGTTACATTTACGGTAGCTTTGTGGAAGGTAAGGTACCAGACTACGGCGTCGACAGTATTGCTGACGCACTGTCAAACGTGGATGACATCGACGAGGTCATCCGATTTATTTATAACGTGACAGACTTGCTGCCGGATGAAGTGTCTTCCGGCAGCAGCAAAGGCAAGCTTACTGGTAAGGGTGCCCAGGTCGCGTCCAAAATTTTGTCCGAATTCCGTTCCACATTGATGGATGTCGCAGTTGACGTCATTTTGGCACTTCTAATCTCGTCGGAACACGGCCTTTTGTCAGAGGATGCAACGTACTACTCCCGGTTTCTGCGGCTTATCAAGGTCTTACTGTCGATTGAAGAAGTCCAATGCGTTCCAGAGCCAGAGTTTGTTCGGCCTGGCCCCGTGATACGACCCTTCTTTGAAAATCACATTGTGAAGGCAAACCTAAGTGTAGCGAACCCTATACTTTCAAGTCTATCTCGGGTGTGGGGGATGTTAAATACTCCGTTAGCTCCTGTGCAGCTGGCTGTTGATCTGGTTGAATATCAATATGTGGATCGGGCATTAGACTTTCTCTCCACGTATGTGCCCGACGACAGCTTTTCTGTATTTGTCAAGGGCCACATCATGTTGGAGAGGGACGACGGCAAGACTGTATTTCTCAAGTCAGCTTCTGTGGGCATGGCCAACTACCCGGCCATGTCAATAGCTGAATCATCTTTGGTCGAGCGTTTGAGCCCGTTGTATCTGCGCAGCAATGCGTTTGCGAGTCTCGGTTCTTACTATTATGCAGTTGCCGTTGTCTCCAAGTCTCTGGGAAAAGTCACCAGCGCATTCGAATTTGCTTTACTGGCCGTTGATTCCAGCAGTGATGAAGAAGGTGCAGAGCGGTATTGGCTTTTATTTGAATGCGCTATGGATGGAATGATGTTTGACGAAGCTTACTCGGCTTTAGTGGAGCTCAATTACATGGAGGAGCCGCCCTCTAAGTTGAGTACAGCCGTTGAGAAGCTTGTAGTGTCTATGACGCAAGGCGGCGCAGGAGAAAAGCTCTGTCAATATCCGTTTGTAGGTATGTCCCACATTGTAACTGACGTCCTCGTTGCGCGATCTCGTGACGATGAGGGCGTTTCAGTATCTACAATCCCCTACTATAAGGTCTTGTACGCCTGGAAGGTTCAGCGTGGCGACTTGCGTGGGGCTGCTTCGTGTTTGTATGTCCAGCTTCAGCGGTCAAAGGTGCATGCGGCACAGGATGAGGCTAAAATCAATCCTCTGCACATGGCAGTGACTGAGATGTACATTATCGCCTTGAATGCTCTCAAATGCATTGCTGAAGAGGCGGATAGGTGGATTGTGGTCGAGCAGCTACAGCTGGACGACACCATGACGTCGAAACGGCTGAAAGCAGACAATAAAAGTATTGTGTCTGTGCAAGAATATTCTACGAAACGCGTCGCATTATCCTACAACGACCTGTATGAGGAATATCAGCAGCACGTTCAAAAGCTTCAAGATTTACTCAAAGAGGCTGTGGCACCACAATTTCATATTCCAGGTGGATAGATATCTATTTTCTTTTTCGAGTATATCCTTTGATAAGTGATGCGTCCGTGGGCCACACTTTCGTATCCGTAGACATGAATATACCAGTATCGCCTGTCACCGGCACGTCGAGCTTTTTACCATGTATTTCGAGCCACGCAGATATATCGCATATCTGAAGCAGTCTGCTTTTGGGTAACAAAAATCGCGTTGTCAATTCAGCATACTGAAGCGGGTCGATCTTTTCGTCCTGTTTAATATTCAGGGCACCAGCCTTGTATAGCAGAACTGCTAGCCCCAGTCGTTCAATTGATAGAATGTCTACTGTCGAGTAGATACTTTTCACACTCTTGTGTACGACAGTACGAAGCCAGTGGTCCTTCCACAGCACTTTCTTTTCATGGGCTTCCAGAAGATCACCAAGCACAGCCAATGCCAAAGCCAAACGGCTCGTATGTCCTGCAGGGATTATAGGACATTGAAGCGCATCGATGAAACTCTGAAACACGTCCACTACCGGAATAGGAGGTCGTATAGATCTGAAATCTGCCATGATGATCAGATTGCACATGGAAATGGCATTCGAACTGCCTTGCTTCAGGTAGGCGTAGCATAACTTACTAAGCTCCTTCTTGGTATACGAACGAGGAAATCTGTACTCAATAGCCGTACAAAGATCAAGCAGCTCCGAAATAAATTGAGCCTCACTAAAGAGTGCTATAATAGTTTTTCTCACCTTATGCACTGATAATGCCAGATACCGTTCTCTGTATACTGCGACCGTGAGCAATCTTAGGCCGCATCGCACCACTTCGGGGTTGCAAGAACCGCTTAATAGCTCCTTTATATCTAAAAGACAGGGCGGTTAGCATTTTTCAGAAAAAGATCACTATAGTTAAATAGGGACTGACAAGCAGCGAAGTTTGTTTGAGGTAAATCCAGATTTGAGCATGCAGATAAGCAAGCAATTAGTGAGGGCGATGGGTTCTTAAGAAGCCAACTATTCTCCCTAACTACAACTTTTGCAATTGGGTCGAGTGCAGATGGCACTGTTGAAGCTAGCTTTGACAGCAGTCGCAAAATGTCATCACGCATCACACTAGTCAGCTGCTCGTCAGACAGCAGGATAGTAAGGGCCCGCGCGACTTCTGATACCAATTTACGATCTTTACCGAGCCAGTTCAAGATTGTACCCATATCTCTTTCGCTAGCCCTGTCTCGTCGAAATGTTAGTAGAGTTAGAGCAGAGGCTGTCAAGGGCACAGACAGCTCCTTTGCTCGGGTCCCTTCAAATAGGGGTACTACCAAATTAGGATGAAAATGCAGCAATGCTGTTTGAATCGCTGTATCCTTTTTATGGAGAACAAGTGCGCGTTTGTGTAGTGGCCTCACAGCTTTCCGGAGTCCTGTTAGGTGTGGTCCTGATTCCACTAACGAGTACAGGAAGGACGTGATGGTGAGCAGTTCTCGGTTAAACTTAACATAGGCAGAAATACGCCAGATCATGCTTTTCAGTTGTTGGGCTGATATGGTCTTTGAAAAGAGCTCTCTGTCCGCGTTTGACGAGCAGAGAAATGCGGTTGCCAGCAAGTACAACTCAAACCACACAAGCTGAGGCTGTGATTCAAACAGCATCAAGTAGCTAACAGAGCGTGTGGTTGTACTATGTGGCATATCCGGTTCGAATATTTTTCTAGCTCTGTTCACCATGTCTAAGCAGATATCTGCATGATCCCATATCTTGCCAATCACCAGTAGAGAGCACCATTGAGTTGAAATCTCGTGCACCAATGTTACGTGATCATACTCGTTCCTCTCGATGAAGTCACGAATCACATCATAACAGTAGGTAGCAGTCTCAATGCTTAGAGATTTAAACGAAGGCATCACCAGCTGGGTATATAACAATACGGTGCGACAAGCTGGAGCTTTGGATGATCTTTCAAGAACCATGGTCCAAAAGCGACAACTTGTGTCTCGGATAGTATCATTACTTGCACGCTTTTGCAGTACTTTACAGAGAGTCTGAGTTTTGAGGTCTTCATCTTGTAATGCACAAAACTCGTCTACAAGCACGACTGCAACCGTAGGAGCAGTATCAAATACATAATCGGCAGCACATAACAGCAGCTCCCATGACATGTTCTTACGGAAAAGTCTTGCAACATCATATTTCGAGCAATCGTACTTGCTGGATAGAACCGTCGTGGTTTCTGTCAGAAACTGGTTCATCTGAAATGCGTGGAGTTTTCATGTTTTTTGGCGCGTTTTTGCGCCTAAATTCAATTAATTCATAACAAAAACTAAAATCCACATGAAAGTCAAAAAACATTATGAAATATACAAATATTTTTTCCGTAGTCCAGCTCTATTACCTGGCGAATTCTCATCAATTTGTTCCACTGAAAAAGGAGGGTTAGTAAGAGGTTTTTAATAAATATCCATCTTTAGTAGACAGTTTAAGGGTCTTCTTGATCGTATAGGCCCACTGGATTACCAAGATGGTCGATCGAAAGTTGGAATCGACCGTTACCATTACCAAGAGTTGAAGGGATTCCAGATAATACCACCAACGAAACTGACAGCAGTTTTTGTTGGACCTCAGGCCAAGTTCGGGAGCCTGTTATACATCGTGAAACTTCTGAAGTACGTGCCAGTCGTTCTGAGCGTGTAAGAAGGAGCCATTCGCGTCCTGCGCAAGCTCTTAATAGAGTAAGTTCGTCACAATTGTCAAAGTCCTCAACAGTGCCGATATCCCTGAGAGACACAGTCACCGGGGAGGGGGGAATGTTATTATTGTCCGCATATGATTGACCTATAGCACCACCAGGATGCCATCGGCCAAAGTTCTGCTGCAACTTTATGCGGTCACTGACCAGCATCTCCGCCAGCGTGATGCATACGGCGTCGCCCACCGCGAGACAGGCGGTGGTTGTGATAGTGGGAGCTGCTAATCCATAGACAGTCACTTCCAGTAGTTTATTGGGAACATGGGCATTAAGTATGGAGTTGGAAGCTCTTGCCAGCGGCGAATCAGGGGTGCAAGTGAGACAAATCAACGGCAAACCCGACGGAACGTGCTTCAACAAAACAGTGAGTTCAGGAGTTTTGCCTGAACTGGTGATCATAATCATCACATCGGTTGGTTTAATAATACCAAGATCCCCATGTAACGCATCGGAAGGATGAAGGGCCACGGCATGGATTCCTAACGAATTCATGGTCGCCACCAATTTATCAGCAATTTTGTAACTCTTTCCCATGCCGGTGATTATTATCTTTCCATTCGATAGAATCGCATTATGCATATTCTGTAACGACATGAAGAATTGTCCTTGAGCTTCAACATTGGACTCGTGTAATTCACTTAAATACATCAATGCACCGGCTTGAGCCCTAAGTACATTCTGGCCCGTGGTTATCACCAAAGGAGACGACTCCGCAGGAGGGGTGACAGGAGACGAATATTGCATGTAAAAATAATAGAACTATAGGCCCCTCCTTTTAAAAGAAATGATCAAGAAACGAAAAAAATATTAATAAAACACAAAAAAAAGGGGTCCAAGACGTTTGAGGACGGTTTTTTCCAAGCGAATAAAAATGATGTTGGGCTAAACGAGGAGTGGAAAACGAGTTACATAAAACTTACCGTATTCAGTCGGTGCAAACCCCGAAAAATCACAGAATCCCTTCAAAATCTGGCATCAGCCTTATCAATTTGTCTCCGACATCGCCGATTTTTCCATCATCACGTGATAAACGTCATGTGACTCTCGGATAATTTATCCTTAAGATTTCTTATCCTTCCTTATCCTTACACTAATAGGTTAAGACGATTTTATTTCAACTTCAAAGAACAGATTTAATAAGGTTTGTATAATCAAGCAAATTTGTTTCATCATATTTATTATAATATATTTTGTATATTTACTCTTTGATATTCAAATAGATGGATATTAAAGTAATTAGATCATGTCTCTTTCTTATACCACTATAAACTTGGTGAGCCATTTTTGGTGTGTGAAGTCGAATCTCATTCGTAAAGTTACCCGCCTTTTCAAGTCTTTAATGCAGAAGAGGACCTAAGCATGTGAAAGTCAAAGGTAAAAGGATATAATTAGAGCATAACGTTAACAATTGTATTAATCTATTTTGAATGTTATGGACAAGTAATAAATATAGTTTAGCCCCATAAGCGATCGACCAGAAAGCAGCCGTATCCTCCTGCAGTCATCAGTCGAACCATAGATTGAAGCCATTCGGGTTTCAGGCCATCAAACGCCCTAGCACATGATCCACCTTCAGCCTCTACGCCTATGCCCATCAATAGTTGGTTCCTCACACGGCATGAGCCGGAGAAGTTCCACCATTTGGTGCGTTGGCAGGGATCACGCCGCCATAGGTTCTTGCTAAGGGGACCTAGAGGTCCATCGATATAACGCCATTCAAATGGGTGGTATTTTTGTCTCGGGTCTTGGGGAGGCAATTTCCTATTTCCCCAGCGGCCGCCATAGTCCAGCCAGTTGCCATATTCCTGCTCTCGGCCTGGGTGTGAGCCATTTGCGTATCGCACTGTTTTGCCGTCGTATGTATAGGCCAAGTAGTTTTGTCGAGGGTCCCACAACGGTCCTCTATCGGTAAAGTCGCTGAGGATGTCGTATGGTATATCGTGAGGATGTTGGCCCACCGTGGCGTAGTTGGCATGGGTGCCTCTTCCCGCAAACAGAATCGGCCGATTCTCATCGACGTCTAGTTTCTCCAAAGCATGAAATAAATAAGCGGATCCTCCACCATGAGCAGACATCCATAATAGTTCCGGTTTACCGTCTCGGAACCTTACCAACGAATGTTCCCAGTCACCAATATGGTTTCCGTATGGTCCGCCGCCCATAACAAACGGACCCAGGTTGAAGGAGTAGAAATAGAACCAAAAGGCATCCACAAGCCCGTTGCCCTTGTCGGTGACTATTAACACCGCAGGTGCATCTGGTAATCCTCCGTCAGTAAGGTTTGGAACATTGTGTTGGCCGGTGATCCATTCGGGATCCCCGGCAAACTCCTCGGTCGCCTCCAAATAATACTCGGTCGACTTGAATTTGCCGATATTGGTGATATCTGCAAGCTCCACTGTATCATTTGACGAATCAACTACCACAAAGTGACTAACAAAATCCTTAATACTATACGGTAGGTACCGCTCTTCACTGTACAAGTACACCAACGGAGCATACCGAGTCACATATTCCGGTATCACCTCTATAGCCGCTGCACAAAATGCTCCGAGCATCACTGCCCAGAGCACTATTTTAAGCATCGTTGGTTTATGCTTTACGTTATATAGAAATTCGAAATCGATCGTTAGTCCTTGTGGATGTAGGATGAGAACCACATAAAGTTCCCATGTTAACTTTCGGAGTTAGAGGGGAAAACATCAACAAAATGGGCGTTAACGCGCCGCACATTATGTTGCATCTGCGGGTAATGATGAGGCTCAGAAAGATGTAGTTCAACAACTAACGAGAATATCCGGTATTAAATATCTATAAACCTTAACAAGGAACATAGCTAGGGGTTCAATTTATTGTGCCACCAGGAATTCAATACCCATCTCGGGGGAGAAAAATCAAATCTGAGCCGCGCGCCGCACGGCGGCCAACAACAGAACCGCCTCATGTCTGATTTGGGGATTGTTTTAGATTTCAATCATTTCATGCTGTCATAGAGAAGAATAATTTGCTTTGTTCGTTTGTGCACGGCCCCTAGATCTTGGCATTACGAGACTGAGAATACATAAGGGGGTTTTCCCGCACATAATAAGGGTGGATCTTCAATTGTTTTAACAAGATAATCTTTCTCTTTAAGTTATCAAGTCCATAATCAAGTTTTTTTTACCAACCAATTCCCATCATACAATAGGATTCCATCTCCAGATATCGTTAATAATACGACGACATCGGAGCAGTTGTGGGAAACCTTCCTGCATAGCCTGGCTGTTAGTGGGCTTTATTTCTTTTTGGGTTTCTGGGCCCGCATTTGAAACGGCCGGACGAAAGAGCCTCATTGTGTGAGAGAGTTTTATATATAGCTAATCTCCGACCATTAAAAGAAGGAGGGGGAAATCATTGTCAAATTATTGTGAGATTATGACATGATGAATATATTACGAATATGGGCAAGTATAATATTGGGTCTCGCCTATTGTTGTAGTGCTGTATCAGTAGGACGGTTACGGCCGTTGACATATCTCTCATCTGTATCTGAATTGGAGATTGAGACACAGGATAATACCCTCAAATCAGGGTTGTTGGATTCAAAGCTATCGATCCGGCTGGAAATCCCATCTACACGCCATTATCATAATCTGGGACGCAAATGGTGGGCCGTATCAGATCCAAACAACTATAAACAGTTGAAAAATCGCTTCAAGATCAGGGAAAATACTCTTAGATTCGATGACAAGGAAACCAGTTTCTTGTCCACCCAGTCTGAAAGCCTCTTTGCATATCTCACGCATAACTCAAGCATGCTGGAGGTTCCACCAGAATCAATCATGGAATATAAGTTTGTTCTCGAACCCAATATGGATATCCAGAACGTCGAGATGCTGACCTTGGACCAAAACGGTGAAGTCGTACCACATCCTGACTTTGACAGTACTAGTCAGCAGCTTGGAACTGCATGGCAAGGAGTCGCTTACCGTCGCATAGACTCTTACGATGTGGCTACTGGGCAGATTTATCATCAGAAATATAAACCAGTCGGCTGGGCCCGTATGGTGATTCATAATGATGGACCCGATCCCATTATAGAAGGCTCTTGGAAAGTGGACGACCCAGGGCTCGGAATGCCATCAGCTATCTATCATTTGAGTAGAGCAGACTCAATGGCGACAACTTTTGCATACGACGACGAACACCTGCTGGCTGATGGCATAGAAAGCCGGCATGTGGTGTGGCGTGACCTCGATATGAAGACCGTGCAATATAATAACTTTCAATTCAAAGATAACGATTATGAGTTCTTGTTATCCAGCGATGACGAGGACAACATGCTGCGGAAACGAGACATGTACATACCGCCAGATTTCGACGATCTAGAACTCACAACCATCGGTAACCTACTGACGAAGCGTGACAGTAATGACACCAGCGATACCGGCAATTCTGGCTTCAGTAGCGGCGTCAATCTGCGAAGCACTATTGGAAATACAAACGGATGCCCAAGCCCTAGAAAGGTGTCCCTAGCCGGTATTGCGGCCGATTGTAACTACGTATCACTGTTCAACAGCACCTCAGACGCCCGGTCGGCCATAATCAACGCTGTAAATGGCGCATCACAGGTGTTTGAAAGCGCCTTCAACATTACTTTAGGACTCAGTTCAATTGTGATGGTGAACGATACCACATGCCCCACGTCTCCCGGCCAGGATGATGCGCCATGGAACTACAACTGTACCACCGCATCAAACTCCATGGGCGAGAGGCTTTCGCTGTTCTCATCATGGAGGGGCAACCGTAGCGATGATGGGTTGGCTACATGGAGCTTGCTGACTTCGTGTCCTCAAGGAGCGGTCGTGGGATTGTCGTGGCTGGGAATGGTGTGCGGTGCTACTGCTAACCAGGCTGGTAACCAGACATTTGTGGCTGGTACCAATGTCGTGTCACACACTTCGCTTGACTGGCGAGTTTTGGCGCACGAGCTGGGTCATTCGTTTGGAGCTGTCCACGATTGCACAGCAGAAACGTGCGCACAGAACCTAGATGCGAGCTCGGGGTGCTGTCCTTCGTCCAGTTCGGGATGTAATGCGAACGGTCAGTTTATTATGAACCCAGTTTCTTCGGACTCGCAGGATGTGTTTAGTCCCTGTACTCAGGGCAATGTATGCGGGGCGATTCTACGCAATTCGGTCAATGCTACGTGTCTGAGTTCTAATACTGGCGTGAAGCTGGTGACCAAGAACGAGTGTGGCAATGGGATTGTTGAAGAGGGCGAGGAGTGTGATTGTGGAGGTGAAGAGGGGTGTAAGGGCAACACTTGTTGTGATCCCACCACATGCAAGTTCACGAGTGGGTCTCAGTGTGATGATTCGAACGACTCGTGCTGCAACGGATGCAAATATGCATCTTCGTCGGTGGTGTGTCGAGCGTCTCAGGGGTCGTGTGATCCGGCAGAGTTTTGCACCGGCAACTCGACTGGATGTCCTGCAGATGTCCACGCCCCAGACGGGAAGAGCTGCTCGCTTCCGCAGTCGCCCGCTGTGAGTGGTCTTACCTGTATCTCGGGCCATTGCACGTCGAGGGACATGCAGTGTGTTACGTTACTGGCGAACTCTACAGTGTCAGTTGACGGCAGTGTTTTGAATGTCACCAAGGCGTGTTCGGATGATTCTTCATGTCAGTTGTCATGCGTGGATCCGCGTTTCGGGTCGGTATGTTTCACCACTTCGCAGAATTTTTTGGATGGCACTCCATGTCAATCATCGGGTCAATGTCAACGGGGTAGCTGTATAGGAGGACAGAACACGAATCCGGGTGCAATTGGCAGTCCGTTTGATACCAATTGGTTTGCATCTCATCGGAACATAGTGATCGGGGTTGCGATCGGCATAGTAGGGTTGATTGTGCTTTTGATTGCTTTTGGGTTTTTTAAGAGGATGTATCGAGGTAATCGAGCGATTGCAGCTGCTCGGCGAGCCAGTCGGGCAAATATTAATGGCCAAGGGATTCCCAAACCTCCAGTTGATACATATCCAATGCCACCACCACAATATGTACCATCTCCTGCACCTCCAGGATATTGGGGAGAATATGAAATGGATCGATTCCCACCACCACCTTTACCGACTAGCCGTCAATTACGATGATTAAAGTTATTTATTAGTGTTTAAAGCACCCAATCATGCATTTTAACGATTGATAGATTCAATCCATCAATTTCTAACACGTGCTTTAAATTAAAGAAATTCAGTTTTTTTAAACCAACAATATAATATTTTTGGTTTCATATTCAATACAACTAACTACTGTAAGCCAATGATTTGGAATTCGTTAAATAATTAAGGAGTTTTGGAACTTGGGAGTTTTTCAAACAAACTCCTTCCACGCAGTCTCAATCGTAGTCTTTTCGTCCGCCGCAAACGGAGAATGAATCAATAGAAGGTCCACATACGACATCTGAAGCTTCTCCCGATTCTTCAAGCGACTTGGCAGGGTTACCCACGGTATTAAACATCTTGGTGGTAATGAAGAACTCTTCTCTCTTGATTCCTGATCTCTTCACCGCCTCTCCGATCTCTTTATCCGTCCAGTAAATTTCAGCCCCATCGATATGTCAGAACCCATTTCTAATCGCCGTCACCAGCGTATTGATAAGCTCCTCGCGAACATCCGTCCCTCCTCTATTTGACCACTTGGTGCCCACGGCAGCCCACCCCAAACCCCACCAAGGGAATTGAGTTGCCTGTCAAAAGGTTCACAGAAGGAATGATACCAGTCTTTGTTAATTGCAGGAATCTGACATGAAGACAATTCCCCACGTCGGGGGCCCATTTACCCCTCTTTTCCCCTCCTTGCGCGTCATTGGGACATCTATTACGTGCTAAGGCACTTAATAGGCAGACTCTTTTTTTTTTCGCCTTAAGCCACAAATGGCCCACAATGCATATACATTGTTTCTAAGCGTCCCAGCCTCCCAGGGGGTAATTTCAGGAATATGCCCACCAGCGGCGCACCCCACGCTGCAGTGGAACGCATCTGTTTAGTCTATGAATACGAGCACGGTCACAAACAGACTGCTGCCTTTTGAAAAGAGGGCATTGTGCAGGGTTCTAGATTCATCATTTCAAGTCTAATGGGTCTTTGTTGATTTGGAAGTTTAGGTCCATGGTACGGCTAATTTCCGCGTGTGCGGCTGGCCATTTCAGCCGCGCTACGGAAGGTCCGTAGCAGAAAGTAACTTCCGCGTTGAGCAGGAGCTTCAAATGAAAGTTTCAACGCCTTGGAGAGCATTGCATACGGAGGCGATCTGAGAATAATAAACCGCATGGTTGGCGATCAGTAGAGAGGAGAGGCTATTTGCGAAAGGGCGGGGTTCCGCGGGATTTCCACTCGCATTGGTACGCATATCGCTCCTTGTTATCCCGCATATAAAATGTCTCGATCTTTCTGATATTGGGATATACACTCTCATATTTGGAAGATACCATGAATGCAATTCAAGTTGTCGCGGTGGGAGAACCCCTGGAACTTCACCGGCTGTCAGTTCCAAAGCCCGGGCCCGGTCAAGTGGTTGTGAAGCAGCAGTTCAGCTCTATTAACCCCCTCGATTGGAAGGTACAACATGCAATTACCGCCGGGAATTTGCCATTGCCAGTCACCACAGGATGGGATATTTCTGGCATTGTACACGCTGTGGGATCTGCAGTAAGCAAATTTGCAATTGGAGATGCTGTTTTCGGTTTCACAAACGTCTCTGGCCAAGCACACGCAGACTTTGTATTGGTGAACATTGAACACATTGTTCCCCGGAAACATTTGCCCCCGGCCGAAGCTGGGGTTATCCCAGTGGTCTTCACCACTGCCTGGGTCCCACTCTACGTTCTAGACGATCTGAACAAGAGAAAGGATCAGTCTATATACATCGCCGGCGGGAGTGGTGGTATAGGTCATCTGGCTATCCAACTGGCAAAGTATGAAGGACTCACAGTCTTTACAAGTGGCTCCAAGGCTGATGGCCTACAGCTATGCAAAGATTGTGGCGCCGACTACGTCATAAACTATCGCGAGAAGGACGTTGTGCAAGAAATACTCAACCTTACCGGTGGAAAAGGTGTAGACATCGCGCTTGATACCACATATATCGAGAGCTCGTTTCTGCAATCCGCCAAAGTCGTCAGAGAAGGAGGCAGTTGGTATAGGATAGGAAATACCCTTAATCAGATCGCCAGTTCGGATAAGGCCATAGAGATCCTCGAAGCCAAGCATGCCAACTATAATGCCGGCGACTTACGCAGATACTGGGTCGAACCCCACGTAAAAGATGTCGCCCTCATGACAAATGCTTTGGTCCAGGCAGATTTGCTCTATGAAAAGGGCGCTGTGGTGCCCCGCATCTCAAAGACGATTCCGTTTGAGCTCAATGCAGTCGCAACCGCTATTGAGGAAAGCGGCCACGGTAAACACCTAGCCAAAGTCAGCGTGGCATGGTAATTTTAGTCAATCTGTAGTTATGTTTCTATGTAAACATAGAGATAAAAGGAAAGTTGAAATTGCGGTGAAAGATCGACGGCATCTGATTTGGTGGGACAACCTTGATCCATCATTACGACTCAATATGTCTGCAACAGCGCCGGGTCAGCAACGGCCACTGCTTCCTTCATCATGGTCGCATCATCGGGTGCTCCGAACAGCTGTGCCAGCAATTGCGGGTCCGGCCTCGATTGATCTGAAGACCCATCCTGTGCTGCGCTCGTTAAAGACCACTTTAATAACTTTTCCATTCTTTCCAAGTGCTATAGTCGAGCGGGATCAACCTTTATTAGCTTTTGATGTAATGCCGCTGGGAAAGTTTCTCGATGGAAGCGGATTATTCTAGAAGGAGTCTTTCTTGTACCTGAGTGCCACCGGGTCTGTTCCGATGAGAAAAAACGGCTCCGGCATGTCATTGATAAGCACCAATATCCGGCGAACTTTGCATTTCATATCATCAAGTATGGCATATCGCCACATCAGGCGTCATTGCTAAAATAAATATACATATATATATATACGCCATCATGGGGCTGGGGTGCCATTTGTAGACACATCATCTAATTTCCGCTTCTTTTTAGCCTTTTTCTTAGCCACTGGGTCGTAGACAGTGCCGCACATTGGGCATTCGCGTTTCAACTTTAAATATAAATATTCCAAGTTTTTTTGGTGGTGTAACAGAAGGATGTGCATTACCGCAGGGGGAAAACTAGGAGTGCAGTAAGCATATGGATGGACATATAAGAATAAAACATGTTAATAAAAAATAAGTTGAAGGGGATTTTATTTGAATTAGAATGGAATGTAAATAAGTACCTGATTTTGACAGGTTGAAAAAAAAGTACAAATCAGGGGAGATATCAATAAAAATAAATAAATAAATAATCAATTAATTAACCTTGAATCGGTTAAAAATATCAAACTAAAGTTTGGGTTTATTGTTGATGTTTACACAACTGTTACATTCCAACATGCACACTCAAGTGCGTCGCGTTTTGCGCGTTTTGGGTGTTTCTCATTATGGAACAATTCCATTCGTTTGTTTTTATGATGTCGATCTTAATATTAATTGAAGATGTGTTTTTTTTATATATATGAAAAGAGAGAGAACATTCCTTTCCTTTATATATCAACCACCTTGTTTTGATAAGTCACGTTCCAATTCAACGACCCTTGTATATTTTATTTTTTTATTTATATTTTTTTACTTCGGTATACAAATATATATATCATATCATTCATCATATTTTCAATTTGTGTTTGTTTAAGACCTTCGCATATTTGTGTCTTTGAAGGGTGAGAGATAAAACTTGGTGACCAGCAAAAAAAAATAAAACTTTGAGGATAAATGTCGTCTAATTCAGAATTGATACCGCCTTTAATGAGGAAACACGGTAGTTTGAGAAGACTTAGGCGACCACTTTCTATAATATCCAATTCAATGTCGAATACTTCTCCGGTACCTGAAGAAGTGGATGATGATTGTAGTATGACTATGGTGACCCCCATAACCAATAATACTATCAAATCACGATTCAAATTGAGAAGATCCTCATTATCTATAAGTTCAATCCATGCCTTATTTGATGGAGATCGCAAGTCTGGTACTAGCATCATTCCTCCCTCAACCTTACCGGTGACTGGTCATCAACAACTTGAACAGGAACAAAAAAAAATAATAATACCCGACAATCATATTAAACCTATCACACACATTCCAAAACGTCACAGTTCAAGATCATATAAAAGACCGCCTATCGAAACTGAATTGGATGGACCAGTTTCACAATGGATCAACTTTGAACCTTCAAAACCATTGGCCGATTCTCTGTCTGCATTTTATATTTCTGAAGAACCCAATGACTTGATGCTGGCATCCCCCGTACCATCGGAATCCACATATCGCTCCTCAGTTTCAACTGTGGACTTTGAACCGGTGGTGACTCCTCGTTCCTCATCTCATACTTTGGGCCACGCTTCGTCGCTGGACTTCGATGCCGCCAAAGTATACTTCTTCCAAACCCCTCGAGTGGTCTGGATCAGTAATGACTCGTCATCCCCTAAAGAAGCGGCCAACGCGGCTCTGGACGATGACCACAATCCCTTCACCACGTCGGATGACTACCTTTTCAAGGCCCGTACCGACTTCTTTCCAACTCACGTTTGAAATCTCTCATGTCATGTCACTCTCACGCTCATTTATTATTTTTCATTACTCACATGATATTTATTGGCTTTTGGCCTTTTGGTTATATATGCTGCTTTTTTTTTTACTCATTCTAGTCATTCATTATTCTTACATGTAGCATTCGTCCTGTTTTATAGTCTCACAGATAATAACAACAAGATTCATATCAATCGTCTTCAAGTACCATGGGTGTCATGGGCTCGCCAGGTGTTCCGACCGGCCCCAGGATTGGTGATGCCGGTTCTCTCAGAGAGCCTGGGATCTGGATAGGCCCTGGCGGTCCCCCGCTATTACCAGAGACCCGTAGTGTAAAGTATGAGCCGGCGGGAACGGGCGGTGAAGTCGATGATGGCGAGCTTAGCATGAGTCGAGTGGGGGATGACCCTAGGGAAACAGGGCTGAGGTCTGGAGAATCTGGCACAGACCCCGGTTGTTGTTGATGCATGGTGCCTGGCCGGAGAGGCACCTGAGGTGGTCGTTTGTAGTAGTGACTAACTCTACTATGATGGATAGTTCCAAGGTATCGTTTGGTCGCACTACTGGACAGAGCGGATGAGGACGATGTTGATGTGGCCGGTGACAACGGTAAGGATATGCGCCGTAAATGTGTTGGGCTCATAGGTGAAGATTCATTCTGTTCTGACTGATCTTCAGCAATCGATGCTTGATTAAAGGATAGAGACAACAGTGAAATGGCCGAAGTGCTCGGCAGGAGCTTACTGTTATTATTATTCATCTGGGGACTGGAAGAAGAAGATGGCGCAGACGGACTTCCGGATACAAACATGGAATCACGCGGTGAATGAGGAAGAAGAAGAGGAGAAGGAAATGCAGGAGGAGACACTGAAGACACCTGTGGAGAAGCCATCAGAAATAGGTAAGGTCGTGAGACGGGGTTATACCTGGGAGGAAAAAGATCAAAAACCTAGATCTCGGATACTCGGTTATTGCAGTCTGGAGTAAATCTCATTCGTATCCAACTGGATATTATTTTTTTGGCTTGGGTTGCTGTCGGTTAATGAGGGAGGCCCAAAACAGACTTTTGTGCGTTAATCGGAACCTAACTTGTTAGATATGTCCGACACAGCAATAATGAAGACATCCGCCAGTAGATTCGAGATCCACCGTCAGACTCGCAACGAACGACAGAAATATGACATTCTACATTCGGGGGATAGCCCATTTGTATCTGATCCGGTTTTGGCGGGCGAAAAACCAGACGATAGATATGGAGTGAGCTTAATAGTCCGTCCTCCTAGTGACCGTCACGTGACCGTCCAAATCATGGAAGTTCAGCGTCAGATAGCGGCATGTCTTGGAAAGTCGCATGTATGGCTTTCGGATCCTGAAAAGTGGCATTTATCATTGTTGGAGGTGGTGCATTCGACTACTGTTGATGAGGTTTCTGAGCTGGTGAAGCGGTTGAGCCTCGCTAAAGATAAGATAGCGGCATATGCCGCTACCAACCCTATGGTGTTACAAGCACCATGCTTATCATTCGATAGACATGGAATTGCCATTTCGTTTCTACCTGCGGATGAGTCTGCATTTGAGGAACTCAGAGATGGATATCGTAGCATATTGACTGAATATCTGGACGAACAGACCTTGAAACCTAGGTACATCGTGCCCTCGGCACATTTCAGTATCGCAAGATTCGCAGATAACGACATACCACTCTCCGCGGCCGAGAAACTCATCAAGTTCCTCGAGGATTACGAGCTGCCGCCTATCGAATGGCAAATCAATTCATGCGAGATCCGCCATGGCCTCGTCTGGTACGGGGGCGGCGCGACCCTCTAAAGGATACCCTATTTATATTCATACTTTACAGCTCCACATAACTACTTACTGATACAAGCCCTGGACCCCAGTTCACCCACGTGACCCACGGCGGTGAATACTCAAGTGCTTCATCAAGCGCCGCGACTTTACGGTGACCATCCACCGCCTCGTCATCGTATTCAGACCAATGGCATACGATATGAATGCCGAGAGCATTCGACTTCTCGTCGTCGCCAAACCACTCGGGAATCCACTCAAATTCCACGTGGTACCCTGGATCAGTCCAGTTCAGCCGGTGCAGCGTCACGTCGTTGATTCCCCGGCCATACTTGAAGGTGTGCTTGGTGAATTCATCATCCTTATACACCGTCACAACACGAACAGGCGATATCTCCTTTGAGTCACTCGCAAACGTGCTTGTGTTGAATGTCAAGGCACATACCCGGTTATTGGGCGCATTGATAAAGATATCACCCTTATTAGGTCCCTGCGACGTGGATGTTCCGTGATTATGCAGCACACTCACATTCAACCAGTCATGGTAATTGGGTGACGGAAGCACCCACGGCCTAAGGGACTCGTACTCGCAAGTCACTGAGTTGTTCGACACGTCACAATGAGTATTGTTTGTCGAAGGAAAGTCCTCAACTACACGTCGTACCAGACTATTAGCTCCGAACGCTCGTACTACCGGCTGAGGATCCGCAGAACTCGTGAGATCCACTCGCTGAACAAACCGCAGCTTCAGCGGCGACTCGTAAGTGAAAGGAAACGATGTCGCCGACTGGACACTGGTAACAATTGCAACCACAACCAGTGCCAGAACCACCAGATGATGCAACCGATGGATAAACGGTAGCACAAACAATGATATAGTCACGCTTGCGAGCACAAGTGCAACATACAAGAAATTAAGGCTCTCCTTGCCGTCAATGAGTGTCTGGTGCATTCCCGCAAATGCGAGAATAACCTGTGAGTAGACAAAGTACAGGCCGACAGGCACTACCACAGCAAACTGCAGGATCCAGTCGTAACCTGCCGCTCTATAACTGCGAGCAAGATTGTTTCCCAAGAGCCCAGTCACGACCGACACCAGATACAGATAGTAGATGATGGTGACTAAATAGACACCGGTATAGCTGTTTGATACTTTGACTGTCGCTATCACTAGAGCAACCCATGCCAGCACCAGCAGCTCAATCTGAATGATAAGTTTCTGGTCATTGACGGGTCGCAGGTGAGCAGCCACCTTCAGCACCACGTAGTTTACAATGACAAACACCGAGCATCCTGCGAATAACGGCGAGGAAGTGTCTGAAACGAGAATAAAAGGATTTTGTTCTCTCAAAAAGTTCACGCATGCAGCGGTGACAGCCACAGAAAGCAGCAAGGCGAGGATTCCTCGACCCCATCCGCGAGGGCTTGAACTTGACTCGTGCCAGTGGCCCTCCTCATCATCTTCTTCCTCGCCTTCCACCTCATTCTCGTCAAGCTCATGTTCTTCCTGCTTCGAGGTGAATGACACAAGAAGAGCGATTATTAATGGCCCCAGTACCAAGCCGATAATGTTCCATGCAAACAGTGCCGAGAGTCGGTAGACGAAGAATGACCGTCCCAGCACGTCGAAAAAGACTGCCGACTCGCCTGCGTCCTCGAAGTCCCTGGTATTATTGGCCATAGAAATGACCACATCACGGGCATTTGAAAGCATATGTGATAGCGACCCCAAATTCGATCCCTGTATATTGTCGCGCTTGCTATGGTAGATGGCTCGTGGGGTATAGAAGGCGATATCGAGTCCTCGCAGTCCTTCACGTTCGTACACGCTATAGTCGGTCTGACTATGAACAAGACCACTTTCGAATCCCTGCTGTATTACCGAATTGCCGTGGGGTGAGTTGGCGGCCGAGTAGTACTTCGCTACGCCGTAATCCGTGGCTCGGAACAACAGTGCTCGGCCACCAGCCCCAGTCCCTTCGAGGTTGACAAATGCCGCCACCTGCTTAAACCACGGATGTTGAACAAATGCCTCTGCACCCATGAGTCCAAACTCCTCGTTATTGTTGAAATTGAAGAGCACAGTTCTCTGCAACTGCTGTGTAGCACCCAAGTACCGTAGAATTGCCAGCATGCTTGCAATGCCTGCACCATCATCTGTAGTACCATGGCCAGTAGGTACACTGTCGAAATGGGCACTCAATAGAATGGCACCCAATGACGGGTCTGCTCCAGGCACCTTGACGAGGACATTATTACTTTCGTAGTATACAAGTTTGCCAGCAGGCAAGTCTTTATTGAAGACATCACCATTCGCATAAAGAATGTTTTGGACTTTCGGATCCACAACAGCACCAGGCACCTTCTGGACCTCGTGGAGAATGTAATCGTGTACCTCATCATTGGCATGGGAGCCGTACGAGTGATATGTCCGCGAGATCTCTTGCAAATCCCGCCACGCTCCTTCCAGATAATGTGAATGATGATCCGAATCATCAGTAATAGCAGGCGCCCATTCATTCTGAATTGACCCCAATACATAAAAGTATATTAAATACACCGCAACCACCACAACACTAAACGAGCGGGCATTGAAACCAAATACCGACTTCACAAACCCCACGACCCGAGACTTTCTCCTCTGCTCAATAGTATGTATAAGCTGCTCATCTCCCTCATGATCCACCCCATCACCACCCGAAGCCCCTGACAACAATGGCTCTGTTTCCGACATGATTCCTAGTGACTGTACACAAGCACTAAAAGCACATGCTCCCCACCAATCCTTAAACCGCCCAACCCTAACCCTTACTATAATTTTGGTGTTTATCGATGAAGTTGATTTGAATATCATCTATTATCTGGATTGACTGGCATATCAATTAAAATCCAATGTTCGTCGTTTAACTAACTAAAATATGTACTATTTCAGGATACTAAAATGACGTAAAACCATAATGAGATTTGAACTCTTCAATGGGGAGGGGAGGACATTGCTAGATTAAAGTTTTGATAGCTGCTAGTAATAGCTCCAGAAATTCTAGCCAAAAGTTTCTAGCTAGAAATCTATAGCTAGTTACCCGGATTTCGGTTATCATTTTCGATTTTATATTGGGAATTAGAATTCTAGCAGCTAGTTGAAGGGAAGTTTTGTTCTAGCAGCTATCAAAACTTAAATCTAGCTATTCTCTCCCAATCCAATTTCGAAAAAACCCTAGCCCCGTCGTCATGAGCGCCGCACGCGATTTGGATTTGAAACTTTTAGAACAAACTATAAAATGTCCGAAGAGCAGGGAGAAGAGCAGTATATTGATGGGGATCAGATAGCCGAGGAGGTTGCTGATGATGACAAGACACAGGAGTATGAAGTTTCTGATGAGGATATGGGGCCTGAGGCGGTTGGATCAGATGGTGAAGAAGAAGGAGGTGAGGATCAAATTGAGATCGATATGTCCAATAATTCGTCGACGTATTTCGATAGTCATTCCGATTCAATCTACTTGATAGCATCGCATCCTACTCTACCGATGGTGTTGAGTGGTGGTGGCGATAATCTGGGGTTCCTATGGACCACCAATGCGCATCCGCCGATACTTGTTTCGCAGCTCACCGGCCATACTGAGTCACTTGTGGCTGGAGGGTTTACGTTTGACGGCCAATTCCTAGTGTCGGGGGATATGACGGGCCAGATACGGGTCTGGAAGGCCATGATGAGGGGCCAGAAGTGGGATTTCATCGGCAGTGTACAAGAAGTGGAAGAGATTGTGTGGATTGAGTTCCACCCCAAGCAGCAGATCTTTGCTGCCGGTGCAACCGATGGTTCGGTGTGGGTCTACTCGCTAGAGCCCAAGTTGGAGATGATCTCGGTCCTCAACTCACATAGTGCCCAGACAAATGCAGGTATTTTCGTCGATACTGATGACGTGGATAACCTGACACTGGTGACAGTCTCCGACGATTCTACTATCATCAACTGGAATGCATATACATCTACTGCCAACTACACTCTGGGACCCAAAGAGCTACGAGGCGAGCATCCATGGGTCTCTGTGACCGTAGCGCCGTCAGGCAAGACACTTGCCGTGGGCTCTAACGACGGGTACTTGGCGCTGATTGGCATTGAAAAGGGACTGTTACTGAATCTGATTGATGTCACGAACGGTGCAGAGAGTCTGGAAGTGGCCGACAAGAGCGTGGAGGCGGTGTCATGGTCGGACCAGACTAACATTCTAGCCACTGGCATTGTATCAGGCATGATTCAGCTGTTTGACGCTTCGACTTGGAAGATCAGACGAACCATCCAGTTGTCGGACTCGGTGACCAAGCTTGAGTTTCTAAAGGGCCAGCCTATGCTGTTGTCGAGCTGCATGGACGGCCATGTGTCGAAGTGGAATGTCTTGAGTGGAGAGGAGGTATGGACTGGTAAGGGCCATAATGCAGGAGTGCTGGGGTTTGCGGTGCAGAACAACGGATCTAGAATAATAACCGGAGGAGACGAGGGGGTTTCTCTTGTTTTCAATATATAGATAGACTGTTAGTTAGCTAGCTTTTTGTCAATGATCTTGGTGATAAGGCCCTCCAGCGTGCTACTTGTCTGTTTCTCAATGAATGCGCTCACTTGTTTCTCAATCAACTTGCCCATTAGATCAACCTCAACATTGACCTTGTCGCCGACCTTTTTAGATGCTGTGACAACCTTTTCCTGTGTGTATGCAATGAACATGATTGAAAACGTACTTTCATCAACGTTGGTGATAGTAAGCGATGTTCCGTCCAAAGCTATGAATCCTTTCTCGACAATATACTTGAGCACATGGGGTTCACGAGGCTTCAAAGTCACTCGGATCGAGTTCTCATCAGGCTCCAGCTTTACCACCTCGGCCACGGTATCCACATGACCTTGTACAAAATGACCTCCGAACCTCACATGTCCTGAGACTGCTCGTTCCAGATTCACGCCGTCGCCCTGCTTCAACGAACCCAAATTGGTCTTGAGAAGCGTTTCCGGCGCCACGCCTACCTTGAATTCATCCTTGGTGAACTCCGTGACCGTCAAACAAACTCCATTCACAGCAATACTGTCTCCAAGATTGCAATCGTCAAGAATCGCCGCTGCATTGGAAATCGTCAATGAAACTCCTTTGCCACCAGATTCAGACTCATCATAACTATTATATTCCTTCACAGCTATCAATCCAAAGTTATTAGTGACCATACACAAATTATCGAATATCAAAACCTCGCTTACTTCCAATGATTTCCACAATCCCTGTAAACATCGTTGGCAGTTGTGATGCAGCGTTTAATTAGACGCTGGGCTCCGAACACCGAAACTAACGTTTTTTCAAAATTAAGCACCGAAACTCAGTTTTATCAAACCATGAGTGTATTTCCAGTTCTTAAGAATGATCTGATTCTTCGTGCTGCAAGAGGTATAATATCAATTGAAATGGTGATCAATGGTTGATTTCTAACTCAGGATGTTAGGTGAAAAAGTCGAACGACCACCTATGTGGATCATGGTATGATTTTAATGACCCGATGGAAGAGATGAATGGGAATTTTCTAACTGGGGAGTTAGAGACAAGCAGGCAGATATCTTCCTGAGTATCATGAGGTGAAGGCAGGGTCGGATTTCTTCCAGGTTTGTCGAGATGCCGAGAAGGCCAGTGAGATCACGATCCAACCCATTGATCGGTTTGACGGATTGATAGATGCAGCCATTATATTCAGTGATATCCTGGTCATTCCTCAAGCAATGGGGATGCATGTGGAGATCAAGGATAAGATTGGTCCTTACTTCCCGGAACCTTTACGAGAGCCTGAGGATCTCGACAAGCTTAATGACAAGCCGGATGTGGCCCATGAATTGGATTGGGCATTGAAGGCCATTACACTCACGAGAAAAAAGTTAAATGGTCGGGTTCCATTAATTGGTTTCTGTGGTGCGCCATGGACTCTTATGGTGTATATGATTGAAGGAGGAAGCTCTAAATTGTACAGATTTGTACGTACATGGCTCTACAAGTACCCAGAGGCCTCCAAGAAGCTTCTGGCAAAAATCACCGAGGTGGCAGTAGAATTTCTCGCTTTACAGGTTCAAGCAGGGGCACAGATGTTGCAGGTGTTTGAGTCGAACGGCGGCGAGATTGGCCCTGCCGAGTTTCGAGAATTCTCTTTGCCATACCTTAAGGAGATTGCTGACAAAGTACCCAAGCGATTAAAAGAAATGGGTCTTGAGCCGGTACCAATGACTGTTTTTGCCAAGGGTGCATGGTATGCTCTAGAAGACCTGAGTCAAACCAACTACAATGTCATATCACTTGATTGGTTACATGACCCGGCCCAAGCAGTTTCAATTGTCAATGGTCGAGCTGTATTACAAGGGAACCTGGACCCTGGTGTTATCTATGGAAGTAGAGAAACAATCACTCGTAAAGTGGAGGATATGATCAAAGGCTTTGGAGGTGGCAAACAAAATTACATAGTCAACCTGGGACATGGCACTCAGCCATTCTTCGACCCAGAGAATGTTCGATGGTTTCTACAGGAATGCCATCGGGTCGGCGGCACCACCAGCACCAATGTCTGAGTCATCAACGTTTGTTTTGTTGTTGTTGTCGAACCTTCTAGAACTGATATCAACATTTGCCACCGCCACCAGATTGGCAATATATAAGCTCCCGCTCCACACCTTTCTTTACTTTGTAATTTAAAACCATCTCTATCTATCATCAATTATATTATTAAAAGCCAATTATAATGCCTGGACGTCATCATCATCATAATCATAATTGGACAGGGTCTCAACCTGGACCTCATCCTTTCCATGGCTTCGTGGAAGCTTTGAGCAACGAATTGTCTGAAGCAGGTATTCCAATTCCTCCTTTGGGTCCTTTCCCGTTTGCATTTGCTGAAAGCTCCGACAGCGCGGGCAATAGATGCAGAGGCCGCTGGAAATCAAACACTTCCGATGGAACTATTGTTCCTTCCGTGGACGTATTGGATACCCCAGATTCTTATGTCGTCATCGCGTCCGTTCCCGGCGCATCCACCAACGGATTGGTGGTTGACTTCGACACCAGCACAAATGAATTGCTGATCTCCGGCAATCTATCTGCAGGGGCATCTGATGAGCATCGATCAAAGTACCTCAAGACCTCTGAGAGATCTGTAGGTAAATTCGAACGAAAGCTACCCTTCACCAAGGACCCACTCATCGATGACGCAAACATTAAAGCTAAACTCGTCAACGGTATTCTAAAGGTCACCTTGCCAAAAGTGCCTCCTACCGTGCCTGAAAAACGTCACGTCAATGTCACGCTCGCAGATACAGACGAAGACGATGAAGAAATCGTCTCTGAAAAGGTTGACGCCACCCCCGCCCCGGCCACCACAAGTGGCGGTGCAGACACCGCCCCATCCTACCATGAACAGGAGGAAGGAGTTTTGGTAGAGTCGCCGGATACTCCTAATGCTGATCTCGATTAGAGGGGGATTGAAGTCATGAACATTTAGGTTAGGTAGCTCATTTTTTTTTTTCAATGGATAGGAATATATTAGTTAAGTAAATGCAAAAAAAATATTAATAATTTAAGGCTTAGTTGAAGCGATTTTGGTTCGTGCCAGGTTGATTTCCGATTCGAATTCTCGTAGAGCTCGTAGTTCATGACGGCCAAACAGGAAACCGATTAGACCATCCAGTAGCCCTGTGGCAGTAACCACAATGGCCAACAGTAGAAATATAAACCCCACGTAGGCTCTGTTGGAGGCTGCAGCCCAGAAGATGGATATACACAGGGCCACAAGTACCGCGATAGAGGCCCAGAAGTGTGATATGCGGATCTTCTTTTGCCATAACGCAGTGTGCCTGTATTGATTTATGAGATCCAAGATGTCGTTGTAAAGCTCAGTGAAAGCATGGTATGAGTAGGGAGTGTCGATGTTGTGCTTGCCCGGTACTAGAACAAGATCAGACTCAATTGCAAAGTGGTCGGAAAGACTGCCAACGCCTTCCAAAGGGTCTGTGAACGTGACACGGGAATCAGCAACAAGGGCACGGGTGTGGTCGAAAAAGATATAGTCGAGTCGCTTGGCTTCATGGGCCTGGCTGTATTTGCGCCACGTATTATGAACACTGTCACACGTAGTTCCAGCCTTGAGAATCTGGTCTGCCGTGGAAAGATCCGCCACGTCGCCCTCGAACTCGCCATGTTTCTCAACCCAGCTATCTGCTAGCCCACCAACCATCTTGAACAACCGATACGTGAGACTATCCGGCAACGAGTTCAAATCACCCACCACGATAGCCAGATGGCCGCTGTCTATCGATCGCTTGGCAATACGAGCCATCTCCCATGCCTGCGCCGTTCTGTGACACACATAAGAAGCATCTCCGGGCCCATATGGTGCGTGCATGTGTGCACTCAACAGCTCGATTTTCTGTAACGGATGGGCTATGATGGCACTGGCCACCGACTTTCCCACATACCAGTCACCTCGGTAAAACGCACTAGGACGGCCATTGAGTGGAAATCGGAATAGTGACGCTGATTCTATGGGCCATCTGGAAAACACTGCCAGGCCAGGACCAGATAGAATCCCACTGAAGTAGAAATGTGTGTACGGCAACTCAGGTTCAATCTGGGATTTCATATATTCGTAATCGCCCTCGACCCATATCTCCTGTAACGCGATAATATCATAGCTACCGGAGTTGGAAGCTAGTCGTTTTGAAATTTCTTCTAGTCGTTCATGACGGAACTTAGACACATATTTCAGACCCCTTTGCAAAAGAAAAAAAAGTAAAGATTAGACCATTTTACACAATCTGTCTACTGGAGACTACGTACCAGCAGTTTAGAGATATTATGCGAACCACGCCCTCAGGTTGGTTCTGGTGGCTGCTCATCGTTTAGGCGGCGAGAAAGAGAGAAAAACACATGCTGAGCGGCAATTTAACAAGCTAATTGTCGCCCGACAACCAAACGAGAAATGATACAGAATGAAGTCAATCGACTATCGATAACTTCTTTACCGCCGGAGATTCTTCATCTTATCGTGGTGAATTTGTTCGGGGTTGAGATCGTGGCGTTGGGCCAAACTTGCCGGGAACTGTATAGAGCGCTATTGAGAGACGAATTGAACGACAATTGGCGTCTGGTATGTGAACGGGAGTTAGGAATCAATGGAATTGCTCCGGAATTGTCGTTTTTTGAAGTATATAAGGTTATGTATCCTCATCGATGGATGAGGCCCGGGATATGGCATGGTGATAAGGAACAGTTTGGTTCAGTGGTACTTGCACGCTATAACTACGTCACATTAGGTGGTGGTTCGTTTGACGCGTTCGAGCTGTCATGTGTACGAGGCCACTATGGACCTGAAGAGACGAGGGCTTTCAGTGGGAATCCGGCCATTTCTCTTTCACCGTTCACGGCCACCATCAGTGTCTCATATCCACCACTGTTCAGATTGACCAGAGCGACCAATTATAGAAACAGCGACACCCTTCGACTCTTTGACACAGATAGACTATTACATACGTGTTTGATGAGAGTGGTACCCATTAGCCCCGACCGCATCACGCCGTCAATGAAACTGTGGCCACCACGACCGATCCCCGCCAAAGACAGGGCCTTACAGGTCAATGTACCCATCAAATCAATCAGCGCTGCCAATGGCAAGCATCCGAACACGCTGTCGGCGGCAGCGTCCACCTCTACTGCGCGGTCCAAGGATGTCTCTCAATTCAGTGATGATCTATTTCGCCTGCGGAAATGGGTATCGTTTGCGCCCGGCAATTCCATGCATGGCATGACCATGGGCGAAACAGTCGAGACATACGGCCGTATCGCCGACAACCTCCTAAAGCCCACTGAGCAACGGCCCTGGATTGGGTTATGGGTCAGTGAGCACAGCAATGGCCGGGGCATCACTACTGAGTTCTCGCTGTTTCTACAACCGGCACCCAATCAATTGGAAGGATTTAAACTCACTGGAGATGTGGGAGTGCCCAGAGGTGAGTTTGCGTTTGTGGTACAGGATTTGCTACATCCCTTTAGAGGCATGCGTTATCAAGAATGGCCTGGAGCACCTATAGTGGAAGCCCGGTATCAAACCGCCAATATCAACTTCATCAATAGCGAATTCATGCCATGCAAGCTCGTTCTCATTAACCCAGACCGAGTTGCCTTATTTCGAGACGATTTTGTATGCCGCTACTACCGTGTGAACATCGAACGCCTATTGGAGGACCAAAGTCTCATTCTCAATTTCCCTTCACCCTAAAAGATATCACCCTGAGTTATTCTTCGTATGCATGAGCTCGCACATTGGCTGAATTCAAACCAATTCAACCGCCTATTGGCTGCAACCAAGTGATTTTAATGAACCCTTTACCCTAAAGGTCCATCAAGCGTCTATTGGCTGGAACTAAAGTCACTTTGAAGTTAGGGGTGGTATATGACGTATATGGTCGAACGCTTATTGGTTGGAATGCAGAGTTACCCTTTGCCCTAAAGTATGACGTACAGGGTGCAGAAAGCCAAGAAAGTTAAAATGAGCCGTTCGCATCGGAACGCGGGGTATTCGTGGGGAAGTCTTGGAAGGGTCTTTGATCGGATAAGAATAAAATTAATCATTTCTTGATATTAAAGCCATTTAAAACTCTTGGATACGACGTCTAACAAAAGGATACGAAAGGGAGGGGGGAAAGGCGGTCTGGTGGCCCTCCAGCGTTTATTGTAGCACGGCGGCAGCCAATCAAATCAAAAAGCCGTGTGTTACGTAACGCAGTCACGAAAGGGAAAAAAAAAGTTAGGGTTTTTAGTTTTTGGGAGTGTGGGACTATTAAAGGCGCTTGAGCGGCCGCTCTTTATTTTTGTTCTTTTTCCCCTTCTCTTATACCTTACTTTGGATACAAGTATTAGCAGAGAGGAGAGGACCGGATCAAGGGGGGAAATATATTTCTTGGGCTTGCCGGAAAGTTTAAGCTCGGTGTCTTCCAAGGCTTAAGGTTTTGACAGGTTTGGTGTTATATTTTTTCTTGTATTTGGTATTTTAAGGTTATCATTGAATTAAGGGCTGCTGTTGTCCAGGGATTGTTATTTCGTCAAGCTTAGATCGCGGGTTTTGAAGTGGTTTTTTGATGGGGTACTAACAAATAAGACCCCCCTTCAACACACGCGTACCCCTCTTTCAAACTTGATTGTTTGTTATTGATTTCGAAATGGTCTATATTGATGGCGTTAAGTACGCCTGTGAACGATGTATCAGAGGTCATCGTGTCACGGCCTGCAAGCATACCGATCAACCTTTGACGATGATTAAACCCAAAGGTCGACCTACCACACAATGTAACCATTGCCGGGAACAGAGAAAATCAAAGCACATGCACACGAAATGCTTATGCAAACTTGGCCCCTCCGGAAAACATGCAGCAGGTTGTCCCTGTAACTCGGAACCAGATATGTGCACCTGCGCCAAGAATAAGTACATTGGTATGGGCCCTGGCAGACGCAGAACCGCGTCAAACCCCCCACCCAACCGGATTCCCTTGCCAGTAAGCTCGGCAACAGATAGCGACAGTAGTTCCGGACCTTTCAGGTCCGCATCTACCACCGCATTAAGGGCGCTTGAAAAACAACACCTGCACCATCATCACAATCTGCTCCATCAAAACCAGCAGCACCATCTCCAACTCGCTCCAAAGTACGCCCCGGGTCCGTGGATCTACGACGAAGCGGCCCCAGCTGCAAGAAGAGACGAGCCTCAACAACAACAACAGCAGCAGCCGTGGTTGTATCTATCGACTGATACTCAGCAGGAATGGACACCCTCAGTGCCATCTCCTCAGATCTCCGAAGAAGGTCAACAGTTGTCGTTTGTGGTGTCTCCGACCTTGGAGCAGGGTTACTCCCAGGGTTACTCTCCATCGATTGTGGATTCTGATACGACTGGAAGTCACATTCAGGTCAAGAGTGAAGATCTTTACGACTTCACACAGCCGTCGTTTGACTTTTCTCCTGACCTGCGCTTTGCTTCGTTTGATGTACTTGAAGCGACCAATATGTCGTCCGCGGCTTCCATGCACTCGTCCGGTGGGGAAGATACCTCTTCCTTGTACGACCATGCTACCGCTGCAGCGGCATTGGACCAGGCCCCGCCAGCGGGGCCGATTCTTCACCACCAGGGCGCCTTGAATAGTACCGATGCGCTGCAGCAACACGTTACTAGAGACTACTTCAAAGAAGCAGAACAATACTCTACGGAGATTTGGACTATTCTTTGAGGCGGTCGCGTTATAAAGCCATGTTGCATGGATATAGAATTAGTGTAAAACAAGAGAAATATTTTGATCCTCCTTCCTCAGTTTCCACCCCGTTGCTTGCGAAGCACCTTGGCCGGCAGTGGGCTCTCGCTATATGCGTCCAGCACCTTCTTAAGTGCCGGGTTCCTTTTGACACGATCCTCTTCCCATGGCGTGAAGGCCGGGGGAGAAGCATGCGAATCGGCCGTTCTCATGTTGGACCACTGCGTGCTGATATTTCCAGATGCAAGCTTGCTGGGGCTCTTGTATGGGGTTTTAGGCGATGGAGGGCGATGTGACGACGAGACAAATGCAGAAGAAACTCGCCGAGAAGCGCCAGACCGCGCACTGACGCGCCGGGCTCGACCCCCGCCGCTGGAGTACACAGACGATGCAGGACTGTTTATGATAGGCCCGGACGGCGAGGCATCGTGTGCGGCGCTTGTGCTGGATGAGTTCCGTGCCTCGTCCCGTAGATAGAGTGCTATGCGCTCGTCGGGGATTTCCAGCACGGATTGTTGGTCGTTGGCCTGTAGTGCTGTCAGCCGTATAAGGTATTCCAGCAATGAGAGTGAGGGTTTTGAGGGGTCCAAAGCCATGCTCTCCAGCCCTTTGGCTAGCTCGTTAGCTATGTCTTCTGGCTCCTCGTCCCCGTCTTGTGCTTCGCTTTCGTTTTCACTTTCGTCTTTGCTCTCCGCCTCGCTGTCACTGGGGATATCTTCAAACTCCTCATAAGCTTCGAATGCCAGCCACTCCACCGCGCCATCTGTATTGAAACGCTCTCCTTCGTCCAGGACGTTAGGATGTTGGAATGCATTGTTAAGTTTGAGCACCAGCACCGGCGACTTGGCGTCCTCAATGTCGAGAAGCTCGCCCGAAGCACTGAAAAACAGCCGTGTCACTGTTGACACATTGATTTCGCGATGTTTCGGACTTGAATTCTCGTGGTATCGCCCGTCATTCAAGTCTTCATCGATTGTCAGCTCGTATTCGTAGTTTAGGCCTGATCCTGGCCGTGCCAGGCGCCACAGTCGCACCTGGCATTTAGTATGTTCCTCTTTCCAGGTGATATCGCCATTTGGAGCCACATGCGGATTTCTTGCTGTGGAATAGTATATTGTGTAGAGAGTGAGGACGAACGAGGGCCCCACCTGGACTCTTCGCTTCTTGAACTTTGCGTCTGCTTGTGATAAGTGGTTTGCAGCTTGCAGCAGCCGCCCAGGCGACACGGACTCTGGCAGACGGGATGACAAGTTCGCGCCTGAAGTGGTCAAAGCGAGCGATATCAGTGGAATTGCCTCTTCAATCCGTAGCAGAAGGTCCTTGATGAAGTCCTCGACCTCTTGTACCGCCTTATCTTGCTGGGTACTCGTGCCTGAGGAGGTAGCAGAAGACTCGGCGAGGAACTCATTAACCTCGTCGACCTTTTTTTCAAACTCGTCAATGTCGTTTTTCAGAGACTTGGTCAACTCCAGTGTGTTTACCAACGAAGTGTTTCCTCTCGCGGATCTATTCCGTCAGTATAGCCGTAAATAACTCCTCCAAATCCCATCTTACATCAATTCAATGAGATCAATTGCAGGAGTAATAATCATTATCTTTGTCTGCAACCGTTGCTTCGTGTGCTCAAGACTCTTCTTCTGCTTCACAGGAAGCTTCTCCAGGAACTTGCCCAACGTCCTAACAGCAAACCCTCCAGCAAACGAGATCCCTGACCGTAACGCAAACGTAACCGCCTGACTACCGGCCTAAACATCACTTTAGCCCCCAATCCCATACAAAAAACCACCCAAAACCCATACCTTATGAAGAAGATCCTCCATTTTCCGCCGTTTCTTCGCGTGTGAGCGTTTTCATGCACGAGTTCTCAGCCGCAAAACTAACTTCTGACTAAGAATAGGGACATCTCTTAGTCACCCTCACACCAAAGCTTAGTCACTCTCACACAATAGGCTAGTCAGATATCCCCTGGGACTTAGTCACACTCGCACCGGGGATTAGTCATGAAAGTCTTACTCAGCTGCTGGCCACTTCTTAGTCATCGGGGATGGTAAAACTTTTTGTGTGCAAAATCGACAAAACGTCACCTTCAGACAGAGAGAACGAAATTTGAATAGTAGGAATGTCGAACCATCCAACTGAGGAGGAGAGATTGGCGAATGAGCTGCAGCGGGCTCAGATCTCCGGTCAGCAGCAGCAGCAGCAGCCTGCACGGAACTTCCAGCAGTACAATTTCCAGCCTGGAGCCAATAATTTCCAGCCTCAATATGGCCAGCAGCAGCCACAGCAATACGGCCAGTATAATAACAACCAATATGCTGCACCACAGGGCCAGTATGGCCAATATGGTGCTCAGGGTGGTTATTACAACAATAACCAGTATCAAGGTGGATATCAAGGTAACAGGTATAATAATAACTACAACAATAATTACCAGCAACAACAGCCCGTAGAAGAGGAAAGGACCCTTACGTTGGAGGAATATCAGAATAAAAAGAGTTCGTTACCACCGCCTCCAGCGGCAGCTAGAAGAACTCCAGCTTCAGGCTCTGTGACACCATCTTCAGGATCATCCATCATTTCCGGCACAAACAAGCCTAAGGTTCTGAAGATCGGCGGAGATGCCAAGCAGGAGACCAAGCCTGAGCCCAAGAGCGAGGAATCCAAACCTGTGGTGGCTGCAGCTCCCGTTGCCGTGGCCCCAACAGCAGCAGCGGCAGCAGCAGCAGCAGCGAAGGTGGAGCGAAAGGTCGAAACACCTGAACCTGCCAAGGAAAAGAAGCCTGAGGCTAAGGCCGAGTCAAAGTCTGCTAAGTCTGGCACTGATACGCCTTCAAAGGTGGAGGCTGATGCAGTGATTCGACAACAGGAGGAGGAGCTGGATCAGGAAGTCATCAATGATATGTTTGGTGGAGAAAAGATTAAAGAACATATGTCTGTGATCTTCATGGGCCACGTAGATGCAGGAAAGTCCACCATGGGAGGTAATATTCTCTATTTGACTGGTGCAGTCGACAAGCGGACTGTTGAGAAATACGAGCGAGATGCAAAGGAGGCCGGACGTCAAGGTTGGTACCTGTCGTGGGTGATGGACACCAACAAGGAGGAGAGGGATCAGGGTAAGACTGTTGAGGTCGGTCGAGCGTACTTTGAGACGGAGAAGCGTCGGTACACGATTCTGGACGCTCCGGGCCATAAGATGTACGTGCCAAGCATGATTGGAGGTGCGTCTCAGGCCGATGTGGGTATCCTGGTCATCAGTGCTCGAAAGGGTGAGTACGAGACCGGGTTTGAGCGTGGTGGACAGACTCGAGAGCATGCCATCTTGGCCAAGACCCAGGGTGTCAATCGCCTGATTGTTGTGGTCAACAAGATGGACGATCCGACAGTTGAATGGTCGAAGGACCGATATGATGAATGTATCAGCAAGTTGTCTGTGTTTTTGAAAAACACTGGTTACAATATCAAGACTGAGGTATTTTTCATGCCGGTGTCTGGATACACAGGAGCCGGTCTTAAGGACCGCATTCCAAAATCCGTAGCTCCCTGGTACGATGGGCCAGCTCTCCTAGAATATCTCGACTCCATCAAGGTTGAGGACCGTAAGATCAACGCACCTTTCATGTTGCCTGTTTCCGGCAAGGGTAAGGACCTGGGGACCATGGTTGAGGGCAAGGTTGAGAGTGGAAATGTGCGAAAGGGCCAACAATTGCTATTAATGCCTAACAAAACTCTTGTGGAAGTCACGACTGTGTTTAACGAGACTGAGGCCGAAGTGACTGGTGCACTTTGTGGTGAACAGGTTCGATTACGTCTCAAAGGTGTTGAAGAAGAGGATGTTCAGATTGGATTCGTGCTGACATCGGCCAAGTTCCCCATTCAAGTCGTCACCAAGTTCGAGGCCCAACTGGCATTTGTAGAGCTCAAGTCCATTGTATCCACGGGATTCTCCTGTGTCATGCATATTCATACTGCGATTGAGGAGGTGACTTTCACAGCACTACTGCACAAGTTGGAGAAGGGCACTAACCGGAAATCTAAGAAGCCTCCAGCCTATGCTAAACGAGGCATGAAGATCATTGCACGTCTTGAGACGGTGAATCCCATTTGTGTGGAGACATTTGATGAATACCCACAACTAGGCCGTTTCACACTAAGAGATCAGGGTCAAACAATTGCAATTGGCAAGATCATCCGAATCGTGTAAATAATGATATATAATAAGATTTCTATTAGTTATTTGCAAATGAAAAGTAAAATCATTTGATATGGATACGGTTTAAGGGGGAAGATTAGAGTTGAAAAACACAACGATATGTATATATATATATATAAGTAAGTAGAAAAAAAAATGAGAGAGAAAAAAGATAATGTCAAAGCAAATTATTCGTTAACAAGAAGAAGATGGGATTTACAAGACAATGCATTTCTTCTTACGCTGGGCCTTATCCTTGACCATGAGCGCGGCTCGAGTGGCATGTTCAAACACCTCTCGAACACCATCTTGAGTCTTTGCAGAGCATTCAAGATACTTAATGGCACCGATCTTTTGAGCCACTGCTGCGCCTTCCTCGGAGCTGACGGGTCGTTGAGAAGTTCGTCTCAACTCCTCAATAGTCTTGGGATCATGACGTAAATCAACCTTACAAGCAACAAGAATGATTGGGATTCCTTGACAGAAGTGCAGGACCTCGGAAATCCATTTTTCTTGAACGTTATCAAGAGAATCAGGAGAATCAATGGCAAAACAAATAAGAATGACATTTGAATCGGGATAAGAAAGAGGTCTTAAACGATCATAATCCTCTTGACCAGCAGTATCCCATAAGGCCAGTTCAACGCGTCTTCCATCAACTTCAACATCAGACACGTAATTCTCAAACACCGTAGGAACATAAACCTCAGGAAACGTTCCTTTTGAAAAGACAATTAATAAACACGTCTTTCCACATGCACCATCTCCAACAATGACTAATTTTCTTCGTAATTCAGCGGGTTGAGAAACCATTGTTTATATCTTCTTAATCAAACGATTGATTGATTGATTGATTGTTATCAATACAATGAATATATATATAGAACAAAAAATTCAACCAGGAATCTGTTCTTTATTATTAAATATCCTTTTCAAATCCAAAGGTTTTAAGTTCGGGATCCTTTGGTTGTTTCTAGTCAATAATTTTCTTAATCAAACCCCCCTTGCGTTGAGTAAGGATACAAGTCAAAAAAAAAAAAAGTCGTGAGAAGATAGCGAAAAGATGTTTTTGATGATGTTTTGACACTAAAGTTTGTGTTTTGTGTTGTCTCGCGTTCATTTCCAGGGGGCAAAATGCAATACCACCCGAAGTCTTCACAGTTATGCCATATTACCATCAAACACCAGGTCCTTTATTTCTAATCTATACCATAATTGATAATTGATTAATTGATTTCAATATATTAAAACCCCTTATAAAAATACTTCAAAACTTTGTTCTTAACATCAAAATGTTGAATATTATTAACGAACCACAGGAGGTGCGGCTCACGCCTCGGACGGCTCAGCAACGATTTAAAAAGTTGGTTTTCGGCATATAAAGGACGGTTGCAAGGGGGGTTATGCAGCAAGTAATATAATAAGAAGCGATGAGATTGTCGATCGATTTTGTTTCAGTTGGATGAAGTTATAAATCCCCACCAGTTGGGATATATATGTGTGATTAATTGATAGGTAATTGTTAATTTCATTGATAATGTAAAGACCGGTGACCAGCCCAGACTAGTTAAAAAGTACCGAGAGCCGCCTTGATACTAAACAACCGGGGGGGATTGAAAAAAGTAAAGGGACACAAATAACTCACATTTTAAGGTGAATAATATCATTTTTAACATTAGATTGAGATTAGAATTGAATGAATAACTAAATTCAATGTTTTATAATTCGAATAAGATTTGTTAAATAAGAATTGTATAGGTCATGAAATTGGAATGGCTGGGCAACAAAAGGTTCAAACTGATCGGCAGGATGATGCCCTGGTTTGTTTGCTTTCTGCAGGCAACCAAATTGGTTTGGTGAAATGCCCACGGGAACAGAGCAGTATATAAGGTGAGGGTTTGTCACGACCCGCCTTGTTTCAGTAGAACAACTTTTTGTTATCAACGTTAAGTATTTTTTTTATTTATTTGGTTTATATATAATGGCTTCTTCGATTGCTACCAATCAGAAGGAGGATGCTCTTGCATCTGAGATCCCGGATCCTACCAATATTCTTCTTAGTCGATTGGATAATTGGAAACAAGTGACTGTATTGTTACAAGATTATATTGACTCTCACTGTGCTATCCAGAAAGCAGTCACTGCTGGTCTTGAAAAGGCCCGGAAAGCTGTAGCAGATGCTCCAAAGTTTGATTATGCTGGAGGCCCCAATAATGCTGCCAGTCCCACTAGTCAAACGTTTTCACCGGGTGCTGGGTCCGATACTTCCAATGCAAATGCTCCTGAAGTTATTGGAATTGCAGAATCTTTTGATGCTATACGAACAAAGACTGAAGCTCTTTTGAACCGGTCAATTGAAGTCGAGGGTCAACTTAAGACCTCTGTCGCCCCGCAATTGGAAACCTTGAAAGGTGATATTGAGAAACATATTAAAGGTCTTCGAGGCCCTGGTCTAAAACTTCAAAAAGATGTTGAAAAGGCTAAAAGCGTTTCCCAAAAGAACATTGAAAGCTTAGGTCTTCAAGTCGCATCGTTTGGAAGCGGTAATGCTGGCAAAGTCGATGTCAAGAATGACCCTTATGTAACACATCGTCAGGTTCTAAATGCCGTCAGTGACCAGGTCCTTAAGGAAAATAGCCAGGCCGACGCAATCATCAGTATGCAAAACAACTTCCAAACCCTTGAAAGACATATCGTCCAGGTTTTGCAACAGGCCACCGAGGTGCTTCAACAGATCCTTGGCCCTTACGGCGACTTCAAGGCTGAAACTTACCGCTCAATTGCACAAACTTTTGGCTCAATCAAGGTCGACCATGAATGGGAGAACTTCAAACTTCATCATATTGATGCTTTGATTCCTGAGGGCCAACCAAAGCGTGATATTAGTAATATCACCTTCTCCAACGACAATCACCAAGGAGTTGTACCTATAGTGGAAGGTATTCTGCAACGCAAGGGAAAGTACATTATGAAGAGTTATTCCTCTGGGTACTATGTGCTGACCCCGGCAAACTACTTACATCAATTCAAGTCAAAAGACTACGTCCAGGACCCCACTCCCGAGTTCTCGCTCTATTTGCCAGACTGTGCGATTGGCCAGCCTACAACCCAGGAATCTGCGAAGTACAAGTTCCAGATCCAAGGAAAGGACATCACAAAGACAATCACCAAGAAGCACAATTTCACCTTCAAGACAAATACCTACAATGAGCTTGTGGCTTGGCATGAGGCCATCAAGAACGCCACTGGAGTCCACAAGGCCTCCACCACGATCTCTGACGAGCTTTCGCCTCCAACCTCGCCCGTTCTGGACGAACCTGTTCCATTGGCTGTTGCCACGTCCGCAGAAGCTCCTTTGCCTTCTGTTGAAACAGTCGTTCAAACAAAGCCTACCGCTGACGCGGCTGCTCCAGCATATCTGGCTGTCGACGACGATGCTACACTCGCAGCATCGACTGAGCACGTGCACATCTCAACCTAATAATTAAGTAATAACCTTCTCCGTGTGTAATCTTGTCGTAGTCTTCTAGTAAATTTCACAATGTCGTCAATGATTTTTCAATTATAAGTTAATAAAAATAAGTTAAAACACTACTACTATAACATCACAGAATCTCAATAAAGCTAGACGTGCCACGGCGGGCTTTGCTCTGCCGTTGCTCGTATGACTTTAGCATCTCTTCTCTCTTCTGCTTCTCGGCCTGTCTCCGGTCAAATACCAGGTCTGTCCATCGTCGCGTCTTGCCACTGCAATGAGCCATCGACACCCTTAGACACTTTATCCACTGAGTCTTGTGGGCCTCAGTGTCTGCGTAAAAACTCAATACCTCGTTATCCTTGAATATGATTCTGAACGAGCGATCCTCATATATACAGGGCATTCCGAAATCGTCTCCAGATTTGGACTGCTCCACTATCTCGATTGCATTGGCGATATTGATGACATTGCGCGTCTGCTTAGTGTCTTCATGATGACCAACCATTACGTTTCCATCCAGTTTGAACCATCGGCGTCTCCAATACGAGCAGTCGCCGCCCTGCTGTGATAGAAACCCTGTGATGTGGATATTCTTGTAACCTTCAGCAGCATGCAATTCCTGCATACATGCCTTCATACTGGACGGAAGAGATTCTGTTCGAAACAGCTTCGGAACGAACAGCAGCGTTAGTTGCAGTCCACCTATTCGATATGGATCTTCACGGACTGTTTTGTATCGCGCAGCAGGTGCAGTTGGAGTCACCACTTTCTTCTGGGGTGAAGATGGCGCCAGCTGCTGAGGTGTCTGGGGAATAAGCTCTTGTCGAGTAGCCCATTCATTGAAGCATGATAAAAGGAAGGTCTGCTGACTTCCATATATCTCATTTTCAAATTGACTTTCAACGAAATAACAGCGTGCAAACTCTCCTTTAGCACCGACCTTGTTCTTCCATGGCCCATATTTCTCGCTTGTTACTTCCACCACCTTTGGTGGATCTGGTTGTTTCTGTCGTTGTTGCTGCTGCTTCTGCTTGGCCTCATTGTTTTTCTTGGGACTGCTAGAAAACAGGCTGAATCTCTTCTTCTTTGGCGAGTTCGGTGCCGATGTGGTGGCCGGTGCGTGGCTGCTCGCTATTTGTTTCTTGATAGGGTCGATAATGGCATTCAAAGTAATTACCAGCTGAAGATCGTCGCCAACAATCAACTCAAACTCTTGATCGAAGGGAATGAGCAGACCACGAGCCTCTGAGATTTTAAACTCTTTTGTGGTGACGCTTTGAATGCCGTTATCCAGCGTGAGACTGATTCGCGGGTTTCTGTCGTGGGGAATAGGTAGTCTCAGATCCTTGAGACCGCTTATTTTCATAAACAGCCTACCTCTATCACCCGTGTCGATAGGGTCCAGTTCTGCTATAGTTGGAGACGCTTTGAGTTCAGGGGAGGGCGGCGCCATATCAGGACTATAGTCTTGGTCGTACACGGACTCGACCTCGCCATTATCCAGCGACGGGCAGTTATCCTTGGTATCGCCGCTTACTAGAGAAGCCGACTCACTGATGAGTATTGGAGACTCGGGTGTGCTCAGACTACTGCCACTGCTTATTAAGTGGGCGGTTTCGTCCTCGCTCTCATCTTCGAAGCTGATAGCGTTCAGAAGTGGGGTGGGGATCGATACCAGCTGTTGAACCAGGTAGTCACTGGAGTCATCTGTGAACTCTGGAATGCGAGCTCTTGCCTCTCGGAGTCTCATGAGCATGGGGGTATCACTAGGACCCTCCTTCGTCTCTCCATTACTTGAGGTAATTGTATTCTTGCGTCCGAGTTGTACACCACTGCCAACCGTGGGCTGCTTTGCAAAAGAAGCACCTGTAAAATAGCTTTCGAGACCAGGACTGGAGAGATCTAGCTTGAGCTGGAACTCATCCTGTTGCTGAATACCTCGCTCCTGCTGGGGTGCAGCATTACCACCCATATCCACCATTTTCTTCTTCAAGATTAGGTCTGTACCGTCGGAAAGATGAATATTAAGGGGATTCTTTCTTATTAGATACGTGCTATCTTGAGACTCAGTCCTCACATGCATCTCAATGTTCAAGCAGTATTAGGTCTTGACCACAAATAAAGGAAAGTGAAGTAAACCTCGATCAAGGAAGGCGGGTTCGTTATAATGTGGTCCGTTTGTTTACAAAGTGCCGAATCCGGACGTGCATATATTGATTGTAGCGACGATCGCAAAACTTATCGACACTTTCATTCTTACCGCTCTATTTCTCATCGATTCTTCTCCAACATTGACCTTGACCTTTCACTACCGCTAACAAATAAACCTAGATAACCCCTTCTCAGTGGGTCCAACGCCGTTAAAGTTCCTGCAAGCAGAAATATCGGCGGGACCAGTTATCAGCCGCTCTGTGAACGGCTTTTTGACAGGTAGGCGATCATTTTTTATTTTGTTTCCATGGCAACAGTCACTGTGGCAACCGGATTTTTACGCCTGCACCGCCGCACGTTAAATGTTTGATTTCGGGTTTTTTGAGCACCAAAAATAAACATCGTCATGAATCTGGAACCGAGTTTGTATGGCACGTTGATTGTGATATTCATAAAGGCTGTATGTGCAATTGGAGTGGGATGGGGAGTCTGTATGCTAATGGAGTAGAGAAATCTGCCGAATCGACGGACTCTTGGGAAGCAGAACCCGTACTGTATTGCGAGGATTGGCCATGAAGCGAAGAGAAGTCCCACAGATGTGAGGGGTGGCCAGATGCCCAAGTGGTATGTATTACTGAGAGAGAGATGTTGGAAGAAGGGCTGACAAGAATTATAATTAGGGATGATGAGGTGCGATTCGACATTATGGACATTACGGACCACAAGAGCTTGAAGCTCAGTGTACTGGACGAGAATGATACGAAGCCGGAGCTTATAGGAGATGCAGTCATACCGTTGGATAATGCATTTAAGAGTAGGCCAAGTGATGGCCACGATCAATGGCACGAGCTGGAGTTCAGAGGAAAGTATGCCGGTGAGGTGTATTTGGAAATGACGTTCTATCCTGCGCGGCCTGCGCTACCACCGAAGAAAAGGACAAGTGTTGGAGGAAGAAAGATTAAAAAACACGTGTCTTCACCCATGTTGAGCATGTATGGTCATCCTCAAACACAGCCATTGCCTCCAATGCCACCTACTCACGAACTACGCCCACTTCCAGCACAACCAGGATCCATTCAACAAAAACAGGAATTGCCATATCCCAGTTCCCCGGCCAAGTCCTTTCCAGAGATTGCAGGGCCCCTTAGAGCATCTTTACCGCAGGTCTCTGCCGAATACGAAGACCTGACCTTCTCACAAGGAAGCGCAACCAGTATGAGAAGCTCAAGGTCCAGCGACCATGCTTTACCGCCACTACCAACTCCCGCCCCAGCGCTAGACTATCCTACGCCACAACCACGACGGCTTCCAGAGAGCCCTGTGGTCAGAAAACCTGTTCCGGGTACTACTATTACAACTGATTCGGGACCTAAACGAAAGCCAGTTGCCAGTGGGCTACCTCATACCATGCAATTTGCAAATGAATCTATAGAAGTGTTGCCTTTCTCACCCGACAGTTATGCTTCGAAACTAACACCGCCCAACACTTTGTCTGTGCCGAGGAGTAGCGATGAGTTGGATTTTGAGACGTATGCTCCGGAGCCGGTGATACGCAAGAAGCTGCCCACCCCGCCTGGAGTGGTGAATGGAATCGATCCTGGAGCAGGAGGATATTCCGGGGAAGGCAAGTGGGATGATATATCACAACAGATCAATGCTGGTTATGGGGCCTCGATATATCGCAAGCTCAATAGCTACGAGGATAATCCAGTCCATCACCATCCTAGCCTGATGCCCACCAAACCGCCCAAGATCCCGATCGGCATGACTCGTGAGGAGTACCAAGCCCTAGAAGGCAATCCACATGAAGACGACCCTTATTTTTATCGGGATTATCGGTAATAATGATTAATTAATAGGCTGCTTCATTATCGCCGTCATCATCGTCATTACCCATGTCGTCCCCGTCATCAAAGTACTTTTCTGCATTATAATCATCATCTTCATCATCATCTTCGTAATCGTCCTCCTCTTCATCTTCATCTTCATCTTGACTTCCCTTAGTCTCTTCATTATCCTTCTCAGCAGACACTTGAGCAAACTTCAAGGCAAGTAAAGATTCTTGATCAGCGGTCTCTTCTAATAATGAAGAAGAGTTGACCAATTCACTAGTGAACTTTGTAATGTCAAGCTTCTTTTTATTATTTCTGATCCCCATAGTAGAATGCAATTCAGCAGGAAAGAATGACAAAACATAAGGATGTTCATCGACCGACCGACCAATCTTTCGTTTCTTAATATATCTATCTGTATACCGCTTAATACCATCATCAAGTCGACTCTCTATCTCGACCACTACACGACCCTTCTGGGTGGTGGAACCTGTATAAAGTGGACCATCGCGAATATCAGCCTTGATCTTCAAAAACTGCGAAATGGCTTGTCGTTCTCGTAAACCAAGCTTCGATTGAACCGGAACAATAGTTTTAGGATATCTTTCTCGAGGACTAAAATCAGGTTTCAATTCCGTATTTCCATAACTCAAAGCTGGTCCGGCGTTTCGTCGTGTTCCTCCTTTATATGACATTTTGGTCTAAAATATTTTATTTTTCAACATTGAGAAATGTCCGATAACGCACAACTTTTAATCCTTTTAAAGGACTGGACTTTTCCTCCAATTCAACCACCATTTTCATTGTAGATTTTTATCTTTAAAATTTGGTTTTCTATTTAAATTATATATTGTAATTAGTGTCGGTGATTATTATTATCCTGAAATTTACCGTTATGTTTTGGTGGTTTATTAGTAGTACTAGTAATGAGCATATGCTATAAACAGCTATCGGATAAAGCTTGAGATCTTGGTTTAGAAAAACAGTCATATCGATTATATTATTCAATCATGGAGGAAATCACTTTAAATACATGGTTGATATAATCGTATAAGACATGAAACAAACAAGTCTAAAGGATTGACTGCTTTCCAGCTAGATACAGCTGAGAGAATTAAAGAATTCGACTACATTAGTAGTTCGTTTTAGATATCGCTTGAGTCTGATTGAAACAATTACTGAGATGAAGGAATATAGTGAAAGTTTCTAAGGGATCAATTCTCTTTACGAATAACCAATGGAGATGACATTCTAGTACTTTGAGAAGACACAATCATTTTTTTTCAGTCTTCGTTAATGAGCTCAACTTTCAATAGGCTTGATTACACTGAGGAAGTGTAAACTTGTGTGACATGTGATTGAATTAGATTTAATGCTTGCATTCGAATCTATATATTCACGGTTATAGCGATTTTGATGTCCCTCTCTACTGCAGTTTTCACACTGCTATAGAAATAATATCCACGAGAAGGATAAAAGTGTTTTTTGGCCCTATCGAAATGGTTTGAAGAAACATCTCCTACCTATATACAGTATAAACAGTGGCATAGGTGCTCTCATGGACTTGAAAGCGTACGAATAGCCATGGATCTAATCCAGGGGATTTATTGTTGTTTACATCGGAATTAAATCATTCCTTCTACAGCTCTTTTGGTGATAAAATGACTTTTTGTTTTAACTGAATCAATGCCGTTTAACAAAGCGATATATTGAATCCAATGGAAACAGAAATCAGTTTTTTAAGAGAAAAATTGATAATATAGGGATTATGTTTCGATACCATTGACCAAATTGATCTGTACATTCCATGGTGCAGTATTCTTTGATTTTGATCTAATTTCAAAAATAAATGAACCTGATAAACATGAGATTCAACGGTCGAGTGAACTATAACGTATGGACATTGAAAAGAGATTACGTCACAGATTGCACATAAAGCACATGACATATGACTCAGTGCTAAATCGTTCGAACTACCTAACAGGGCAAGACCTTTTTTGAGCCGGGGGGTTTATGGTTATTGTTGCATTATTACCAAATTTAAGATCATGCATCATGCACCCCGCATATATCATTTGCTCCAGTATTTTCTTGTCAGATAGATAAGAACCTTGGCTTTTTTTTATTTTTTTATTTAAACACAAAAAGACATGGTTCAGAATAAGGCTCAAGAGACCTGGTTGGAACAGGCTGCTGTTGCCGAGGAGTCGAGGGCCCAACAACATCGATCCAAACCTAAAGATGCCATTTTGGAGTCTGCTCGCACAATGGCACGCGATACTGGTCTTGAGGAATTCGTGGATGTGTTGGTTCGAGGTGCTTTATTGTCATACTTCCGTGAAGAATATGAGCGATATGCCGAATACAGTGACCGAGAGAAGATGATTATTAATGAAGAGGTGACGCATAGATGGAAACAACCTTGGCGTTTGTATCTTCTTGCCGTCACTAGTGCTTTGGCTGCCTCATGTCAAGGAATGGATGAATCCACTGTTGGAGGAGCAGTTTTATTTTATGCAAGTGCTTTTAATATTGACACAGAGACCCAGAAAGGTGCTACAATAGAGGGAATTCTGAATTCAATTCCGTATTTGGCAGCGGCAGTATTTGGCTGCTGGTTAGCAATCCCCTCCAATCTGTATTTAGGCCGCAGAATCACGATATTCTGGGGTAGTTTTCTAGGCCTATGTTCGGGTCTATGGCAAGCATTTGCACCCTCGTGGCAAATGCTTTTGGCGGGTCGGATCATAATGGGTATAGCCATTGGCGTCCAATCAGCCACTGTTCCTATATACTGTGCCGAAAGCTCTCCTGCTTCAATTCGTGGAGGGCTTGTCATGCTGTGGCAGACATTGACTGCATTTGGAGTCATGATGGGGTTTGTGGTTGCCATTGCATTCTATAATTCACATCTTAATTGGAGATTAATTCTTGGCTCCATCTTTGTGCCTGCGCTTTTGGTTTGTATATTTATCTTTTTATTGCCCGAGTCTCCTCGGTGGCTTATACGCAAGCGTAAGTATCATGAAGCGTTCATGGCATTGAGGAAGACGCGGCGAGCAGATATTATTGCTGCAAGGGATATGTATTACACATATGAGACTTTGAAGTTCGAATCTTCACGCAAAGGGGAGACTTCATTTTTTAGGAGATATATCGAGCTGTTCACAGTTCGACGCAATCGTTCTGCCACGCTTGCGGCATGGCTCCTGATGTTTGGCCAGCAATTTTGTGGTGTCAATGTCTTGACGTATTATATCTCGACTGTACTTGTGAATGCTGGCGCTGACCATAAGACGGCGTTGGCAGGCTCTGTGGGGTTTGGAGCGGTCGTGACTGCAGGGGCGCTTTCTGTGATCCGTCTCATTGACGTTAAAGGTCGTCGTTATCTGCTGCTTACCACGTATCCGGTGATGGCAGTATTTCTGCTTTGGATTGCATTTTCGTCCTTCGCTGAAGACAAGAAGACCAGGCTCGGGCTAACGCTCAGTGGCATATATGTGTATGTGTACTTTTATGGTCTTGGAAACGGGCCTGTACCAGTGACATATTCAGCCGAAGTGTTTCCTCTTCACGTTCGTAATGAAGGGGTAGCATTTGCGCTGGCCACTACTTGGATGTTTAGTTGGATATTGGGATTTACTCTGCCGAATATGCTTATTACAATCAAAACTGTAGGCATTTTCTCCTTTTATGCGTCCTGGTGTATGGTAATATGGGTTCTGACGATATTTTTTGTACCGGAGACGAAGAAGTACACTTTGGAGGAGTTGGATCTAATCTTCGACATCCCCATCTCGGTGCATGCCACCTATCAATGGGGTCAGGTCAAGTTATTTCTGAAGCGACTGAGACATCGGGCTCCAGCATGTACTGAAGACGATGATACTGACGAATTGCTTGCGTTGGCTCAACGGTACAACTGTGTGTCTGTATCGGAGGCCACCCTTTGATATTTACAAATTAATATATAACTTAATGAATTCTGTATACATTGGTTCAACTCAGTAGATCAGAGACGTCATCATCACTAGGCATATCATCCTGTGGTTTGGCAGCCTTAACAGCCGCTTGTTTGGACTTGTTTTGACGATTACGAGCTCCTTTGCCCCATCCCCAAGCACTCTTGGAGGTAGATTCAGCAGTATCTTCTTGTTTGTCATCGGGGATATCCACCAAAGTCTCACCATACTCTTGCCGCTCTTTCCGCTCGTTGGCTACCTGTTGGTTCTTCTGGATCTTTTCGCCGATTTTCAACAAATATGGCCGTAATACCAGATACCCACACACAATCATGACCAGACGCACATAATGCTTGAGCTCATATTGTGATAGAAACTCCGGAAACCCAAATAACGCCATGGTGTCAAGATTCTGGTGGTGGTGATGAGGGAGGAAACGGGTAGAAATTGTCGCTTCCCGCAAAGACACAATCTTAGTCCACCAGGAGATAACAGGGCCAAACAAGGTGATTGGACCGTTTTCACGGTAGGAATTAGTGATGAACATTAAATCCACGGTTCAGAATGACCTTCAGTCGGATTTTTTGGAGTTGCAGAAGCGATATTCGGCGTTGGACGACGCGATAATCGCCGCCATGTCGTTTGATATGGAGTCTCGCGCCGAGTTGGAAGAATCGTTGGAACGGTTGAATTTAGAGACGTTGGTGGAGACCAATGAGCAGAAAGCCATTGAGTCTGAGAAGCTTCTGCATGGCGAACTACCGAAGGCGGAAACAAGCTTAAGCCCAGATATTGAGTTTTTGCTGCAGTCATTTCCCAATGTACCTCAGGCAGAAATTGAGCATAAATTGGCATCATGCGATGGAGACGTTGAAAAGGCCACTGATTTACTGCTCAATGCGGTGGTTCTTAAAGACATTTCCAAGAGTGCTTATGAACAGGGGTATACACAGGCGAAAAAGCCGGCTCGGAACAAGAAAAGGAGCAAATTGGAGAAGCAGAAGGAAAAAGACATTGAGGTCATTATGAAAATGTTCTCCAAGTCTGAAGAAGAGGCCCAGATCATGTACGATAAAAATGATCGACATATGACCAAGATCCTCGCTGAATCAGTTCCATCCTCTCCATCGTGGCCTGTTTCTACTGCTGTGGTCGACAATTCTGATTCTGACACTCCGGAACGGATGAATTGGCCGGACAATGACAAGATTGGACAGGACCTGAAGGATCTGGGAGATAGAAGACACACAGCACATGGCCAGGCACAGGATCTATTCCGTAAGGCCCGCTCGGATCCACTCATGAGAGGTGCTGCTTCATATTATTCAGGAGTGGCTGCAGGATATACTGAACTCATGCAGGAGAAGTTCAGAAACAGAGTAGAAGCCAACAGTTCCCAGTACATGGCAGATTATCATGGCGTGCCAGTGCGTATAGCCCGGGATATGTGTGTTGAGAAGCTCGACAAGTGGTGGAAACATGAATCCACTCTACACATGGCCATGCGTTCACCACTCAAGCTCATCACTGGCCGTGGAATGCATAGCATCGATGGTGTGCCTGTCATCAGGAATGCTGTTCGAAAGCTACTTAAGGATGAAGGCTGGAGTTTCGACGAGGATACGTCATCTTTTACAGTCTTTGGCCGAAACCGCAACTTCAAATGAATTCTTTTTTCTTTTTTCTGTATAATATTGAACTGTACTTTTTGTCTTGTAACGTTAGATTGAATATATCGGAATTTGGTATCATTGACAGTTTCCTTATGTCTTTAAGTATAGGAATCCGACCCTCATTGATACAATATTAGAACCTGAAGAAAGCCGCTAAGCCAATTGTATTACATCTATGCCGAATTGTCTTATGTAAAAATAGACGTTAACTAAATAATTACTCTCTACCATTAGCAGTCATCTTGGTACTTTTATTTTATTTCAGTATTATTCACTCATTTAGTTTTCGAAATGGCCACCTATCTTATTCTTTAGACGGTACATAGAGTCTGTGCGGCGCCCACATTTGTATCTGCGGGACAAAACACGAACCATTTTGTAAACAACGCGATTCGACCGAACGAACGGGGTTCGTGGCAATTTAGCTGGATATGTCTCGTCGAGAATTCTTGGGTTTCTACGACATAGCGCAACTTGGTCAGAAAGGTAGAAGGGCCGGGGTCGAGATCCGGAATGATTTGCGTCGAGATGAGTATGGCATGGAGGATCTTGACGGATACTTCAATGACACTGTCATTGAAGATCTATTGCCAATCGGTTCAAAGAGACATTCTATTGAAATATTGGATACCACTCAAAATAAAAATAGCTTGTTTGTTGGTGTTAGCAACGACACTACTCCACCACCAATCGAAGCACCTAACAATTCAACTTTGTCAAAGAAGAGTATTACAGGTCCATGGCTTGTACCAGATTCATTCCAGGATCGCAAAAGTTACTCAACAGCTGTGTTCGACAGTCCAAAAAAGAGTGTATCGACTCAACTGCCAAGTTCATCTCCTCATGACATTTCCGTATCCCCTCCACATTCAAGTGGAATAGACCCTGAGGAATCTGATCGGCAAGCATCTGCAGGCGTCGATGAGACCACTGGTCCACTATCTCCAGTTCAAGACCAATTGAGTCCACGTGTCTCCTTCGCTGGTGAGCCCGGTTCTTCATCTCCTGGTGGTCTTCCTTACCATAGCAGGACGCCGTCACCAGTTCGCTCAAGAGAGGCTTCGCTCACCTTGAAGTCACCTGAACCGGACATGGCTCCAAGGTCAGTTACTCAGATCCCGTCATCACCGTTATTAGCAGCTACTGCTACAGCTGAACCAAAAACTAGCGGCCCAATGTCGCCAGCACTTCCAGAACTTCTTTCTCCTACATCGTCGTCGCCAAACTCGACGGATTCGCCGCTATTTGTGGACTCATCACCAAACCGTGCTCCTGAAGGTACCCCTAGTCATTCCAAGCGGTCTGCATCTCCAATCAAAGCAGTCGCATCAAAGAGGACTAGGATGCTGCCTCCACGGTCGGTTATTCCTGACGCGTCGGAGGTGGAAGTCACAGAAGTCCGGAGACCGAGCCGGGTGCGGATCAGACCACTGGCTTACTGGAAGAATGAGCGGATGCTCTACAAGCTTGATGAACAAAAGCCACAGGTTCGCGACATTGTATACATGCCGTCGCCTGTCGTTCAGCGACGGACAGTCAAGCCAAGGCGAGGTCATAAGTCTTCAAGGAGGAGCAAGTCGCTAAGCGATTCAGAAAATGAGAATGATGAGGCCGAAAGCCTTGATGCAATTATAGGAAGCGTGCACGATTATTACGATACTGACAAGCGGTACCGGCGAACAATAGCCTGGCCCTCCAAGGCAATTAAAATCCAGCCGCCTGTCGAGGGTCGGCCATATGCTGTGACTCCTCTGTTTTCAGAGGATGCCGAATTTTCTGCGAGTGGAATTATGACTATCAAGGCGGGTTCCACGAAGCGGCAGACCTCGTCATTGAAGAACTCCTACACCTTCTACGTAATGTCTGGGGCTTTGGACATTGTGTTGTCGGAGAATGAGTTTCGTATCACCACTGGAGGGTCATTTGAAGTACCACGGTCAAACTTCTATTCCATCATTAATACCGGGGCAAAAGATGCTCGATTATTCTTTGTCCAGAGTACTCATACACTGCAGAACAAGCAGGAAGAAGAACAAGAACTTCGTCAAAGAGAATTTGTATAATAATAATATATAACATAATATCTTCTCATAGTTCATCCTCATCGCTTTCAAAGCTTTCTTCAGGGAAATCGCCTACTTCAACCAACTCTGGAGAAACAAACGACCCATGCTGGGGTTTTGCGTCAAAGTACCGTACCCCCTGGATAGACCCGTCATTCTTACCGGTGGGCTCGTCAAATGCTACCCCGATCCACAGCTGGTCCTTTCGGGTGGGAATTTCAGGCACAGGTCCCACGTACTTGACGGTCCCCAGTCGAGATGGTGATACTTGACAACGTGCATCGGCCACAACCCCTTTTGAAGTCAATTCCTGCATAGTGACAGTGCTATCATTATCTTGTTCATTCTTGGTAGAATTTGCAAGAGGATCAAAGCGACCAAGTTGGTTTTTCTTCTTCCATGCAAGAACAGAATCCTCGCGCGTTGAGTATTCCTTTTCTGGCATGACATATTTCTCCACTTTACTGGTATCATAGAGATTGATCTGTACCTCCGGTGGTCGCGAGTCTATGACATGTATTCGGCCATATGGAACCAGGTTGTAGTCACCGATCCGGTCGGAATCTTCGTTTGCATCGCTCACTTTGATGGCAGAGCTTCCTTCGGCGCTTCCGTAGATTTGTAGTGTCTGACAACCCACTGGAATCCCGGTAATAGTCTCCAAACGAGCCTTAAGATGAGATATGCTCCAATCCGGGGAGATTCTACGCTCCGAAGACGTCTGGTCAGACGTCACAAACATGACAACGTCCATTTCTAATGGTTTTGATCTCAAGAATCGCGTTTGTTTTGTTGACGCGGAGTGTGGACTGAAGATATTTATAACCGTGATCGAATCACAATTTATATTTACATTTGAATATTTACAACTATGCGGTTGCTTGACGGGCATTAAAATCTTGATGAACGGCTGAATGGTTTGCTTTTGTGTGCTTGTCGAATGCGGTCCATCTGGCTTGTTTGCCTCTCAATGCTGATCTCGAAAGAACACCAGCAATAAGTTCAGCTGTTCTTAATGAATCGTCATTTGCGGGAATTGGATAAGTGAGAAGTGTAGGCTCGGCATCAGTGTCGACCACACCAATAGTGGGTATCCGGCATGCAATGCATTCCTTTATACCATTTCTGTTCTCGACTGTGTTTAGAAACACAACCAGATCCGGCTTGACCATTGTCTTCTTTAAACTTGGTGATAGTTCACGGTTGGTTAAATGATCACCCATGTCAACCTCAACTCGGTCCCATTCCCCATTAAGTTTGATTGAATTAGTCAAGGTTCCTGGGATCCAACGAGTATGGACATAATAACCTCCAGCTCTATTTGCAGCCACTTCCACTATACGAGCATGACCTTCCATTGTCCCTACAAACATAATCACACCGCCCTTCTCAGCAATGCCTTCGGTGACCTTTGCTGCTCGGCGTAGATATGTGAGAGTCTTCTCAAGGTCGATTATATGAATCCCGTCTCTAATACCATATATAAAAGGCTTATTGGAAGAACGAAACAATGCAGTGGAATGGCCAAGATGAGCACCAGCAGCCAAAAGCGTTGCAACAGATGTTTCTCGGATATTGACCGGTTGTAACAAGTCCTTATGAGGTTCATATATATCCTTGAGCTTGGCTCCAACTTTGGATACACTTCGTGCATGGAATAATCTTCTCACAAATAACTCTTGCCTTGAATAAGGCTCTGCCTCCTCGCTGGGTTCTATATTGGGAAACTCCACATGACCACTAATATTTCCAGTGGAATCAAGCCTGGCCCCACCAGCATTCAACTCCCCAGGCCTCATTCGTCCGCTATGTCTATCAAGAATTGAGGATCTGACGTCGTTTTCAGCAAGAAACATCCTTAACAGGTCGTCCGAAAAATCCACATCCATTGAAAAGTCTCGAACAAGCTTTTCAAACTCCTCATTCAACTCCTTCTCAACTTCCGGCGATAGCTCGATCCCTTCAGCAACCTCATCCACTGTCCGAGTCTCGAGAAGTTCCGTCATCGTCTGTGCAGACGCAAATTCCTCCGGTGTGGCAGTCTCCAATGCTCTAGCCAGTAACCCCGGAGCAGAGTCCTTACTAGAGACAGTAACTTTTTTATTTGTCACTTGACCAGCAACATCCTCAGGTACACCACTACTATAGCTCCGTAGTCCAGGAACCCGTCTTTGAGCCAGTGCCACGCGCCCGAGAGCCAGTAGCCGCGATCTCAACATGGTGCTGTGTGTCTAATGGTGGAGGACAATTTTTTGTGTTTTCCACCTTCTATGCTGTAGATCACAGAACAACTATAATATCTACGTCGAATCTACGAACCTGGTTACCTGGGTCCTATAGCAGTCTGAGTCATCTAGTTATGAGATACACTTGGAGATTTGAATTCAAATAATGATTTTTATTTTATACACTGGGCAAGATCGCTCTCGTGAACTACTACTCTACAAGCATGGATGGATAATTGGTCCAATACAAACTCCAGATCTCATCCTGGATGTCAAACCGGCCAATATTTTTAGAATCTTAGCATTAAATGTCCACAATTGAGCTCTCAACTCAACTTAAACGTAGTCTTGGACATATAAAAATGTAACTGTGAAATGAAAAAAAATTAAAAAGCTACAGCACCTTCTGTTCGCATATGGTCTCCCACTATACTACTGGGTAAGGCTCTCAGATGTTTAACTATGATTGATCGGACGGGGAATCGTGCTGTCATCTGGATATGGCCGTAGCTGTTGTGTAAAAACTTTTACCTCCTATAACCATAAGGAGCAAACATAGGGTTAGGGGTTTTAGTTTCCTATTTGGGATCTGTGTGCGGCTTTGATAGCCATGTTTCTTATGCCGAGCTACATAATTCTGTCATTATCCTTAGTTTGGTCCTTGTTTATACGTGCGATACTTTACCCTGCAGTCTGCGAAGGGCCCTCGGACTATTCTTTCACCCCATGTATGAGATATCATCACTCTTAAGAGCCTATAATAAAGCAGGATATGGACAGCTCATTCTTCGAAGCTGTCGACCATTTTCTGCTATCAAATGTCCCAGAGAGCTCATTGCAGGTCTTATTCCAATCTTCAAGCCGTTAGAAAGAGTACTGTATTAAAATAGCTCTAACTCTTGGCATTTTCAAACATTTTCTAGATCTTCTTGAGACGAGTTCCAATGATAAATCAGAATAAGATGAAATGAATCAGAATCAACTCCTTGTAAAACTGTTAGCCGTTTGCGTTTGGGTCTGAAAACTGGATTTTTCTTTTGCTACATCAGAGTCACTATCATTCTGACAATCGCATAGAAATGACGAATCCACCACTTTTGCTCCTAAATTGCCAGAGAATATATACAGTGCACAGGAATGATTCAAATCTCATGGTTATATCAAAGATTATATCTGGGGTTATTCTGAAGCTCTCCCTAAGTATTATCGTCTTAATTCCATCATTACGATCTATACCAGCAAATATCCTTCTCTCCTCTAGAGCTTCATGAAGGGTACGGACCTTTCAAAGACTACGCGAACCCTTATAAGCTCCTTCAGACCCAAGAATCATCTCCACTGAACCATGACCATAAGAGGCATACTACGCCTTCAAGAATAAAGATCCCATATTATAGAAAATTTGGTGTCTTAATCGTTGTTCCAAACATTTCAAGTTCACCATATTAATTATTCTCATTCTTTTTGGTTAATTAAGATTGATTTTTCTACCGAATATACAAGGGACTATATGCCTTCAATTATCTAGAAAATTGACTACGAGTGGAGAATCCGTACAATCAACCGTCTTTAATATCAAGATACTAGTACATATACGAGCTCATTTCTTAGGAAGCTCTATTTTGCATTTCCTGTCTGATGACCGGACACGTACTTACTCCAGGCCCACTATTGATTGCAAAACATGTCTTTACCGTCAATCTTGCATGCAGTATAGAATTGCTGGTACAAGGTTTAGTAGTAATGCGATTGAGAAATGCCAAGACCGCCGCATGCAGGGCTGGCTGTCAATTAAGTTGTCTGAGTCTGACTAAACGAAAGCATATATTAAATTAATTAATTAAGATAAGAGTGAGACATTACTTGAACCGCAGAAAAAAACAAATCGCAACAACACAGCAAGAAATAAAGGTAGTAAGATAGTCGTTCATTTTTTTCTTCTTTTGCATTTTTCCATTTTTTTTCAGAAATTCAGTCAATCATTGGCTTTAGTTGGGGTTGGAATTGATTTCCTGGTAGGCTGCGTTCTCGGCAAGACGGGTTTCAGCAGTTGAAGCGCCTGCGCCAGCATCTGTGGCGAGACTTTCGATAGCCTGTTGGGACGGCATGAAGATGACCTTTGAGTTGGACGATCGGGCCATGGTCTGCATGGCTTCTAGGTATCTGATCTGCATGGCGGCCTTTGAGGCGAGGATATCGGCGGCACGACGCATGAGCTTTGCGCTTTCCACTTCTGCTCTTGCGGTGATAATCTTGGATTCTCCGGCACGCTTACTCTTAGCAGCCTGGGACAACGAATCTTGCAATTCCTCACTAAGGAGGATATCCTTGATGAGGATACTTTCGACCTTGACACCCCAGCTTGAGGCGGTTTCGGCGATAATCTCTTCGATTGAGCCTGCCACCTCCTCACGACGTTCGATAATCTCCTGGAGTACTCTGGCGCCCACCACATGACGGAGGGTAGTTTGAGTTCTTTCTTGAAGGGCTTGAATGACGTTATTGACGCCGAACTTTGCCTTATGGGGTGAGATGATATGGTAATAAAGCACAGACGAGAGACGGATATTGACGTTATCTTTGGTCATGCACACTTGATGAGGAATATCAAGCACCTGAATACGGACTTCGACCATATGCAATTTCTCGGAAAACACATTGACCTTGACCAAACCAGGGTCGACGGCCTTGTAAAACTGACCGTATCGCGTCACAAGCCCAACTTCACCCTGATTGACACTCTTAAAGGGGTTGGGGCAACAAATACAACAAGGAATGGCGCCCATACCACCTGCAATACTGCCAAAAGTATTAATCATGGACCCATACCACCCATTACTGGGGGTCTCCATCTCATGGGCATAAGAAGGCTGCAAATCTTGGCGCTTAATGGGCTCAACAATAATAGGAACAGCAGGAATGGCAGGATGAGCAGGCTTATGATAGGACTTATTAGCCATTCCATATTCCTCATCACCAGCAAACCCGGACGAGTTCTCGGCCATCTCAGTACTATTATCCATTGTAATTAACGTTTATGGTTGATAATCTAAAACTCTAAAATGAGCACTTTGAGGGATATTTATACGGATTTTATGATTATTTATTTTTTGGGTTGCGGAAACTCCAGCGATCGTCCACCCCCCCGTGATGCGCAGTCCAGAAAATACGACGCGGGCACTGCAAAATGACTGATAAGCACGGACTCCGCCGGTCCACCGTTTCAACGGCATTTTAATGCGCGCTCATCATCTGATTATCGGCAGGTGAGGCTGGTGATTTTACATGTAATAAATCGTCTCTCATTAAAAAAATATTTGCGTCATTTGGTGCTACGCTCGGCGGCTTTGGCTAGCCGTGCGGCCTTTACCAATGGTGCGAGGCTTCGCACGTTGTCAGCCTTATGGATGAAATCATGTTCTAAAAGATCCAAAGCAGTCGCACGTTTTTCAACTTCAACCTGTAAAGTCCAATCCAAAAATGACTTGAAGACCGGTGATAACGCATCGGGCTCCTTGAGTTGAGGTGTACCATTCGTCACAATCAAATATAACGCACGGATCGGAGACTCATTCAAGTAAGGCGGCTCCCCCTCAATCATTTCGATCGCCATAATGCCCAATGACCAAACGTCGATCTTCGGACCGTACTCCTTGCGGCTTACCACTTCCGGTGCCATCCAGTAAGGCGTGCCCACCATGGTGGTCCGTTTCGAATTGGCCTCGTTAATCTGCGCACAATACCCGAAATCCGTCAACTTAATGTCTCCCTTCATTGATAATAACACATTGTCCGATTTGATGTCCCGATGAATCACACCCTTAAGATGCAAATGCTCTAGTCCTCGTAATGTCTCCCGACAAACTGCTCCTATCTGACCCTCCGTCATCATGTTGAACGTCACCACATCAGTCAAACTGCCTCCCTCCATGTACTCCATCACTACCCATAAATCCCCTCGATACAAATAACTGTCGATAAAGTTGACGATGTTCATGTGCTTACTCTCTTTCATGACTAATATCTCGTTGATGATCAACTCCTTCTTCGGCTGCTGATCAAGATTCATCTGCTTGATGGCTACACTCTGATTGGTGCCCACCTGAAACGCCGTGAAAACACCTCCACTCGCACCCTGACCAATCTTCGATAGGCTCCGGTACAACTTGGTGGGGTCTCCGGGCGTGCAGATGACACCCAGCTGCGCAATTACCTCACTGTCCTTCTTGCGCTGCGCTTCCCGACGCCGCGCCGTCGCAGTGGGATCCTTCGTCACCTTGCGCTGCTGAGGAATAGGCCCCCCAACCGCTCCTCCTGTGGCCTTCTGAAGCTGCCTCAACTCCTCTTGCTGCACCTGAAGTCTCATCTGCTGCTTATGAGCCTCTTCATCCTGCTTCTTCTTGATCATGGCCGCCTGCTGCGATTGCTGCAACTGCTGCTTTTGCGCTTGTTGCTGTTGATGATGCTGCTGCTGCTGTTGTTGTTGTTGCATCTGAAGCTGCTGCTGCTGCTGTTGAATCTGCTGTTGTTGTTGTTGCTGCTGCTGCTGCTTCATCGCATTGGAAGACGGCGCAAGCTGATGATGCGGATGTCGCTGAGGATACTGCTGTTGTTGCAACTGTTGAGCTGACGGCTGCTGCTGCTGCTGTTGCTGAAGGAGTCGCATCTGATGTGGACTTAAAAGACCAGACTCGGCACCTTGGTTGATGCGCTCTGTCGTGACCATCTCTGAGAAATTGGCATGGACCGATGGCACGCCTAGAGGCGGCGCTGGAGGCGGCCGAGGAGGTGGAGACCGAGGCGTGGTGTTGGGTGGAGGTGGTGCAGCTCGTCGTGCAGCACTGGGCGTATGCGCCGTGACCGGTGTGGCTGACGATCCAGGAGGTTTAGGTGCGGGTCTCGACGGAACAAAGTCTCCATAAGGCTTGGCCGCGGACGGGGCGGTGGGTGTGGTTGTGCTGGTACTACTGCTCGATGCTGATGAAAAAGTAGGGGCAGGCGGTGGCGGTCTGGACGGCGGCTGCGAAGGTGACTTGAAGAAATCCTCTTGCGATGTGATTGGGCTGGCGGTGGTGCTCAATGGCGCAGGTGTGTCTGGGGCAGAAGATGCTATAATCTTCTTGGCCTTGTCAAACTTTTTCCACACGTCATTCTCCGGTGTCCGGCTTGAGTTTTGGTAGAACTCCATCACGTCCAGCACTGCTTGAGGATGCTGTTCAGCCTCTGTCTTGCTAATGCCACTGTCTTGCAAGAGCTTCTCCCATTCCTTGGGAATGCCCGTGAATTGGCCTGTATCTGGGCTGAATCCCACATGTGTCAGATGCTTTGGATCATATGGACTGGAGATCTTGAGCGAGCTCGAAGCTGATCCCAAATCCTCACGACTACTGCTATGGCTGCCACTCGTGGTGTTTCTCCGACTCACGCCACTACTGCCGGTACCACCAGAGCCAGGTCCAGTGCTGTTACCAACCTCGCTTCCTCGCATTGAGCTCACGATATTGGAAATGACGCCTTTGACGGACTTTGCACCATTCAATGTACCTCTTCGTTTCCGCCCGGACGACGACACGCTTGCGCTAAGATCCGCACGTTCCAATGCAGGGCCTGCTCCACCATGGTGTGCTTGAGGTGTGGATGGAGCACTGATAGGAGGCACCGCGGAACCTGAATGTGGCCTTGACTGGGGCGAGATTGATGAATGCTGTGACAGTCCCACGGCGGGCACCGAAGACGTCACTGATGTAGCAGGAACGCTCTTCGACATGTCGCGCATGTTCTGTTCCATTATAGATGCAGGTACAATTGGCGTTGATGGAGGCGGTGGTTGGCCGGCGCGGCTGGCGGCGCGGCTGCGCACCAATGGTGACGAGATTGCCGACGCAGAAGACCGATTCGACGGCGGGGTGCTTGTGCCGGTTACCGACGAGTCTTCGTTAGAAGTTCGGAGTTTGAGCGACGTGGTACTACCGTTGGGTGGTTGTTGTTCGAAGCTAGCGCGTTGGAACTGCAGTCTTTCGACGGGCAACAGCCCGGACTTCTCGTCGCTGACGCGTTTTTTGACCGAGTTGAGCGGTGTTGCTTGATGGGCCGTATTGTACAAGTCGTAATTCCGGGGTGACACCTGTATGGATCTCTTTGAGCTCATATTGGGGATTTCCGCGGCCGGCGATGTTGAGGAGGCTGTAGGGGTGATATCGTCGCCCGTGTCAGCATTTGTGCGAGCCAGAGACAATTTTCGTCCTGGGGCATGAGCGGGGATTGATGGGGTTGAATCTGTGCTATGCTGAGACTGCACAGGAGTGTTCAACACGCTTGGAAACGGCTGGTTTTGTTGCGGTGATCCAGGCAGGGCCGATACTTCAGAATCCTGGGAGGATTTTGTAGAGTAGCGAGAATCTGTTGAATGGATCGACAATGAGCTTAACGGCATATCATCGTCATCATCTTGTTGTTGTTGATGAAGGATTTTCTGGCGTTGATTGTAATCATCTTGGATTGACGAGTCATCATCTATTATAGTTCCTTGAGTGATATTGCCATAATAATCGTCATCTTCATCTTCACTAGTGTTGGATTTGGAGAAGGATCTTTGATGGGTCGTCCCATCCAAAGGAGATTTGAACACTATAGGGTCTTCCAATCTATAACCTTGAAGTATAAGTCAGTGATATGAATCTCTTTATAATGAGTAAAAAGCCAGAACATACCCATATTGAAAGAATGAGAGGGATAATCTTGTTGTAACGACTTCAAAGAGCTTTTCGTTTGAGGCACCGCGTCGGAGTTATCTACTATAGAACCGTTAGACTATAAAATCAACCAATAATATAACAAATGTATAGAGTTTCAAACCCCCAATCATCATAGAATATACAATACTTACCCTTTGCATTCTCAGGAGAAGAGTATGAATTCGAAAGTGGAGATTTATATGCCGTTTGTAACGGAGAACTTGTAACTGTCACTGGGGGAACCATTCTTTTTTTGCCTATTTCGATTGGCGGAGATCCACGTTAGATCCCGCGTATATCCTGGTCTTATTGGGACAAAACACAAAACTTGTAACCGTCAAAAACTGCACCAATGCTAAACTGCCGCCCGTTGAACGTAGATGATGGTGTTTTATTAGATGAAGATTAGATGTCGGTTAAATAGGCTCACAGCACGTGATGAAGTGATTGATTTTTTGTATGAGCACAAAGGTATTATACTTTGTGGGGGATAGAAACGGTTATAGTTTTGTAGTTAATTAGTAAAGATTGAAAAGAATGTAGGAGTAAAGAAGAAGAAGAACGCATAAGCGAGAAAACACTTTTGATCATGTCAATCCCCTGAGAATTATGCACCGTTGTAGATATACATGTTGAGCATCAAGTAAATTACCGTGTAAAAACAAACCTTATGCACGATGTGGCGTTTCGGCGCCCGACTGCTGCTGGGAGGTGTTTCAGGGTTGCATACCGGTATTCAGCTTTGTAACAGGTAACGGGGCCGTTTAGGGGGGCCGTTTACGGGGGTAGGTTTAATTTTAATAAAGTTTTATTACAGAGAGAAAATCAATATACAGAGTTTAACGACCGGCGCCGAAATTGGGCCGACCATGTTGTTGTAATAGAGATAGTAGTAGTTCAGGGTTCGTGGGTAAACTGGGGTTGTTTGCCACGTCCGGATTGGCATCCATTATACCTTTAAGGGCCGAAAACTGCTCCGCAGAAAGTCCCGTGCCTTGGAACATCGTATTGCTACTGCTGTTGGTGCTGCTGGTGGTGGTTGCAGCGGTGGCAGGAGGAGCTCTTGTATTGGCGTGGGTGTGGGTGTGATGATGATCCCGGTTCAAGGCAAACACTCCTATTGCAATAGGCTTTCCGGGAGCTCGAAGTTGGTTGAGATGCTCGGATTGTGTGGAATTTACATGTAACCAGCCCGGTAATGGGTCCTGTGGATATAGAATGGCCACGTAAGCATCTTTAACCCGACGCTTAAGACCCTGGATGACGGCATACTTCTTGCGGGCTCCAAAGTAGTCCACCATGCGGTTGAATCCTGTCTGGTCTGCCTGAGGCTCGTCTGATGCGAGAATCAGAGTCACCAGGTCCTTCGTAATCTTAATTTCGCTTAAATATTTGTCGGCAGTGGCCTTGTCGAGACGACCGTCGATTGTTAACGGCGCCGCGGCGTTTTCAATTATGTCGTTCCAAGAATGATAAGGATTGAAGCTAGTAGGACTCGTGAAATGATAGGCTGCACCAGGAAACTGCCCTATCGCATCCCCCATGGTAACAAGCCCATGCCAGATGACAATCTTGGAAAACTCCTCCCCAGCTGCCGATTGCGGCTTTTTCTCACTAGTAGCTTCGTTGCCATTAACAATGTTATCAAGATCGTCGTCATCATCGATTGCAACTTCACCCGTTTCATGATCCTCGTCACCACTATGCGCCGAGCCCGGAGAACCAACTGGCGAATAGGAAGCAAGGTCCACCCCACCACCATAGACATCATAGTCAACCGACCGCCGGTCATTGTGCCGCGAACCGTCATCACCATTATTATCATTACTTCCCCCATCATTATCATTGTTGTTTTCATTAGATTCATCACTTGGCCAGTCTTCTGGGAGGGTCTTTGTGGAATTCACACCCTCACTATCAAAAGTCTTTTTGTATTCCTGTTCGTAGTTATCGACACCCTCAACAATCTCTTCACCTTTATGAGTTTTGCGTAGCCGTGGTGCGCCATCATCCACCTTAAGCACTGATTCGCGAATACTCTCCTTGCGAACCGATTCGGCCAGCCTCTGAAGCTCCGGGTTGAGCATCTCCTCCGCCGATAAAGTGACGATCTGCTCAGGCGTCAACTTGCCACTAACAATCCGCAGCCGTAGGTCTGGGTTCTTGTCATCTTTCAGGTTGAAAGACAGGCTTCTGAACTTCTCGCGGTACTTAGGCCCCACATCTGGTGGAGGAGCCTTGGATTTACCACGCCTTACGGGTTCCTTTACAGCCAAATGATCGTACAGTGCTTTTTCAATTTCAAGACTTAGTTTCTCTGAATACTGAGCGGCAGTGAGTCCATCCTGTAGATGGAGCTCCTGTTTTTCAATGGCTTCGGGAACTACAATCTTTACAAATATGCCCTGCAACGCCTTGGCCACCGACTTTCGGACTTTATCCGACAAGTCCTCGATACTTTCAAACAACGTTGATTCTACAATCGGTTTCTTCTCCTCTCGCTTGTGATTCGCTGGTGATATCACCACACTGGGGGACTTCGACTTTGATTGCGGCCGTATTGAATCTTCCTGCTCCTCCTCTTCCACTTCCACCTTAAATTCTGGATCCTCCTTGGATTCACCAACCTCTCCAGATACATTTATTTCATCACCCTTAATTTCTTCTTCTTTCTCGTTTGCCTCCTCCTCCTTCGGAGACTTTGACTTTGACTTTGACTGCTCCAAAATCTCCTTCTGTAATTCTTCACGACGACCTATATATCGCTCGGGTTCACATTCATGACATTTATAATTATCAGGTAATGCATTTTCATCATCAACTCCAAGCATACAAATGACATGTTGCCATTTCAAACATTTTTCACATTCGGCCATCACCTTTTCATCATCCTCCTCCGTGGTGGTGGCTCCACAAATACAATTCACCTCTCCACTATCATCCTCTTCAGATTCACGCTCTTTCTTGGCCTTATCAAGCTTCGGCTTCTTCTTAACTGGCGTTTCCCGTACGTAATCGTCAGATAATAATCGGCTATTCTGACCCTTGGTGGCTCTGTTTGACCTCCGAACTACCAACTTATTAATTTCTCATCTACTAATCATTTGACTCTCTAACTCTACATACCCGAAGGCTCTCTTGACATGATATATCTCTGTTGAAATTTCAATCTAATCGGCTGTTTTTCACCCACAAAACAACCTCTTACCAGTAGTAATATTATTACAGTGAAAGTTCGGAAGTTCAAATGAGCACTCACTTAAACATCTAATCTAATTAACTGCAGGGTGATAGGTGAAGGCACGTGACATTTTAAATCACGTGACGATCTAATTTGAAAGCAGGGTAACGAGAACAGCACGTGATAATAAAATCACGTGGTCTATTTAAGATTCCAGGTAGGGTAATTATAAGCACGTGACCTCGGTGATACGACGGGGTTACGAATCTCTTAATAATGAGTCGAGTATGAGATTTTTACTTGTATATAGATGTAAAAGATTGTTCAGAAGTAGATAATTGCAAATTGAATGGTAGCTGGATTGATTGAGGTGGTTTGTGGTTCAGGGAAGGTAGTGAAGAATGAAGTTACAAAGACCGTACGTATAGCTAAGCAGCAAAAAAACAAAGTTCAAGAATGAGATTGATTATATAAGAATCTATATATTTGTATATAATTAGCTTGAATTTAGCATTATTAATTGATTGAGATTAAAGTAGATTAATTGGCGTTGAAACAGTGTTGTTGATTGAACTATGAAGCTAAGCGCCGGTTGAAAACCACCATTAATTGACAAACCTCCAAGTTTTCATAGCATAATAATAATCACGATGGAACAACAAGGTCATAGGGTATGTGGGATTCATATTTACAATTATAGGATAAAACTAACTAAAGGTTAGAACTTCAATAATAATCGAAATCGTGGAAACCAGCGAGGAGGTGGTGGAGGAGGAGGTCGACGTAACGACAACAGAGACAGACAACCGAGAGCAGGGGAAGAGCGGCCCAAGAAGGATGCCATTTTGGATCTATCAAAGTATAGAGATAAGCAGATTCGAGTCAAGTTCACTGGTGGACGAGAGGTTATTGGAGTTTTGAAAGGTTACGATCAATTGATGAATCTGGTGATTGACAATGTCAATGAGACACTTCGGGATCCAGATGATGAGAATGTATTATTGGATCAAACAAGACCTTTAGGATTGGTTGTTGTTCGAGGTCCATTATTGCAAAGCATTTCGCCGTTGGACGGCAATGAGGTGATTGAGAATCCATTTCTTCAAGAAGCGGAATAAAATTAAGTATTAGATGTATTAATATATTTATATTATGATACAAGAAGCTTCACGTCTTCTTCTTCTCCTTTGATATAGATGCCATGATTTCGTAAGTTTGCCGCTCGACTACTTTGATTTGCGGGTCTCTTCGATAGGAGAATCCACCTCCAATTCCTCGTCTTCTTCTTCGTCGTCACTTCGTTCATCAGCCAGTTTATTCTGGAAAACAAGGCGGTAAGCGATTCTCATAATGAGAAACAGCCAATATGAATTGACCAATTGTAGGGCCAAAAGCAGCAGGAAAGTGATGATCTGAGAGATCCAGCATTTGTATTGTTGGGTATCCCAGTTAAGGGTATAATCTCCGACAGTTTTGAACTCGGTGAGAATTGAGTAAAGGACTATCAGGTTGAGGTAATGGCGGAAATAGATCCATACTGATGCAAACACCACGAACATGACGGGGGTGAAGACTGAATCGAGGTAATTCAGGGTTTTGGATGTTGCTAGGAAGATATCGGAGATATCCATGGTGATATAGATAGCCAGACCCATCCATGTGAAATGGAAGCGATAAGAGAGGAAGATCAATGAGATTGTGACGATATGATGGAACACGAGTTCTTTGAAATCCTTTCTTGGTTTTTCGACCTGAAGGGCCAGAATCACCGATTGTTGAGCCCAGAACGATGCTTGGAGGAGGTAATAAATCTTGAAGAGTGCTTCATGGGTCTTATGAGGGTAATTTTCATAAAAGGCAGTTGTGTTGAAGAACCAAATTGGAGAATGATACATGATATAAAGACCAAATGGGGCCGATAAGGAATAATAAACAATTGAATAAGTTTGTTCCATGAATCGGTTGATCTTACTTTTCTTGCTGATACCAAGATATTTTGCAGCCGGTCTTAGAATAGCTTGCATCCAGAATTCTCTGAAGAAGGTGAAAAAGATCATATAAAAGGCCACAAACGCAAAATCTCTAGGTCCTTTCCCATACATTGCAGGGTTTGTTCCAGGGATTTGGTATGATAGAAATAAAAATGAATAAAAAGGATTGGATTCTGATTTGTTTGACGATATCCCATATAATGCATATGATAATAATACAACCAATAAGGGATTGATCCATGTAATTTTATAAGTAAGTTCTCTATAATGAAGATAGATTCTTCTTAAACCATCTGCTCGAGGTTCCCCAGATGGAACAATCTCAATCTTTCCACTTTTGGTTTTAATCATCCTTGAACCACTAAGAGCCCTCATTCGATTCCGACTGGCTCTTGCCGAATTGGCTCCAATCGGCATAGTCGAAAGACTTGGAGTGGTATTATCTCCTAGACCAATCATGCCAACATGTGAATTCCGTCGATTATTGGACATCCGTAGATAATAGCCGTTAATATAGATCGCTTAACCTTACTAAATATCAAACCTTATGCCAACTGAAATCCGTCAACAATAAAGTTGAAAGAAAGAAGTTTGAATGTCGCACCGTCTCGCACTTTTTGGTCCCAAAACTCTTCTTTTCCCCTTATAAACCTCCACGGGAGACCACTGCTAAATCCGGTCATTTATTATTATTATTATTAAAGGCAATTTTAACAGAAAGGTCATTCATGTTTCGATCGGCTGAACCTCCAAATCCTTTGGATACTGTTGTTAGTAAGTTATAATTTTTAAGTTTGGTTGATTTATGGGGTTTTTTACTGATTGAATGATGATTGATTAGATAAGGCTACTGATTCGAACTTGACTTCTGAAAATTGGGAATATATCTTGGATGTGTGTGATAAAGTCAATGAGGATCCTGAAGATGGTGCTCGTCATGCAGTTTCAGCTGTTACCAAACGTTTGGATATTCAAAATGCAAACATTCAATTGTATTCTTTAACGGTAAGGTGGCGCATTCTACTCTTCCAATTAATGAATTATTATATACTAATTCATTCAAATTTTTTCAGCTGATAGGATCATTATCACAGAACTGTGGTTCCAAAATGCAAAGAGAAATCGCTTCAAAAACTTTCACAAATATGTTATTGAAGTTGGCACAATCGAAAAATGTCCATCATTCAGTCAAATCCAAGATCCTGGAATTGTTAGAAACTCTTGCTGGTGAATATAAATCAGACCCATCTTTGAAACTTGTTGCCGATGCATTGAATAAGTTACGGAAAGATAATCCTCGTATTCAACCTCCAGATAAACCCCAGAAACATCAAATCACTCAATCAGACCGACAAAAAGAAGAAGAAGAACTCCAAATGGTATTGGCTTTATCATTATCCGAACAACAACATCATGAACAACAATCAAAACCCCAAGCAAATACTCTTTCTTCTCAACCTCAACAACAACAACCAACCGCCCCTGCAACTGGAACAACCGCCTCAACTGTATCCCGAGTAAGGGCTCTATATGATTTGACATCAAGTGAACAAGGAGAACTATCATTCAGAAAAGGAGACATTATTCACGTTATAGAAAGTGTTTACCGTGACTGGTGGCGAGGGTCTTTACGTGGTGAAGTGGGGATTTTTCCCTTGAATTACGTGACCCCATTACCGGAGCCGACTGCAGAAGAAATTCAACGGGAAGCAGAGGACGAATTAAAGGTCTTTGGCCAGTCTAGAAATATCGAAAAACTTTTGGCATTATTAAGCAGTGCAGACGCAAGCCGTGATGGGCTTGTGATTGCAGAGAACGAGGAATTACAAAACCTCTATCATACAACCCTGGCAGTCCGGCCAAAGCTCGTCAAACTCATTGACAAGTATTCACAGAAAAAGGATGATCTCATCCGATTAAACGAGAAATTCATTAACGCCCGAAAAGTTTACGACAACCTAATGGAGGATTCCATGACCCAGTTCCGCTCCAGCAGTATCTCACATGCGCCGCCGCCTCCCTTGCAACAACCGGGTGGTGGATATGGTAGAACCTCAGTCTCGTCTGCATCTACGCCCTATCCAACTGAATACTCTGGATACCCTCAACCCAGTGCTCGCTACCACCAAGACGTTGCCCAAGACGCTCAATCATCACCACAGTTGCAACAACAACAACATCAGCCACCACAGCAGCAGCAGCAGCCAGTACAATCATACTACTCTACTCCTGCTACCCAGTTTTCTCCAAACAACCCCTATCATCAGCAACAACAACAACAGCAGCAATATCCCCCGGCTGTTTCTCAGCCGTCGGCCCCGTACCAGCTGGAAAGAAAGCAGTCTCAACCCTACGTGCAGTCTCCTGAGGTGTCGCAGCAGCAGCAGCAGTATCCTCCTGGTGCTTTAGAAGGATATCCTACAGAGAATAAGGCCTCCACATACCCAGGTCTCTCGCCTCAACAGGACTTTGAAAGACCCACTGGGTATCATACCCAGCCTCCTCAGCATCGGAGTTCTCAACAATACGAAGCCTCCTCACCTCCTGCTGCTACAGGATATGGAGTACCTGCGCAGTATCCACCGCCTCAAGAGCCCTATTCAACGCCAACAGCGGTCTACTCTGCGCCGCCAGCACCGCCTTCTGCACCGCCACCCCCTCCACCGTCTAACCAAGCCACAAACTATTACAACATTCCTACGTAGTAAAGCAGCGCTAAAACAATCATTATTGACATGAATATTCTACTTCCCAGACTGTGTGCGTAATCGCCAAATATAGATGCGTGAATTCTTGTTCTGATCTCGCAAACTCAGGCCTGAGAGTATCATTTTTGGTGTTGCTGAACGGCCATTAAAATTTATGCTTTTTTAACTACGAAAATCACTATGAAAGCTCAATATTTACAACTCTTATCGATATTAAAACTTCTCTGTATGAAAAACAGTGTAAAAAATAATGAGATTTGAACTCATGGGAGGTGTACAGTGTACACTTCACCCATCACCTAAAAGTTCCAATGATTGCCTCAAGACGGACTGGACTATTAAAGCCTAAGTCTCCGAGATAAAATTTATCTTTTAGACGGCGTCAGAGTATCACGTTCGCTTGGCATCCTAACGACGCCTTTATGAGCTAACTAGTATGGGACGCGTCGTGCAATTAAATAACGCGTCAACTATTTACGATTTCATGCCTGCGGAGATATCCGCATCTCACCAACTTTTCTCTCGGGTATCTTTCGGGCAAGATTAGCGAGAATGTATTCCGAGCCTTCAGTAGACTCATTCGGGGGTTTATACCTGATGGGGACTAAATCCCTGTAGCAGTACAATTTGGGAAGAGTAGTTAGGCCCAACTGGTACTAAGGATTCATCAAGCTTACGTACTCCCAAGCGAATGGGAACAATTAAAGTCCCAACAAACTCCGCAATTGGACATCATCAAAGATATAATTATTGAGAAACCAAACTTGTTAATGAACCCCACACATAGAGTTCAACAATGTCACAATCTTATGAGCGGGAGTCACAGGTATTATTATTTGGAGAGATGAATCTTTTTGAATGATAAGAGACACTAATAATAATATAGAATGATCAAAGGTTGAATGAGCTTGCGAATAAAATTTCCGCTTTACGGAGTGTTAGTACTGATATTCATTCACATGCGTCTGATCATACATTTATAGATTCCACTGTAAGCCGCCACATCAGATATTTTTTTGTTTTGAAAGTAGTTTGTAAATTGATTGAAAGAAGACTAATGAAAATAGAGCGAATCGATGAGTTCGATGTTTACATCTGTCAAATCGACTTCTCAGAAATTGGCTCGTTCTGTGGTTGCAGGACATCCTATTTATCGAATGGTTGCACTTGCATTGGTGATCTTTTTTTTGTTTTATACATTATCAGTGTTTCTATAATATATATATATATATATGTAAAGTAACACTTTTCATTGATCTAATCTCGCTCTCCACCTATATCTTGACCTAGTCGATAGTTTCCAATGGCATTTCCCCATGTCATCTTCGATCTTGTTACCGGCAATTGACGACGAAGTGCTTTAAAAGAACCTTCATTCAATCCAATAAAGGTTTTATTGATTTGAGTCTGATATTCCGTTTCTTCCGTAGCAATCTTTCTAGCAAGGTCATTCTCAGTTACATTATTGAATGATATGTTCTTCTTGGTCTTAAGTCGAACATTACCATCTTCATAATAATGAACGTCAATTTCAATCTCTCCGTTAGCATTTCCAGTATTTGGATTAAACAAATACCAAGATTTCCAACGTCCATTCCAGAAATTGGCCGGATTATAACGACTATCTACAATCACAACCGCAATCGATCCATCTGGCTGAGGAAATACACCTGAAGCAGCATGAGAAGGGAAATGCTCATCAACATATTTGTCAATGTTTCTCATTAATCCACTTCTAATAACCATTATTATATTAATAATCCCTTATTCTTTGAACCTTTTTTCTTTATCAAATATACTCACATATCACCAGACTGCTGAGACTCATAAGGCTCAATATCAAGCACTTTCTGCATTGATTAGATAAGACCGTTCATTCGTTCGTTCATTCTTTCGTTTTCACGATCATGATCATGTCATGACATACCTGGTTTTCATGGTCATATGCAAAAGAAACTCCAGCCTGAATATCAAAGAATCGTTCTCCTAATCGATTGAATTTACTCAATACAGTCTTTGATTGATATTAATCCAATTTCTTCATCAAAATACCCAAACCATCTTGAAAAACACACCTTTTTAGACCTAACAGTGACAATTGCAAGTTGATTGACATTATAATCAACAATATCATTTTCAATTCCTCTTAAAAGCGACTGATTTCCATCTATCAGAACCTCAATGTCTAATAACTCTCCTTGTCAGTCCTTCATGCTTCCTTCCTTTCCATTCCAACTCGACATACCGTTTTTCACTTCACGAAGCTATACAAACAATTAACTCAAATCATCCTCTTCCTTACAACCTGATATACTTACCTCGCCTGGAGGTGCATCGGCTATAAACGTGGATAATACCTGTGCAGTCGACATGGTTTTGCGGTGTTAAGTAACTTTGGTGTGCGGAGTTAACTGTTTGTATATATACCAACAACCATGGAATATGAGGATGTACTTCTCAATCAACCGGTTGTTTTCGACAATGTAAGGTTATTGGATGTATAAACGAGAGATTGAGGACTAAGTTTATTAGGGGTCAGGTACAATAAAGGCTGGAATTGCCGGTGAAGAGGAACCAAAGATCTTCTTTCCCTCATTGTATGTTTATATTTCAAGATCCAAACGAAGTGGGGGTTGTATATTGATATAAGAAAAGTGTTGGACGACCAAAGCATACAAGGATAATGGCTGGTGCTATTGAAGGAGATTCGTTTATAGGCGACTCGGTTCAACGACATAGAGGTTTACTTAAGATCAGATACCCGCTTGAACATGGTATAGTGACTGATTGGGATGACATGGAACGTATATGGCAATATGTATATACAGATGGATTGAAGATTCTTAGTGAGGAACATCCTATGCTGTTGACGGAAGCACCATTGAACCCTCGATCCAATCGTGACCGAGCTGCACAGATATTCTTCGAAACCTTCAATGTCCCGGCATTATATCTGTCCATTCAGGCAGTATTGGCCCTTTACGCGTCAGGGAAAACAACAGGACTCGTGCTGGACTCGGGTGATGGCGTCACCCATGCCGTGCCCGTGTATGGAGGGTTCTCGATTCCCTCTGCTATTCAACGAGTCGACATTGCTGGAAGAGATATCACAGAATACCTACAGCTGCTGCTGCGCAAGTCCGGCACCGTGCTCTACACGTCTGCCGAAAAGGAAATTGTAAGGAACATTAAGGAAAAGCATTGTTACATAGCGTTGGACCCTAGAAAAGAAGAAAAGGAATGGTCCGCCCTCGACGCCCATGGACACCACCTCCTGTCTGGAACTGGAGCAGCAGGCGCCGGTGATAGAAGCGAAATATATAGATTACCGGATGGAAGAGAGCTGCGGCTTGGTGCTGAGCGGTTCAGAGCTGCCGAACTGCTGTTCTCACCACATATTATCGGCTCTGAGTATAATGGGATCCACCAGATCGTGGCCGATTCCATCAATCGAACCGATCTCGACCTACGCAGCTCATTGTACCAAGGCATCGTATTGTCGGGTGGCTCGACGCTAATGACCGGGCTTGGAGACCGTCTACTGTCAGAACTCAAGCACCTTGCGGCCAGAAATACCAAAATCAAGATCTACGCGCCACCAGAACGTAAGTATAGCACCTGGATCGGAGGCTCGATTCTCGCCGGCCTCAGCACCTTCAAGAAGATGTGGGTCAGCGCAGACGAGTACCACGAGAACCCCGACATGATCCACACCAAATGCCTGTAATGCTCAATCACGACTCTTGCCCCTCCTCCGAAAACAGCTTGGCATACACCGCCTTTCGTCCCGGCGGCAGCGGAAGCGACTCAATCATGCTGTCGGTCAGTAATCTTCGTAGATAGTACTGCGTGTTATGCACGTTGCCACTAGCATGGAATCCTAGCGTGTCCTCCCCATCCCCATGCTCATCTTCCGGAACGCTCGAAATGGCAATCTCGTCCTCGTCTTCCTCGTCAGTGTTTGGTACGCCGTACTCCATGTCTGCGTCCTCCCACCACTGTGTATTCGCTATAGTCGACGGTGGTGCTGACGGCGCAGGCGATGGCGGATTCGATGACTGAACATGCACTTTCGGTAAGCTTACCACTCGGCGCGCAAGTGGCGACGCTATAGGACTCGACGACGGCACCTCTTGCACCGTAAGCGGCGTCCCCTGCTCATCATGCCCCTCCCCGTCAGTAGTATCATCATCAGACTCCTCTGAGAAGCTAGGAAGCTCCTCCACGGTTTTCTCGTCAACTTTTGCAAGCTTGTTCAACCTTTCGCTACTAGCTGGCTCAAGCGGCCGCTTGACACGCAGCTCTGAACGCGGCGAGATCGGAAGCCACAGCTTCTCTTCCGGAGCACCTGGAGTCGTAGCCACAGCTGCCTTGACAGTATTCTCCTTCTCCTCACCTTCATCTTTCTTCACGGTCCACTTTACCCTGGTTCGCCCCAACGGTGCTCGAATCCTCTCAAAAAACATCCTCATGCTCGAAGTGGTTGCGCGTTCGCGTTGTGGACGCGCTTGGGAACTTATCTCTAATTAGCGGTCGGCACGAGCTTTCTCGGGAACACGTTAAAAAGAGTAGAATTGATGCAGTTTACTTGGTAACTTCTAAATCTATGATAATAAAAATGCTCCTGAGCCTTCATACATGGCTGTGATCAGACGCTCACGTAGCACCTTTTCCGAGCTGTAGTTGGGCAGCTTCAGGTAGTTGGCACATGTCATGACACTGGGAAGATAGTCGTCGCGGCCAAAGGTATCCTCATTCTGCTTGCGCACGATTGTAAACACCGGGTGGAGCGCTTTGAAACCGCCAATCGGCAGGTTGGGACTGCCGGTCATGAACTGCAGGAACGCACGGCGCTCTTCGATGGTAAACTTGCTCAGCACCTGGACTATGTCCTTGATGGGCTGACTATCTTTGGTGTAACCGTGGTCAGCCTTGATGGAATCCTGCAACGCCTCTGCAGACCAGTCTTCTTCTCCCTGACCATACAGCGCACTGAGCTCCTCGGGAGTGAAAGCATGTAAGGCAGAATACGGGAATACCAGCGAGAATCCCTTGCAGAAAGCCTTGATCTGATGCTCTACCCCTCGTCCGAGAGTCATATCAACCACCAGCCGTAAGTACTCGTCAAGATTGCTGCCATTCACTGCAATCTTGGACCCGTTGCGGACAAGCTCGATCTCGGGGTGACCTGGAAGCGTGAAATCCAACGCAAGATCGTCTAGCAGCATACCGTCAACACTTATAGAATGCTTCCTGACATCCTTGCCCTTCTTCAACAGTTCCTGGCGCTTTTCCGAATACTTCTGCAGAACCGCTAACGAACTCGCAAGCTGACGATCAACCGCAGCCACAGTGCCGATGGACGGAGATACACTCACATTCGAGCCTGCAATGCGGAAAAACACCGGATTCAAGTTGATGTCGATGATCCTGGAATCCAGCATGGACCGAGCTACAAATGTACCCAAAGTCCTGTAAAGCTGCAGGATCTTCTTACCGTTGGAACTCTTTAACCGTGCTGAATTCATGGGTGCTGGGAATAATCCTTGATGGCCATAGGTGAACTCGCTGTCTACGTTAGATTCTTCATCTCGCCACAACTTGTACTGCTTCTTAGCAAACTCGCGAGACACAAGAGAATAAAACTCTAAAGTAGGCCCAAGCCCAGTTCCCACCTCGTCAAAGAACTCCACCTCCAGGATGTTTGGTGATGCACCGCACAGATCCATCACTTTGACGGCACTGTGCAGGATGTGCTTTCTCGAAACTCGTACTTTCTGGCGAAGAAGCCTACCCATAGGAAGCCTTGTCTCGTCCCTCTCACGGTTCTCTCCACTACTGCTCCTAGTGGCAGCATCCCACCTTCTCATCGAGCGCGAATACCCAAACGATGTAGACTGCAGGAATGTATACCGGGTCTCGAACGGAAACAGGAACGGATAAAGCCTCGTCGCATCAACGATCCACGGCGGAAGAATTCCACTCGTCACAACCAGTGGCTCTTCAAGCTGCCGATTCAATTTAGCAGTAAGCTTCGAGCTAAGGAATTTCGTGTCTGCCACTTTAGTAATATGCGAATCCATCAACAAATCGCGACAGTTGGAGTTCAAGGTGAACAGAATGCTAAGGAGACGAAACACAATAGAAATCGCCGGCTCGTTGGCAAACGAAGCAGGCACGCCTTCAAACGGGTTCAAGTCCTCGGCTTCAACCTCTGCTTCTTTTATTGCCGTTTCAGGCTTCTCCCCATCCACCTTCCTGAAATTTATAGTATAAGTGCTTGTCCACAGGGCATGAGTAAAGAGCACACGAGAATTGCCCGTCTCAGTCTTGGCTTTCGATTCCAGATGCCTATAGATAGCACCAACTATGGTGCCATCATATGGAATTGCCTCACCATCAATGAAAAATTCCAAATGCCAGTCCGGTCGCTCAATACGAGACGCGTCAGCGTACGACTTCCGTACAGCACTTGTCTTCTCACCGGACTCGCTATCTTCCTTTTCCCCCTCAGAACCACTCACCTCATCGGCGATAATGTCTTCATCCTCCTCGACTTCTTCTTCTACAACCTCGTCATCTTCCACTTCATCTTCAATCAGCTCAGAACCATCTTGCTCCTCAACACTCTGACCTGAACTGAACCTCGCGGCCGCCGCTAGCGCAGCAAGCGCCCCTGAAAGACCGCCACTGCTGTGGATTCCGCTGGCACTGTCACCAGATCTGGGTGACCGCTGAGAGAAAAACCTGCTCAGGGCCACCTTGGACTTGAAAAAATCATCAACAGCCTTGAAGGTCGCAATGGCCTGAATGCTCAAGATTATTGAATGGAATTGTTTCGGCAGATCCGTTCCTTCTTCTGCAACCAGTTTTATACGAAGTTGACGAGCAAGCATGCTAGCCGGTCGTGCGTGAGTGTCCCACGTACCAGTGGTGATTACTTCAAATCTCTCCGATCTCGACAATGCTTCATGCAGCTTATCTACCAATAACTCCAAGGAATTACCATGAGAGCTTAGGAATACGCTCAAAAACTCTCGTCGCGCATTGGTAACTTCGGCACTGCTCCCTTCGACCAGAACTGATAGCAGCGTCTCCAAGATACCCGAGTTGACCAGCTCAAAACTCGACACCTCCTCAAGCTGAGACTTCAGCGCTTTAAAGTGCGTAGGCAAATCATCATGGCTGCGTAATCCATTTGCAATTCCTGACAAGGCATCCAATACATGGGATGCATCACTCTGGAATTCTCTGGAAGTCGCAGTGAAGCGCTCGTAAACATTCAATAAATATTGGGCATCAAAAACAATAAGTTCAGACAAATCAGAACTGAATTTGAGTACAATTGGTAGCACATCTTCGTCTTCTTCATTGTCCGATTCAGACTCTTCTACCTCCTCGTCATCACCACCGTCCTTCAGTTCCACATCGTTGTCTTCATCTTCATCCTCGTTGCTTGGTTTGGATAAAGAGCTGACTTCAGATATGATTCCCAGTCTGTAAAAGCTTGATTGATAGACCTCAGGAAGTTTTTCAATGATTACTTGACCAACTTCGAGGGCACCAACTACAAGCGACGGGAAATCTCTCTGTGAGAGCACGGAACTAACCAGCGAAGCAAGTTCGACATTCTCCAATACCTCATCTAGCGACTGAGAATCTAGCATGGAGACGATTTCCATTAGACATAGGAGCACGTCTTGCCTGACAACTGTATCGATAGACGAAGAATAGATGTCTAGTAATAACGATGCAGAGGTTCGACAGAAATGCTTGAGCTCTGGCAAATGTTTATACAGCTCCGATTTGCGCTCCTGCGGCAATATTGTGCTATCATAACGATGGATAGATGCGAATCGATAAGGACCGGAGAACTTGCAGTCATCTAACGGCTCCAATACCGGGAGGAGAGAAGAAATGATCTTCATTGAAGCCACCAAGAGATCGCGACTTGTATGCATAAGAGCCTGAATGACTGATGTGTTATCTTTCTTGATTGTATCCGAGGGATCAAACATTGGAGCATGCTGGGTCAATATTTGATACAACGAGTCGCCAGTCTTTTCGGCAATAAATAGGCCAGCCATGGGGCTTAGTTTTCTCACCAGTAGTCCCACCACGCGCAGCATCTGAGATCGTAATGCGTGGCTCGTAGTTGCATTTACATTAGGATCAAGCAGCGATAAAAGTTTCTTGAAAAGCTCTGGACTCACGAGCAACTCAAGCTTGGCTTGTTCCTTCGCACAGCTCTCCAGGACCTGGCATACAGTGACGCATGCCTTTTCGGAGACTCTTGTATCGCTATGAGTCAGAATACCCTCCAGAGTCGGCATGATGTCTACAAAAGCCTCGAAAGAGCTTGCTCTCATGTTGCGAGAACAATTTGCAGCAATGCTCAGTGCTGTACGCTGGACGTGTATTGAAAAGAAGTCCAGATACATTAAACTTGCACGCAGTCCACCCTCGCGCACCACTGCATTTGGGTATTCTTCAGAGATCTTTTCCAAAGTCTACAAATGTTAGTCAAAAAAAAATATAGGCCATAAGCACAAAGTCACATACAGAAAGCACTTGTTCAGCAAGGTCGATATATTGGATTTCCAAAAGCTTTTGGCAAAGAACTTTGATTCCGTCGACATTGACTATGCTTCCCACTGAAGAAGGCAGAGCTTCAATGAGATTGGAAACGTCGCGGCAAGCCATGAGCATCAGTTCCGGATTATCTTCGAATAGAGGATCCTGGAGGATATCAATGAGTTCTTCTGCGCATTGGTCTGCAGGAAAATAACCGATTAGAAGGTCCTCAGTTGACACAAGCAAGTTTTCAGCCAGTTCTTGTAGCCCAGACATGACCCGACTAGGATCTTGACGGTCTTTGAGGGCTTCTAGAATGGGTTCTATTCTAGACGAAAATCCTGACATCAAACCGGATGACAAAGCTCCAAATAACTGTCTTGCTTGGCTACCAAACATGCCATATCTTCGATTGTTGGGGAATAAGGAATCACCTTCACCTTCCTCATCATCTTCTTCTTCTTCTTCCTCATCATCATCTTCGCCATCCTCATCTTCGTCTTCATCATCGTCGTCATCTTCGTCTTCATCGTCATGATCATGTCGATAATTATGATGTTCATCATCTTCATCATCACCTTCTTCATCTTCATCGATTTCAGATACTCCTTCAGCAGTTGCACCTTCATGGGCATCAACATAAACATCATCGTCATCATCATCATGACTATTATAAGCGTCACCCATTTCCACGTCCTCAGGGTCGTTTGTAGTGGAACCAGAATTGGTATCTTGTTGTCTCATTCTTGCTAAACGACGAAGAGAACTATCTTCATCACTTTCAGTATCGGGATGATGTTCAGTGATGAAGTTGGATCGTTGTTTCTTTTTATCCTGTGGTTGAGATGATTGTATTTGAGTCGCTGATTGCTTTGCCTGTCTAGGATCCTGTTTACGAGGCATTATAACAAACCCACTTTCAATTATATCAAACAAATACAACCGAACTTATTCAAGAATAAACGTTCTTCCCCCCTCTCCCTCTATATATAGAGCACAAAATAGAGTCAATATCAATAAAGATAAATGGAAATTAACCCCAATCCAAGGGACCCCACAGCTGTTAAGCCAGCTTTAACAGAAAATCTATAAATTATAAATTCTCCTCCTCTTTAATATTAACACTAGAATCCTTTAATCAAAATCAGTGCTTGCTATTCAACTTTTGATTGATTTGGTTGTCTGTGGCGTGTATGTGTCAGTTTAAAAGGTTACTACCGAAACCCTTAAAATGGCGATTTCAGCCATCACCAAAAACCTCCACTTTCTTCCTCTTTTAAACAGGATGATTTGGGAGGTTTTCATGAAATTTCATCTTTCAAACTCTATGGATATTTTTTTTATTAAGGAACAATGATATAAATATTTTAAATATTATTTATAATAATCATGAATGAATATTTATGGTTGATATTGATGGTAGTTAATTAGTTATATGAAGATTAAAAGATGGTTTTTAATGATTTATTTAACGAATAAATTACTTAGTTATTGATTATAAAAGAAGTTTTATACTTGAAGTTATATATTAGAAATCTTATTAATAACTTCAATATTGTTATATTATTATTGAAATCTTTGACTTTGAGGTTTATAATCTATAAGACTATAACTTATAGATGTTAAATTGAAGTTTGTTGAACTTTTTCTCTCCCAAACAAATCCTAGATCAAGAGAAGAAGAAGAATTGAACAAATTCTTTGATTAAAATATAATGAAGTTGGATACTTCGCATATGCGATATTTGACTGTAGATGATTTCCGAGTCCTTACAGCGGTTGAAATGGGATCCAAAAATCATGAAGTTGTACCTACAACCTTGATTCATCAGATTGGAGGATTAAGAAGCATTTCGGCAACAAATCGATCTATAAGTGAACTTGCCAAAATCAAACTTATTACTCGATTACGGAATGCCAAATATGATGGTTATAGATTGAGTTATCATGGTTATGATTATTTGGCACTTAAAGCACTTGTGAAGAGGGATTCTGTGTTTGGAGTCGGTACTCAGATCGGTATAGGTAAAGAATCTGATATTTTTCTGGTTGCAGATAAAACAGGCACTCAGAATGTTCTTAAAGTACATCGGTTAGGACGAATCTCTTTCCGAACTGTCAAAAATAACCGGGATTACTTGAGAAATCGACAAAGTGCCAGTTGGATGTATCTATCGAGATTGGCTGCTCAAAAGGAATTTGCTTTCATGCAGGCTCTTTATGAAGCGGGATTCTCGGTGCCTGTGCCTATAGATCAATCTCGACATCAAATCGTCATGTCGTTGGTGGATGGGTTTCCCATGAGACAACTACGAAACCATAATAACCCATCCCGGTTATATTCTACATTGATGGACTTTATTGTCAAACTAGCCAACCATGGACTTATCCATTGCGACTTTAATGAGTTTAATATCATGATTCGGGAGCAATTCGACACTCCTGAACATGAAGTGGTCATTATCGACTTTCCTCAATGTGTATCCATCTCCCATGTCGATGCAAAAAGATACTTTTCTAGAGATGTGGATTGTATACGAAGTTTCTTTGAAAAAAAACTCGGCTACGTGTCGGAAGATTATCCGGATTTCGATAGAGATGTCAAAAGAGAAGCAAAACTTGATATTCTAGTCGAAGCTTCAGGATTTAGTAAGAAACAAGTGAAAGATTTGGAACAAGCAATGGCCTTGTCACGTGAACAGGTTGGTGACGAAGATGAATTGATTGAATCATTAAAACAAATGGAAATTGATAATGAAGATGATGAGACTTTTGATAGTCAAGATGAACAAGAAGAAGATGAACAAGACGAAGAAGAAGAACAAGAAGAAGAAGATGATTATGAAACAAGAGTACAAGAAGCAATTGCTCGGGTTGGTATTGATAATATGAAAACGGATTCTTTAGGAAATTACATTCTAGATTGATAAGATCTACTATTGCCGACCGTTTTGGAGTTTTCCGCAAAAATTGTCATTTTGGGATTTATATGAAGATCCCAAATGCATATAGATTCAGATCTTCCTATTTGACTAAAATCCAGATGGAAAACAATAGGAAAACTATTGGAAAATAAATTGTATATTAATTAGCATGTCAAATGGTAATTTTCAAGCTTTTAATCCTTGATTTACAAGCATGAAAAAGCGTATTTTGGTTGGCATCTTTCTCTTTCCCCCTGCATGAGATCCATGCAGCAGAATCGTTTAGTTAGAACGAAAGCGATATAAGTTTGCGGGCACAAAGTGATTTATTGGTGTAACAACACCCTCTTAACTATGACTTTGTATAAGGTTTTGACGTCTTTGCCCAAGGAAGCTCTTAAAGATGATAGTAATGAACCCAATACTGTACTTCCATTAATACCGCTGGACCTAAAGGATGGTTATATCCATCTTTCTACAAAAGAACAGTTATTGGGAACCTTAAACAAGTTTTTTTCCTCTGTTGATCAAGTCTATCTATTACATATTGATGGTCCTAGCAGTCGAGATGAGGTGATTCCACATGGGAAAACGGGCAACAAGTATAGAAGTAAACTACAATGGGATTGGGTTGAATCTCGCAAGGAATATTTCGCCCATATTTATGGAGATTTGGTGAATGAAGACATTATCGAGATCCAATTGGTTGAAAAGGATCTTAATGGTCAATGGAAATTGTCATGAAGAAAAAAAAATACTGTTAAACGAAAAAGAGAGCATTTTCTATAATTTCAAATCTAATCATCTTCGCATAACTTAACATATAGAATCCCATGAATAATAAGAATCATCATCATAACCAGTTACTTTTAGGTAATCTGGAAAAGATTCTAACATATATGTCTAATCTTCATGAACCTTTGATTGAAATGGTTTATTTAGGTTCATCAACAAGGTTCTACGCGTCTCTTGAACAGACTTTGACCATGACCGCAGCACAATCGTTGATATCCACTGCAGGTTTCAATATTAAATTCGCTCCTACTATGAGTCAATTATCAAAGTATCTCTATTCTATTCCATCATCTAACCATGATGATGATAAGACCAAAACAATAGTATTGTGGGGTTTGATAACCCAATTGAAGGCAGATGATAGTTTGAATGTCTCGCGTCTTCATAAACATCTGTCTATAGTCTATTCGTCCCAGTTATCTATATGGCTGGCCGATGACATTTCAAGTCAGGATCTTATTTCCGCCAATAATAGTACTGAAGGTCCAAGAGCAATGACTATAAGAGAATTCTTTGAAAAGTGGTCTATTCCTTTGCAATTGAAGTCTTGTTGAGCCCTTAATTATTCTTGTTGATCTTGATCTTGATCTTGATCTTCTTCGGAATCACTTGAAATTGTCCATTCCTGGGGAGTTTCTTTATATTCTACTGGCCAATATGGGTATTTCTGCCAATCTTTTTTGTTGGTCACGATATTCACAAGATCACCTTTGACCTTGCCGATCTTGGCTTTGTCGGATTCAGGCTTGTAGATCTCAATGACTGCATAACCTCCTCGTTTGACAAAGATAGTATTACGGAATTTAGGAGGCATCGATACTAGTACTGTACGGTCACTTTCATTTTCAAGGTCGATATCAGCATTTCCATCAAGAACTGTCAATAATGAGCCTAGTTTTGGAACTTCAGAAGGCGGTACCAAAACATCGTATAAACTATTTCCTCGACCTTTGACTACTGAAACAATAAGTTCATTCTCACCTAGTTGATCTGGAGGAGATCCTATAGATTCAAATAGTCGCTGTGTGGCCTTGGATCGTCCAGCCATGGTTGAAGTTGAAAAAATGAAGATTACGGCTTGGGATCAATATATGATCATGAGAATGAACAAAATGAAAATAATATTATTACAACTTATGCTTCTAGAATAGAGGTAGTTTCGGCCTCTCGATCATAATAACCAACGAGAATGATCTTAAACTCGGAACTTACAATTCCGAAAAGCTTTAATAACCGGGTTTGTTTGCTGTCTAAGGTCTGTCCTGCTGTGCATACCGTATAATCGTTAGAAAGTTCGACTTTACCATTTTTCAGTTGCGTGGGCATTCCTAAAGATCGTACTGTGCCTTCCAAAGAATGTGCCAAAGGAACATCATCCTCAGCAGAGATTTGGCCTCCTCGAGAATATATTATTCCGGCCGGGATGGTGAAATCAACTGAAGCCTGTACACCAGCTCTGGCATAATCATTCTTGACAAATGATTCAAAATAATCCTTGACTACCTGAGGCTTCTCATCAGTCATTAATAATCCAACATCTCCATTCATTTTATTGGCAAGCTTATAAAGATTGGTTCGGTGCTCATCTTCTGGAGATCGACCTAATGCCTTTTGCATCACCCGAGTCCGACCAAATAATATCTTACTTCCAATCCAATCTTGTCTAATAGTCTTCAGAAATGTGTTTCGCATATTATCCACCTTGAACACCCAAGTATAGGCATATTTATCAACCGCTTCCTTGATCTCATCACCTATCCGCTCCTTATCCACACGAGTCTTTTTATCAGTCTTGGTCAAAGCGACTATTCTAATTAGACCTTTATACCCATTTTCCATATTATAAGCTCCTACTTACCCAACTTGGATCTTCTTGATTTTGGCATATTGATAATTTACTATGCAAGATGCGAGGCTTGAAAAAAAAATTACTTTCATGTACATCAGAAATTTATTTATTCGTTTATAACCACGCAGCTTGAATTCGAAATGGTTCTCTATCAATTAATCGCCCCCATAATTTAATTACACATCCAGATTTCGAAATGGTTGCCTATCTTCTAATTCTTCTGCCATCAGACTTCACTTCAATCGTTAATGGTTTAAAGGTTAAAATATAGGCCCATTTTTTCCAGTAAAACTCTAGTTGAAGAAACAGAAAATAACTGTAGGGGTTCTGTGATTGATTTTTTCATGTTTGGTTAATATGAACCCAGGGTTTGAAGTGACATCGAATGATTTAGTAGAGTTTCATAGAAAGCATTTTGGTATTGAGCCAGAGCATGAGCCAGACTTTTCGTCTAAAGAGAATGTCCAGGATCGATACCATGATGGAACTATTCGAACTTTGACAGATCAACAAATTGCATTTTTCCGGGCCTCTGAACTTCGTCAACGTGAGGTTTCGGGTCTTTCCAAACCAAAAAGTATTGAACCTGAAGTGTCAATTGAAACCAGTGTGATTGAGACCAAGCCTTTCACACCAATTCCAAATAGTCGTCTAGATTATGACATATTATTTGGTTCATTTGCTGGATATATCGTCTCGATCGACGAAACAACTGACAAGAATTATATTGAGACATGCCGCAAGCTCAAGGTGGACAATTACTACCCAGTAATACCATTAAGGAACTAATATATAGTTATAACATGCTATAGTTTGGTCCGATGATGAAGATAACCCTAGTCATCCTTATCCATAAGCACTTGCATCAATCGTTTCAGCGAGGTGCAATGATGAACCAAATGGGGGGAATATCATTTCTGAGGACTCTACAATATAATCAGATGCAATAGTATCGATCACCAAAGTCGCCCAGTCCGGGATTGATAAAGTTGTGTTCATCAAGCCCCTTATCAATCACTCCGGTAATAATGGAGATCTCGGGATATTTCTCAGCAAATAACTTGATTCCTTCTGGAGCAGCAATTAGATTAAGAAACATGATTTGCTGAGGAGGTACGCCTCGAGATACAAGCACATCAACCGCCATTATGGCCGACCCTCCAGTCGCCAACATGGGGTCCAACAGAAATACATATCGATCTGCAATGTCCTCCGGTAGCTTATCATAAAATAGTTTCGGCAATGCTGTTTCTTCATCTCGCTGGATCAAAATCTTTCCAATTCGAACCGATCTACAACAGTCTCGCAAACCCTGCTCCATGGACTCCCCAGCCCGCATGATGGAAACACCGCAGATCTTACCTTCAAACTTGACCCCATCGAAAGTAGACCCTGTAGGGGTTTGAATCGAATGTGGCTTGACCGGCAACCGATTCAAGCCCTCTTCGACCAATAAACGAATGATTCGATCGGAATAAAAGATAAAATCACTTCGAGACGAATTCCGATCTCGGATAATGCTACACAATCAGGATCCACATTGCTTACACCAAGATTAGCATTTCTCCTTACCTATACAACCCAAGCAGCTGGTTTGTTTGTGGTAATACAGTCACTTTCTTTTCGTTCATCATATAAAAAAAACCTTGATGTTGTGCAGCCAAACAGACGCATCCCGCCGCCTATTTTACTGGGAAATTTGAGGTCCTAAGCCGCTAGTTAAGTTCTTTTAAATCTTTGCAGTACGCTGCTTTTCTTTCCAGCTGACTTTCAATATAACATAATCCTCAATTTCATGTCCTTCATTATGAACACCTAAGACTTACAGATCAGTAGTTGCCAATATACTCGAGGTGGGGAGTGAGGCTCAAGCCGCTTGGGGTGAGGCAATTAGTCCTGGATACCAAATTTAGACCCGGGCAGATTTACTGAGCCGTTAAAGGTGAGACACAAGGTAATTACCGCCGCTATAAGACTAAATTGAGTTCAGCCTGATTCTGCCAGGGTCAATTAAAGACTCAATTTGGAGTTGGTGATAAGATCTCAAATGATATATAATCTTCTAACTATGGTCTAAATGCAGCTCACAAAATAAATAACGGATAAATATAGGTTGAAAACTCTGTATTGCATTTTCTTCCCGTGCTTTTTTGAGTGTCAGAGAGATGAGACTCTCCAAAATAAATAGAACAAAAGCAAAAAACAAGGTAAAACAAAGATCAATCATAAGCGTTTGAAAGTCGAGAGTTGATTCCCTGCACAAGGCTCATTGCATTGGAAGGGATATCCTCGAACTTTGGCAATTGAGCCACCAAATCATATTCAGGAGGACTCAAGGGCACATCGGCATAAACTGGAGGCACTTCATCATCCCATGCGATACCCAGACCACTGCGTTCTGTCAACACCAGTTGGAATTGCATTCTTAGAACACGAGCAGCTCCGGTTGGGATTGCTTGCCGGGCTGTTTTATGAGGCAGAGCTTCTTCTGCAATCACAAGCTCCATCACCAAAGTGTGAGTAACAGAAAGACCCATGGTAGCATCATCGACATTGCAGCATACTCCAAGAGAAGAGTGGGTAGTGATATCCTTACCGGCCAGTTCGATTTTTCCCGAGCCACTGAAATCAGACTTCCATCCCGATTTGAGCTCGCCCACGCTCAGCGTGCGGCGATCCTCGATGACCTGGCTTTTACCTTTTGTAGCCTGGTCTGAGTCAGGGGCAGGCGCATGTTCAGGGCAATTATCAACTCTCATTGAGACGTTTTCATCGAGTCTCCAATTAATTTTTCTCATTCTCCAATTCGATGTACGAGATCCATGGGTGCCTGAGACACCCGTTAGGGCCAATTCAAAAGTGAAGGATGAGTTTGGATGGGCCACATTTGGCAAAGACATGGTAGCCGACAGATCAGTAGGGGGGAAGACACGAGTTGAGGTTCGGTCAGTGCCACGAATAATGGATCGGCTTATTTTGAGTGGTTTTGAGATGACAAAAGGTTGCAAAGACGGATCTTGAGGAATCGCCACAGCCTTCAAGTAATATTCGACTGAAAAAAGTGCATTACTTGAGGTAGCAGGCAGAGCACCAGGCAATAGGTGTGAAAACGGGTATCCATGACTCTGATGGGGCAAAGCGGTAGGATGCGAAAGCACATCCCAGCGGGCCAGTTCCTGGACATTATTCAAGCATTTCTTGCATGTAGTAGGAGGAGGGGATTTCTTAGACTTGGTTTGTTGATAAACAGCCATATAAATGGATTGCATTGCAAATGCCTCCTTTTGAACCACTTCCAAGTTGAAAAGTCCCGATAATAACGTTCCAGTTGAATCTTGAGGAGGTCCATATAACACCAGAGGAGGAGATTCGATTCTAAATGACAATCGAACTGCAGGTGGAGCTGCTGGTGATAAAGGGCCAGTTCTAGGGGTGGATGATGGAGATGATTTGGCCGACATTGAAGGGGTCAAGACTGGGGAAGCTTTAACACGATGATTATTACCATGATGTCGAACAGGTAGGATCAAGGGCATTTTGTTCAAATCAATTTATCAAATCAAATCAAGTCAAAAGATAAACAAAAATGAGTCCCTACTGGTTCCTTATTTATATAACGCAATAACACGCAGGAAAAACACCTAACCTCACGTCTAAAATATCACACAAACGTGCAAAAAAACCCTCTCACGTTTTGGGTCGTAAAACCTAAGTAGATTAATATCCCCTTGATTGAAATCCGATATATGTTATAAAGGAGCAAATAGTATAAGCTTTCTCGACAAAAATGGTTGGAAAGGGAAAAAGCCTATTTATTATATGATGTTCGAGGCTAATTATTTTTTTTGGGGTTTGGGAAATCAGATGACTGAAATGATGCCCGAAAGGGAAGTAATTCGCGATGCTCACGCCTATAACCATCGTACATATTCAATCTTTGTCAAGCGTGCGTAGTCCAATATCAGCTAAAAAACAAGTAATCATTATCATTCTATATTATCGATTAACATATTTTCTGGTTTTATGAATTCCATCTTCCACTCTCCGATGTTTTTAGTTTTTGGTTTTTGTTTAACCTTGATATAGTTGACCCCCCTGCTAAATTATTACTCGAAAGAAAAACCCGTGTTAATACAACGGTCCGCTCCGGGCAAGCTCGGCATACTCACTCTGCACACGTAAATACGGCATTGAATGACACCAATCATTTCATAATGTGGGTTTGTCAGTCAGTCATCCAGGCCTGTTTTTCCTAATCGAGCAGGTCCAACCAGGGTGCGGCTTTTCGAGGATTTGTTGCATTTCGTCTGTTCAAACCAAAGCATAGAAACCACTTAACTAACGAGAAATTTGTCCTCACCAAGAGAATATTATTTTGCCAGTTGCATTGTATTTTTAGTTTCGCTTTTTAAAAACCACCTGTACCCCTGCATGGAAATTTGTAACATTTTCAACGAAGTAGTTTTACCTTGAAGGCTATAAGACAAAATTCACGCATAGCTGTCAGTTTATGTATCCGGACACTGGTATATTGCTCGGACTACTGCCGCATGTTGTAACTATTAGGTATACTCAACCAGTTTGTCTATTCCTGTCACATTTAAATCGTTAAATAGAAAAGTTCAGCTTCATTTCGCGAATACGACATTTGCGACATTGTCCAATTCGCAATCTTAATGACTTTTCTCACAACTAACAAAATCATCTCTGCTTGAATAGTCTAAACTATCTTATATAAGGACGTGACCAATAGATACGTATTCAACCGTCTGCAAATTTTACTTCCTGTCAAACAGATGAAATCTAGTTAATAGCCTATAAATCCACACTCTCGCCACATCCGAAACCCTAGAATTATCTGAAGGTTACTCCAGTAAGCCCCAATGCCTTTGTTACTCCTGCACTCAAAAACTTCAACCATGGCCGTAGCCCCAAAGTTGTGGCAAAAGCTAGCAAGAGCTAATCTTCAAAAATGCTGCGAGCCTGCAGAAGTTGCGGGTAAGGGTCATGCCGATCTATTTTCAGCTCCGCCGCTTTTAGTTGACTTTTAAGTTTGTTTTGGCCTAAATTCACGTCAATAATACTACGTATCCCCATCTATCTTGGAAAATACAGATAACAAGCTAAATTAACGTCACTACATCGTGCGGCGGAGCCGCACCAGATGCGGCGTTTACCCTCCGGCATTGGTTCAAGTGTATATTTTTAAAATGCGTAAATTTGCTCGTATGGCGCAATGGTAGCGCGTGAGATTGCAAATCTTGAGGTTCCCGGTTCGAACCCGGGTGCGAGCTGACTCGCACTTGAACTTAACTGCATATTTTTTTTGCATTGCCATGCTATTTGCAAGTGGGTTTGAATTGTTCCAATTTAGCCGTATATTTCATGGGCCGGATTAATATTCGGGATGCCAGTGGGAGAATTGGACCCCACTCCCCACACTATATGCTGGTCCCCACGCACTGATGAGTATAAAAGAGTCGTTAGAAGCTTTATAAGATTCTCGATATATTTATTCCGAAGAGACAAAGAAGATGACCAAGATAACAAAGATCGAAACGTTTCGAGTCCCTCCTCGTTGGCTTATGGTTCGAGTCGAGACTGACGATGGAATTGTGGGGTGGGGTGAGAGTACTCTCGAGGGACACACTGAAGTAAGCTAATTCTAGCAGAGGTTCTGTTTTCTTGAACACTAATTGGATTAGTCTGTGGAGGGAATGTTTGAAGACTTCCGGGAAAGATTTATCGGCTATGATTCTAATCGAATCGAGGAGATCTGGCAGATTGCGTACCGACAGAGATTCTACCGGGGTGGGCCAGTCATGATGAGTGCCATTGCGGGGCTCGATATCGCCCTATGGGATATCAAGGGAAAGAGGCTCGGCGTACCGGTGTATGAGCTGCTCGGTGGACGAGTGCGAGACAGAATCCCCGTATACGGCTGGATCGGCGGTGACAAGCCTCACGATGTGAAGTCTGCAGCTCAGGCACGCAAAGACCAGGGCTTCACCACCGTGAAAATGAATGGCACCGAGGGAATGGGCTGGATAGACTCTCCATCACTGCTGCAGGACACTGTAGAACGGCTTAAACTCGTTAAGAGCGTCGGAGTGGACGCCGGCATTGATTTTCACGGCAGATTGCACAAGGGTATGGCCAAGCAACTGGCCAGGCTTCTGGAACCCCATCAGCCGCTATTTATCGAGGAACCTCTTCTTCCTGAGAATTTGGACGGATTTGTTCAACTCTCCAAGCTCACTACCGTGCCAATTGCATGTGGCGAGAGATTGTACACACGATGGGATGTCAAGCCATATTTTGAGTCAGGGGCCATCGACATTATTCAGCCTGATGTGGCACATGCGGGAGGGATCTCAGAGACTAAGAGGATCGCACAAATGGCTGAAGCGTATGATATAGCCTTTGCTCCTCACTGTCCCCTAGGACCGGTCGCCTTAGCTGCGTGTATGCATGTGGGGCTAACGTCGATGAATCTATCAATCCAAGAAATGAGCATTGGAATGCACTATAATAAGGAAGCCAAGGGAGGAAACTATGACCTTCTGTCGTATATCAAGAACCCCGAAGTATTTGAAGTCGTTAATGGCAAAGTCGAAGCACTTTCGGGCCCAGGTCTTGGGATTGACGTAGATGAGGAGCTTGTGCGTAAGGTCAGTGTAGGAGAACAGGCATGGAGAAACCCCAAATTTAGAGGATCTGACGGGGCGATCCAGGAGTGGTGATCAAAACGAACGGGCTCTTATATAATAACAATGCCATTAAAACATAGATTTTGATCGTAATTCGTTAAGTTCCGATTCTAACCCATCGACAATTGACTTCAGAGTACCTGCCTTCAGTTCCCCAATTCCTTGGCCCACCCACAGGTTGATATTATGCGCATCATTTTGTGCAGCAGCAGCCTTTCTTAACGGCTGAGTGAGTGCATTGAGCACTGGATATGGTGGTGTTGTCTTACTAAAGCCTGCATCAGTATAATTATTGCGTAGAGCACGGGCATAGCGGCCGGTGAACGCCTTTGTAAGGAGAGTATCATGGCTTGTTAAATTGGGATGCAACAGCGCAGCTTTGTGAGCTTTTATCAGTCCCGCTTCATCACAAGTAAGGAACAAGGTTCCCAGTTGTACAGCTGACGCACCTAGCGTCAGGGCAGAGGCAACAGATTTCCCGTTCATAATACCACCTGCGGCAATCACAGGCAGCTTAGTGTGGGCTAAGATCTCACTAAGAAGAACCAGAATCCCTGTACCGGGATACTCAAGATCCAAAAAGTTACCCCTATGACCACCAGCTTCAAGCCCTTGAGCACAGATAGCATCTGCGCCCACCTTTTCCCAAGCAATTGCTTCTTCGACAGTGGTCGCCGTGCCCACCACTGCGATCTTCCTAGCATGGCATGCGTCGATCTGCTCCCTCGAAAGTATTCCAAACGTGAAGCTTGCCACTGCTGGAGCAAGATCCAACATTGCTTCAAACTGCTCATCGAACGAAGGCGCAAATCTGGCATTCTTATCGTCCGGAAATGCTGCTCCAACCTCGCGATATCGGTCTCTTAGCCACTCCAGATCGTAGTCTTTCCAGTTATAACCACTTGCATAATTATCGACTTTAAAGAGATTGATACTAAACGGAAGCGTAGTACTCTTCCGAACTTCGGCCGCTGCGCTTCTCATGTCTACTGGCTCCATCATGCCTGCCGCCAACGACCCCAAGATTCCCGCTTGACACGCAGCAATGACCATCGCAGGTTTAGTGACTCCGGCCATTGGAGCTTGTATTATTGGCAGACGGAGCTGCAAAGAGTTAAGAAACATCTTACTATTCATTGTCGTTCATGAAAGATGCCAAGTTCCCCAGAGCTTACAATACAGATTACACCCCGAGGCCGAGTTCGGCCGAAGCCAAAAGACCGGACAAATGCCGACAAACAACAATCAGATTAGCATTCATCCAGGGTTCTAAACCTGCAGGCAAATCTAATGCGGTTCTTTGAGTTCGTCATTAAGATCTATCTGGGGTGTTGCAGGAGGAAGGTTTTACCATAAAGTCAATGCATCAGTGGTTTTGCAAAGCATTTTTGACTTTTCCATTTAAAGTCCTTTCAGGGGCATGGATGGAGTTAAAGGAAAAGGCCGATGAATGAATGAGATTGATAGGGATCCTTCATTTATTGTTTTGGTGCATTTTAGCTGCAGTCTATGCGGTAGAGGAGGATGGATATGCACCAGAACGCGTGAAGTGTCCTGCATATCCTTTGCTACGCGATGCCGAGGGACTTAATGAAAAGGAGATCGATTATTTGCATATGAAGAGGGCTGCAAGAGGAGAAGCTATGACTCGGTTGTTGTCTCGCATTGAGATCCCGGAGTTTAACTTCACGGCCCTATCGGAGTCTACGGAAATCAAACTCGGAATTGCATTATCTGGTGGTGGACACCGAGCTATGCTCAGTGGTGCAGGAGTTCTGGCTGCATTTGATAGTCGCACGCCAGATTCGGAGGAAGAAGGACATATGGGTGGACTGTTCCAGGCTGCGAGCTACGTGAGCACTATCGGGTGGTAGCTGGCTGTTGAGCTCAGTTTATCACAATGGCTTTGCGCCGGTTGTGAATCTGAGGGATTCAGAATACATATGGAACCTCAATGCAAGCAGCGGAATGGGCCTTCCAGCTAAACAGGTACCAATCGGCACCAATATGTGCCGGCATATCAGCGACGGGTTCTGTTTCCACAAATGGCCCGACTTATTTAATTGGCTGGATGAGGAGGATGAGCTGATAGATGAAAAAGATGATTTGGAAGATCAAGATGATACCCAGGAAGTGTACGATGACGAATGGGAGGAGCAGTTTGACGCGGAAATCCACGGTGAAGGGGATAATGAACGCAAGGCTATTGTGCCCAACCCATTGCTTCCATTAGAATATGTTGAGTATTTCAGCCGGCTATACGACGAGGTATCTGAGAAATCTGATGCAGGATTCCCGGTCTCCATCATAGACTACTGGGGACGAGCATTATCGCTACAGTTGATCAACGCAACAAGAGGTGGACCTAACATCTCTTGGTCTGATATTCCTAGCTACAGTTATTGGCAAGACCCCGATATAGCTGTCCCAATACCAATAATCGTTGCTAATGAGCGAAGGCTGAGTCGCTTGATGAACCCGGAGTACTCTACTGTGTTTGAGTTTACTCCGTTCGAGATGGGCAGCTGGAACCCGAACTTGCGAGCATTCGTCGACCTCAAGTATGTTGGTACACACCTTAGAGGCGGAATCCCCTATGATCCAGTGGGACGGAACCTAGGCTCGCCATGTGTACAGAAGTTTGACAATGTCGGCTTCATTATTGGTACTTCTTCGGCAGTGTTCAATGATATCTTTTTCCTGTACAGCGGCATCATTATTCCCAGAAATTACTTATATCCCGGTAGAGTCGGTGCTGTTGAGGCAAGTGCCAGAAGACATTTTAGGCCCTTGGTACGAGATCGCGCGCTATATTACCCGAACCCGTTTCTAGGATACAGACTTGATCCCGGGACTAAGGAGCTTACCAGGTCCAAGAACCTTTTCCTGGTAGATGGAGCAGAGGACGGTCAGAATGTTCCATTTGAGCCGCTTCTGCAGCCGGAGAGGGATCTGGATGTGGTATTCGGCTTCGATTTTTCTGCTGATATTGAGAACTGGCCGTCCGGCGATACCCTTAAAAGGACGTACAACAAGTTTCGGATCACAAGTTCTCTTTATGAGAATAACCACATCCGATTTCCATACGTGCCTACAGAGGGCTTCGAAGGCAATATTTTATTTCTGGGATGCGACGTGAAGAAGGACTATCCTCTCCCAGTAAGCGAGCAGATGGAATATAATGCCGGCAATTATACACCGCCGCTAGTTGTGTATATTCCGAATCGGCAGTATAATATTGAAGCAAACACCTCTACCCTACAACTTCTGTATAACCATACATTTATGTCACAGATGATTGAACATGGATACTCACTAGCGACACAAGGCAACAATACTTCTACAGAACTTGAAGGTCTGCCATGGGATCAATGCATAGCTTGTGCCATTACCAAGCGCGCACTCGAACGGACAAAAACCATGACACCCAGTATATGCTCTCAGTGCTACCAGAAATATTGTTACCGTACCAATAGGCTTTTGATTCCTCCCCCCGCCGAAGATCTGATCTGATCTGATAAGATTAGGTTTGAGGGGTTTGCGGTAGGCTCCAAACCCTGCATATCGACCTATCAATTGAGCACGTTTTCGTTAAAAAAACCGCACACACAAATTACTAGGCTAGATTTATTACACATACAATACAGTTATATCCATTACCCCTGAGAATGTCCCTTTGGCGCGTGTTTCAGGAGAAAATAGAGTCGAGAAAGACATAGAGTCACTCAAACAGTGAACAAAAAAAAAATGTAACAAAGTTACACCAAAATGAGAAAGAAAGGGTGTACGTTTAGTCCTTAGCATCGATCTGCTGCTGAGGAACGCCGTCCGAGTCGCTGGCGATAAATTCCACGTCACCCATTTTGGAGACGTCGAAACCATGGCTGGAGAGATACTCGCGGAAACGCATATCCTCGTCATTTACAGAGTCCTGAGTTAGAGGAGGCAGCAGGAACAAGGCCAAACAGGCTGAGAATAGACAGAGCGCAGACGAGATATAAAACGGGGCCCGGTCACCACCGAGGTTATTGACGATAATGGGGAACACCTTTGTTCCCACGAAAGCACCGATCTTACCAGTTGCAGCAGCAATGCCGTAGTACTGGCCTCTGATTGCCGTGGACGATGTTTTGGAGGCAATCAAGCCGATCTGGTCGCCAGGGCCGAACTCTCCCAAACTCAGGAAGAGGCCGAACACAACCACGAACGCTGCAATATGTTGTGAGAGTTCAGTATACAGGCCGGCCATGATGAAGCCAATGATTCCCTGCAGACTCACGCCAATCACGAGACATAGGCGGGGTCCGATCCAGTCGGCTGCAAAAGCACCAAGGAACGAGCCCGGGATGTAGAACAAGTTGAGGACAACGTTCCAGCCGAAGGTCTTGTAGAGGTTTCCGTCGGGAATGATGACTTTAAGGATCGTGGAGGAGTAGATGCCGAAAGAGTAGGTGAGGAAGTCATAGATGAACCAGATCAAGGCGACAATCATCAGACGGGGGCCATAAAACTTGATTGTCAGCAGGTACGGGATGCGGACATGTTTCATGTTGTGCTTTTTGAATTGCTTGTTTTCCTTGAACTTTGTACGCAGGATCAGGAGTCCGAAAGGAGGAATGGCACCGAGACCTAAAGTCAATCGCCATACAGGAGTCAAATGGTCGGAACGACAGATCCACAGCAGCACCAAGGGCACGAAAGCCGATACTACGAACCCGGTGTCGATCATGAAGTTAGTGAACAGCACGAACCATCGATTACGTTTGCCTCTGGCCAATACCACGCTTGCTTCGGCACAGGCCACCGACCCAGCGGGGTATTCACCACCAATGCCGATACCCAAAAAGAACCGGTATGCCGTAAGAGCGGCAAACATGCCGTAGATGGATCCTCCGGCACCCCAAGACCCTGCGGCGAGGACTGAGAAGACTATCAGAATGATGGTGGAGATGATCATACCGATTTTACGAGAATGGTAATCGGCCACGTAACCGAAAGCGAGTTGACCTACTACAGTTCCCACAAAGGCAATGGAGGCCACATTAGATTGAGCGGTTGAGTTTGCGTACTGATCCGGGTATAGAATAGCCAGCATGGTTCCCACTGTACCTACGGAGTTATTGACATAACCGTCTGAAAACAACCCCGCACCGGCAGCGATTATGGTCCAATATTTATTAAGTCCCGTTGTGATTTCAGGCACCTCTTCATCTGATAACATGGTGGTTTGTCTCTTCTCTTCATCTTCGGATCGGTCACTAATCTCGTCCCTAATACTACCCGATGAGGAAGAAGATTCTGCATCTTTCCAGCAGATTTCATCGCGGATCATCTGAGACCATCTACTGATCACAGTCATTATTATTATTTGTTTTTTGACTTTCTACTGGACAGATTATATGCGGTTGCAAAGCTGTTAATTGTGGATTGAGTTTCAATCAAAAACACAAAACGTTAATCCAAACTGAAGAGGGAGGGTGGACTTGCAGTTGCCCTATATATACTGAGGCTCAGATTTTTTTCGGATGCCGTACAAGTTTCCAAATTTCTCTGCAAATCTTATCGCAAGTGACTGAAAAGTCACTTTGCACGTGCAAATCTCTCCCCCGCACTGTCTGTGGCGCTCTGCATTTATGGAATACGAAACCCTTGCCTTTGCTGATATTTATTAAGGGCTTTCATAGGCTGAAAAGCAATCGAATCCTTAATGATGTGAGCAAATCTTCGTCATTTCGTACGAGGTGGTCTGAGATTTACCCACGGCGCATTGCATTGCGTCATGCACTTGCCATCGCCTAGCGGTCGCCGACGGTTGCCGTTGCTGATGGTTTGAAGAGATTAATCTAGTCATGACTATGTAGATAAGGGTTTAAATAAGAATAAGTTAGATTTTGGGTTTTGATTCAAGCGACTTGGACCTTTTTGCGTTTCATTAAAGTGGAATCGGCTGGTGAACTTGGCGAAGTTCTTCCTCGAAGATGTGAAGATGTGACTTTGATTGGATCTTCTTCATTACCATACTTGTAATTTGCAGATCCTAAAGGATCTTCATATTCATCTTCATCTGGACTATCATCAGTAGCAGTACCAGAAGATGATATTAATGGATCTTCTTCATTTTCCTCCACTTCTTTGATGGGACCAAAGGTTCCTGTTAACGATTCTTCACTTCTATATCGGGACAAAACTCTTGGTGATGATGCTAATGGAGTGGATGTAGGTGTAACACCAAAGTAACCATCTTCATCTTCATATAAAAGTAGACTTGGATGATTGGATAGATTTGAAGTGGACTTATTACTACCACCACCAGAGGAGATGGTTGAGGAGGTGGTAGTGCCAACAAATAGATTGTCATGTAATAAATAATTCTGGGTTTCAGGTTGATTGACTTCAAATTGAGGGGATTCAATCGGTTGAGGTGGTGGTAAAGATGGTGGTGCAGTAGTGACGGTCATTTTCCGTCTTGCAGATGGAGGAGGGGTAAGAGGAATCACTGCTTGTACGACCAGCGAACAAGCACCCACCACCAACCCTGCCATGATTCCCATTGCACTTGCGAGAATGGTGAAATAGAAAATAGGAATGATTGTAGTTTCATAAAGCCTTAAAAAAACCCTCCAAACAGTAAATATTGGCCATAACAATGTTAAGGATGCCAATCTCGCAATGATCAACCATACCCCTCCAATTGTGGTTCCAACCACCTTTAAAAGAGTATATAGAAATCGATAAACAACCGATAACGTCCATATAGAAGCCTGATATCCCATCATACTAATCCATTGTACTTGGGTTGACAAAATCGCTTGTCTAGAACCTAATGGTTCCGCTGCTGCTGCCGCCCCTGCCGCTCCTGCTGCTGCACCCACCAATACGCCTACTTGAGACATCAAATACAAAACAGATTTCACAAGAAAACAAATGATAATTCCAAAATGATTATAATCAAGAAATCATAGAATTCTAATGGGGGGAGGTGTGGAGAGATTTTAACAATAAAAAAGTGGTGAAGAAAGGGAAAGAAATGGAAAAATCCACGCCCCTCCATTCAAATTTATATTCATCACTACAACATTACATTAACATTGAAGTTGTTTATTATCGACCTATCATTATTATTATTTTCATTGGAATCTATATAACAAACACCCTTTCCCTGGATTCTCTTTCTTTCTCTGTCATATCTGATATTCTGTTCAATATGCACTCATTCATAAATGATTAGCAATCCAAAATTGCTTATCTATTGAAAACCCTGTTTGCATCGCAAGTTGTTCCGAACAAGATCAACAAGTTTAATTTCTGTTCTGGGGTACAAAAATCTGCTTAATGCCGCTATCTGTTGGCTGCTGCCGCTGCTTCTGCTACAAAATCGCCTCAGATACCATGACATGTCGTAAAAACAAAACTCTAAAACCCAATCTAAGTCAAATATCTAATAGATAAGATCGATTGCTAAAGTTATTCCCGATTCAGAGTTCTAATTCCACGTCATTTCATATCAATATTCTCGGATCTAATGCGTAACTCTTAACCGATAATCTAATGATTGTCCGGAGATTCCAAACCTCCGTTCTTGTTTTAGCTTATCTTTCAATTAAAGTCGGTTGATGCCCATATAAACCCAAACCACCAATTTATATATAAATTTCATAATAAAGGTGATTTGCTACGAAACTGGAATAATATTGTCGCTGTAATATTATAAATAATGAATCTCTTTGGTACTAGACAAGTCAAAGCGGTTTTTTAGCCTTGTAGGTCATTAGTGATCATAGATCAGCAAACAGCACTCATAGATTATGGAATATGGATATCGCTTCGATAGTGAACAAATAATTATAAACTTTATAGCTTATTTCTCGTCCTTGCGGGATAATTGCCCAAGATTAACAAGGCCTGGGTTGTCAAATTTTTGTCTCGGCATAAGGTATCAAATCTTGGGCGAAAATCTCGCAACTATTATAAAAGAAACACGAATCACCCAAATTAATCTATACTTTAAATTTTATTTTCAAATGTCTTCTTCTGATTCCTGTGGATGCAATTGCTGTGCTCAATGTTCTCCTGCTCAGTGCTCATGCGCTAAGAACGAGTGCAAATGCTCAAGCTGCAAATAATTTAATCCCAGTTGTGGATTAAATTAAACGTTTATTTCTTTTCTCCTCGACTGGTAAGTGTTCTATAGTAAAAGCGAGAGTGTGTTTTTACTCGTGAAAGCTAATTGAATCTAGAACTGTCTTAGTCTTGTACTTAAAAATATAATTCAGTCAAGTTAGTTAATGTTATCAATTATCTACTATATTTATTCACAGTATCAAAGAGTTATTTCTGTCTGAGCAGCAACTAGTTTTGCCGTAATCATGCTAAGCATTTTCTGGCTCTTGAGGTTCTCGCACTACCATGGGTACGAACTTTGTTTCTCGTCGGGACAGGAAGTATTGGCCAAGCAACAGAGAAGCACTAATAAATTCCATAGATACGGCCATGAGATATTCCTTAAGGATGAATGATGCAGTAAGGCCCTCCGCAGAGTAATTATTAATATCAAAGTAATTGAATGACAAAATCACAGCAGACAAAATTCCGTAAACGCCACGCACAATCAACAGCGGCCATGCAATTAAAACTGCAATAATCATGGCTCCTCGGACCTTCTGAACATGGTAGGCATACACAGCTAGCATGCCCTGGATAATCGTTTGGAGCAAGAACACTGCTTGCCCCACACACCTCATAATCTTCGCAGCATGGATAGCCGAGGAAGTTGAGAACTCGGCGGCAGAGACGCCTGCAGTTAGACTGCCTCCAGCAATTAAAATAACGTTTGCAGGAATTAGAGCCAAGTGGAAAAGACCAGAAGGGGATTTCATTCGACCCAGTCTTTTCTGCCAGAAGGACACTGGCTTAGTCTCCTCTTCGCCGCAGCCCGCGAGAAGAAAGCTATAGCCAAGCTTATCTTTCTGAGCTGTAACAATGAAATGAAAGGATGCTAGCACCAGAGTGAAGTATCCTTCGGCTCCCAGGACAAGATAAGCAATAAGCCAGGCATAGTTGGTATTATGAACTGAAAAAACGACACCGCAGACTTCAGCACCTATTCGGAACAATGCAAAGAACCACAACGTCGTATAATTGGTCTTCCAGCCCTTAACCCTAAGGATAAAGCAGGAACAGACATACAATAGCACATAAAGTACCAAAAAAATTGAAGTCGCTATTCCAGATGAAGTATCGCTGAAACCCATATTAAATCAAATTCGATTTCTTATACAGCACATATCGAGACAAGTTATCATCTTATATATCTCTTCGTGCCAAGCAAAACCCATATGCTCCATTGCGTTGACCGGCGGAGAAGGTGGGGATCGACACTCGGCGCGGGCCAGGAACGCGGCTGAGCACACCAAAATCAATGTCAGAATCAACCCTGTCGTGAGGCCGACCGCCTACCCAAAGGCTGAGGCGAATTGCATTATCCAAACCGGAGATGATCGGGTGATCTACTAGAGCACAGCTTCGTTAATGACATTTGCGGCATGCAGAACTGGTCACTACTCGTCGGAGAAACTCCAACCCCGAGCATGTCAATTAATTCGATCATAAGGCGCAGGAGAAAGCTTGGCCTCTTAACCTTCAATGCGTTTTTTTGGTTTTTCTGACAATGACTTGTGGAGATCCATTGTAGTCAAGTATTTCTCTCTTCAATAAAGTCATCAAACCAAGAGTCCAAACTGACGAATCGGCCTTTTCTGCTTCGGAAACTGGGTTCCAGCATTGCATAACGTCGCTCATTATCTTGTCGAATCCAAAGAGTTAAAGCACGGAGACGCAATAGTGATTTCATATTCCTGGTGTGCTCCTCCTCGTAACGTGGTAATATTTCCTGCACTCTTCTCAAGTTCACTTCATATGGCACGGTGCTGTCGTACTCAAGGTTATTCGAGACCATTGTCTTCTTTACAGCTAATTCAAATTTTTCATCGGATACATCAATCAGCTCAGTCAGCTCTTTCGTTAACTCGACGAAATGCTTATTTAACTTCAACGCATCCTGTTTGGCATACCATAAAATGTATGCCCCCTGCCAACTTGGCGGTTCGAACAGATAGGCATTCTTAGGCCCGAACAGATCCTCTTCATCAATTTCCATTGATGCGTAATAATTGATTTATCGGTATCCTTTTTCTCCAACCTTTGGATCTTTTTTACCTGCCTTCAGAAGGAGAAAAGTGGTGATGTTCGGCCGCCGAAAGATATTCATAAAAGCGGCCAGGAATCAACCTCACGAGTATCTCATCTCAACTCATATACTCACGTGAAGGTCTATACTCCACGGATCATTGCCGATCATCTCATCTTTGCAGATTTTATCTTCCATTCGTTCCATTTGTTTCTGGATCATTCTACTCATTACCAATTATCCACTTTCCTGCGCAAAATAGTATATATGACCGGGGACCCCAGACTGATATTATTTCTCATCTTCAGTATATCTATAACAGTTATAACAGCAACGACAATAGTAGCGTCAGATGAGAGGCACGACAGAAACACTGCTATGCTTGTTGGAGTCATCGTTCTTGGCTTATGCTACTCTAGTACCATTCGAGGAGAAGCATACAGATCTGGTTAATATTGGATTAACGGATGATATAAGCTTATATAAACGTGGAGACTGGTCTAAGGACGAGGCGCGGCTGTGTCGATATTCTTCTTAGCCGCGATAATGGCATACGCAGCTGGTGGCAGTGCGTCTAGTAGTGGCCGGGGTTCGATAACAGATAAGAGGAGTATCACCGGGGGATATGCTACCCATATAGGTGACTACCTGAACTCTACTTACGGGTTCTAGATGACCACGGAATTTAATGGTGAACCGGTTAACTGGCTATCAATAGAAGATACTCAACAACTGGTGACAGGCACCGTGCTAAATAAGTACACTATGAATGAGGGTGGACAAAAATGAAGAAACACCAAAGGCTCTCCCCGAAGCGAGCTGGTCACAAAGGCCAGCATTAAATTTAAAACACTTTCAGGTTGAGCAAAAATAGCGGACTAGTGAACCCCGGTTGAGTAAACGAATAGCGTGAACAAGCCGCGCGAGTCGTAACCCCCGGCCTTCATTGACCTCAGTGAAGACACTCTGCCACCCATCCCGGGAAGCAGACGGAGGCAGAACCTGAGCACGTAAATTAGAGCTTACCGAACAATTCACAAAAGTATGCGTGGATGTAACGACCTCTTTGCGACAGAGGGCACATTTGGCCCCTCTAAAAACCATGTAACGCGAAGATATGACTCCGGCCACCGACCCACACAAGGGAGCCGGTGAAGAAACAGAGGTGAGGCGTATAACAGGATCTTTGCGTCGAATGGCCTGAGGTTTCGGCCAAAACGTTGCAAAAAACTGTTGCGGATGGGACCCCGTCCAAGGATGGCCCTCGGAGTGTCACATCTGATAAGCCCGCTCCAGCATGTCCAAACTTCAGCGAGACTAGGAGGAAGAGTGAAGAAACGACCGATCTTGGCTATCTCAGCCGTATGATGTGCGGCGCATCGTGCGGCTTAATAATGTCTCTGAAATAAGTTGGGATTTCCAATTTTTCAACAAAAATCGGCAATAGTTTAGTGGCTAGAATTTCCGCCTGTCAGTTTTCTCTGAGAACAGCGCGCGGGGGACCGGGGTTCAATTCCCCGTTGCCGAGCATTTTTTTTGCAATATTTTTAATCAGGATGTTGATAATATCATGAATCAATTAGCATTATGTACATAGAGAACTTGTATGTTTCAACCAAAACCTGCCCATTCGATACTGTAAACTTTCTCAGTTCCAGATTCTGGTTCCTCAGCGCCGACGACCCAACACTTTTTCACGGCTGTTCCAAGTCTACCGCCTCCTACTATATCTAGAACGTTGAAATGCTGGTCCCAGTCGTAACCAATGACAATGTAATGGGAATGATATCTCAGCGGGTCTCCTGGGTATGCGAGAAATTGGCCGCCAAACCGTAAGCCTGGTGACAGGTAGTAGCCCTTATTTTGTAGCTCTTTATATATCTTGTAGGAAGCGTCTGACGGACGATCATATTCAGGTGATATGGCTGAGGGCTTTGAGAACTGTGATCGGAATAGATCATAGGAGGGTAGAGTGTCAGTGGTAGTGTCGGTCGGTATAGAGTATGTAACGCCAGCTTTCAGAGAAATTGACATTGCGGCAAGAGCTTTATCCTTGTCCAGCTCATCCTCACTTAGCGGTACACCGGTGGCTTTGCTCTTTTTCTCAAGAGCGGCGATTCGTTTCCTCCATGCATGGTTCTTATACTCTTCGATCTGCTTTTCTTCGTCCTGTATCCTTCGCTCATACATGGCCCGAATATTGGCCTCATTCAGCGAGTTGACGGCCTGCTCATGTGCAGCGGCATCATCGACCAGATATGCTACTTTAAGATCCTCTACAAGATACCGGATGTCTTCAGCCATTAACTGCAAGGGCAAGCCCATAAACACATTCTGTTGAGGAATCTGAGGCAAGATGCCAATCAAAGTACCACATATGTGATATCTCTCTCGTAAAACCTTGATTGTCTCAATGTCAAATATAAGACCCTTGCCAGCCACTACCTGGATTGGAATTCGATCATCCATGGCCTGCGGAGAAGATTGGAAAATGTTCGAAGTTGAACCAAAAAAATATTTATCATTCGAATCACTCTTTCGACAATAAAAGAATTGTAAAATAAAACCAAAAATAACAGACTACTTTCAATACCTCATCTTAAGCTTTCATTTGAAGGAATTAAAGTACGAAATAATGCGGCGTTTAAGTGATGAAGCGGCTGACGCCGAGTTTAGCGATCGGCGCACGTGCGGCTTGAGCCGCACATCTTCGATAAGAATAATTGAGTGTAGAATTTGGACTATATTCGCGTATGTACAGATCCGTAGACTGTTTCCAGGATCATTTGAACCACCAGATAAAGTATTTTGCCCATTTGGGTTCAACAATGACGATATCTCCGTCCACCAGCACTGAGCTATCCTGGAGGTTTCGGAGAGTGCCATGGGCCTTTACTTTCCTGCCCTTGACTTCTGTGACGTGAGCTTCCAGAACAATGTAGGAGTTTGCAGGGACTGGGGAGCGGTAATCAAGGTCAAGAGAGGCGGTGACTCCGTAATGGTTTGGTAAAGATGGAAACGTGCATCGAGTAAGACCTTCATCCATGAGGGTGGCGATGAATCCACCATGGACTATTCCTTTATGGCCATTGAGTTTATCACCGACGTGATAGAACACAACAAGTTGTTGACCATCTTGCCGTGCAAAAATTAAAGGTTCATTAGTTAAAAGACCTTTCCCGGATAAAAGCCCTGATGTAACAAGTGCTTCACGATGGTGTTCAGGAACGTCGTCATAATACCATGATTCTACGAATTTGGGGTCTTTCCTCAACTTCTGAACTAATGGATGGGCATGTAGATATCTCAATTCCTCTGAATCTTCAAGAAGCTTTGTCTTTTGCCTTAATGCAGGCTTCTGTCGATACTGAGAGTCGCATTTGCGTCCTATTGAGTACCCCACACCGAATAACAGACCACCAATAAATAAAGTCTTTAGCTTCGACCTCCTTCTAGGTTGTAGACTACGTGATCTACAGGAAAATGATCTTTTCAAAGTACTGGAAATAGTATTTGCCACCGGTCTTCGAAGTCCTAACATTGCATATATCTTGTGGGTTGGTGATGATAAAGTTCCCAACCTTCTCTATTACCGATCACAGAACTATAATGTCACAGGTGATTGTGGCTTATGAGGCGAGACAGGTGAGGGTCAAATGTACACCTGGTACATTGTTAAAGGAGATTAAAAGTAAAGCTTGCACAGTTTTACAGTTGGATCCCGAGTCATTTGAGCTCAGGTAAGTATATCTCGGTGGCACATGGGACTAAATGGCTAATACATGGATTGTGAAGTCGTAATAAAACATATTTAAACCCAGGATTACCGTTTCGACTTAGTAATCTGGTGTCGAATTCCAAATTGGATTTGGTTCCTGCTCGAAAAATTGTCGGTACAAAAGCAATCAAAGTGAAAGCGGTGATAGTTGATCTACCGCCCGAGCTCGATGTGAAGATGATGGGGGAATTTCCTAGCTCTACTACGATATTTAGCATACTTCAACAATTTGAGCGAGATCAAAGTGTGGTGCTGACTCACAAGGCCGGCTTGTTGGAGAATCAAGACCCCCCAGACCCCCGACTTTGGTACTTGATCCCCACTGTTCATATGTTTAACAAGTTTCTTGAAACATTACCTGAATTAGACCAATCACTCGAGTCCTTGGGAATTGTCGATGGAAGCGTGCTGATGAGAATCAAGTTTGTAGGCTCAAATTTGCTCCTAGAAGACGCCCTGGAAATCCAAAAGGGATTCAAACAACTACTGCCTTCTCAGCCAGTAGCCATTAACCACAAGGAGGAGAAGATTACACCTTCACAAAGTGAAGTCTTGACACCTAGTAGCGAACTGACATCGAGCTTAGCAGACACTGAAAGCAGTTTCGAAACACCACCCGCAACCCCTGCAGTGGCAAATGACGGTGAGATTGAGCGCCGTGTACAAGCATACGTCCCGGATGAGACGCCAAGAACCATAGAAAGTGCTGATTCAGATGATCCAGCAATGAATGCATCGCAGTTCAGACATTACCGGGCTCAGATCAACGCCATGAGCAACCCCAACGCTGATAAGCCACTAATGACAAGAGCATTAAGGGAGGCTGCCGACAGGGAGCGGAAAGCCAAGATCACTCAATGTACGATCCGCATTAGGTTCCCTGACCAGTCTCACGTCGAAGCTACATTTAGTGCTACGGAAACTGTGCAGGATGTCTATAAGCTGGTGAGATCTTCTTTGCGAAACCCAGATGAGCAATTCACACTATTTATTACTCCTCCGCGGCAGGATTTTGTGGAGAATGAATCGCAGCTTGTTCAGGACTGTGGTTTTGGGGCCCGTGTGCTGATGTTTTTTGAATTGATAGACTCCATCCACAATGACAGTCCAGTTCTCAAGCCATCGTTACTGGCATCTGCCAAACCTATCTCAGAATCCCCTAGCATCAAACTGGATCAAGAGATTAATGATACTCCAGAAAGCTCGACCCCAGCGCCTACAGCAGCTAAACCAAAGACGTTTGGCAAGCCCAAATGGATGAAACTCAGCAAATAAAGGGCATTTCATATAGAGATATATATACATATATTACATTTTAATTCGTTAATTATCATCTGAATGCGACTGCGGGCCCAGGAGAGAGGGACTGGAAGGCGCAAACTCATCACGTAGTCGGGCACCCTCGGCTATGTTATTGGAGAAGTCGAGATTCATAATACTTCCAATCTGGAGACACAAATCAGTCCAGGCGACCGTCTTGCCTGGAATGGGCGTGCCCTGATCCAAGAAGAGCTCATTCTTTTCTGGCTTGGCAAACACAAACGTAGATGCCTTGCGCTTCTTCTTATCTGCTAGCTGCAACAAGCCGAGAGCCAGTGGGCTTGGGATCTTGATGTTATTCACAGTTTCCAAGTAGCACAGAACACCACAGAGCGCCTCGTAGTCACCAGCAAGCAGGAATGTCTGCATCGAGTACTCGTAGACATTGATCGAGGGCCTGAACTTGGGACTTCGAATCATCTTCCCGAAAAAGGCTCGCAAGTCTGGAGCCACTAGCTTATTGACAGCATCTGACCGGTAGAAATCACGGAATATAAGCCATAGAGTTCGGTAGTTGATGTGTGACATTTCGAACGCGGGCTCTGCAAGTGCTCGCTGATAAAGATCGAGTATCTTTTCGAAATTCTTGTGTCGATAGTAATAGAACATAAGAGTGTTGAATGATGCGACATTGTGAGAGACACCAGCATCAAGCATGCGGGAGACCATGGCGCGTACAAACTCATCATCATTGCGACGAGCGCCATATTGAATAAATAATGCATAGAGACTAGCGGTTGGCTTGGGATACACCTTGCGATTCTCTTCGGATTCCATGCGATTCAGCATAACGGTAGCAATTTCGATCTTACCCTTGGCCAACAGGGCCTTTATTAGGACATGTGCATGCTGTTGATTAATTGCGATTCCCTTATTGATCATTGCATCGACCACCATAACGGCAGTGTCGTAAAGCTCGAGTCCTGCCAATCCTCGTAGCCAAGTTTCATAAAACTTGGGATCTTCTAGAACCTCAGGATGCGTGGCAATGATCTTCGTAATAATGACAGTGAGGGCCTTATTCTTCTCTATTCTAGCCCGTCTGGGGCGCTGAGGCCCGGCTGCTGTGGGCGAATACTCCACCAAGCGCCTGGTGGTAGAGTCTAGGATCTTCAGCGTGGACTGTAGAGGAACCTCGACTCCAAGGGATCGCATATCTTCTATTGTTTGCGCCGACTTTTCCCAGTATCCATTCTGCAGAAACGCTTCAAGCGCAATCTCCAGGTCGTGTGCTGAAGTGACTTTTCTTGAGTTAAAAATCTTGGTTGCTTCAGCAGGGTCAATCTGCTGAATCTCCTTTGGTCCTTCGTCTACGCCGAGTTTGCCAGCATTTTGAACGATCAGGCGCATAAGTTCATCATACCATCGGTTGACTGCGTCAGTCTGGTGTGATGCTGTGTAAGCTTTCAGAAACCCTGTGATGACTCGAGGAGAAACATAGCTAAACCTCTGAATCATATCGTTTGCTAGTTGTTCGGCACGGACGAGATTCTTGGCCTGTTGATAATATAGGATCCCAACCTCCGGCCAGTATATAGAGTCCTTTACGTCAGGTTTTTCTCGCCGAGATTTCCAGATCTCGATTGCTTTGAAGGTATTACCGTACGAGGCCAAAGCGTCTAGATACTCCACCTCATTAAAAGGGTCTAATCGTACAGTCTTGTAGGAGTATAGAATATCACCTACAAGTTTAATGCATGCCGATCTACGCTTTTGTGAGGGAAGCATTTTGGCCAATTCAAACAATTCGCCCAATGTATCATAGGGAGGCTCCTCTCCGGCACTCATTTTGATTTTTGAAAAGTCCTGGACGGTTTTCCAGAGCTGTTTGTGAAATATGGTGGGATTTTCTCTCACCTGCAGTTGTTTCATCATAAAGTTGATTGCTTCGGCAGCGAATTTGTACTCTGAGGCATTCTGACTAGGAACTGACTGCTGTAGGTCATCATCGAACACACCACGCCTATCTTTAGGTATGTCGACGATCTGATCTTGTTCCTCAAGCAGAGTCTTAAGTCGAGTTCTCTGTTCACGGTTAAGTTTGGGAAGAATCTTGGTAATATCATCTTGACTCAAATCAACAGGACCAGGTCTAACATCCTTTTTCCTCTTTTGTTTAGTCCTGGTCATTACATTGATTCTCTTCACAGTTGGAGCATTGGGATCGACCTTGATCTTGACATGTTTCCGTTTCATACGTAGAAACCGACGCGATTCAACAAGACCCCCATATATTAAAGAGAACTTGGGCCCCGACAATAAAGTAGTCGAGCCTACAATCTTAAGCATTCACGGTGTCTATTTGGTATATCGAAAGGCTCAAAAATAATTTAATTTGGCAGTTTTGGGACAGATCGACGCAGGTCCTCCGACTCCGACGAGCTGAGCATTTAAACAATTCATTCATTAATTATATAATAATTAAAGTTAAGGAATTAACGCTTGGGATTCTTTGAGGACTTTCCAGGTTTACGACCTTCAAAGCCTGCTCTTTTTTTCTGGGGTTTTTGTTTTTGTTTATTGCCTTTGACACCTTTCATTTCACGTCGATGAGCAAGATTATCTTCCCGTTTCTGTTGTCGAGCTTGAATTCCTTTGGCAACATTTTCTTTTCGTTCTTGCCATTCCTTTTCACTCTTCTTTTTCTTTTTACCTTGAATCTTGATGGATTTCTTAAGCATCCGCTCATCATCTCGGACCTTCTCACCCTCTGCCTGCAGAATCGCCTTACTCCATTTAGACTTTTCGGCTATTGATTTCTGCTTATCTTGATCTAAAGAGGCGATCTTGGCCCGTTTGGCTTCCATATGTTTCAATTGCCCTGCAACATCCCGTGACTTTTGCTTCTTATCCTCCTTGAGATCCTTCAGATCAGCAGTGGCCTTCTGTCCATCTTTAAACACCACTTGACTGAACAAAACTCCATTTTGACCGTCATCCTTATCATCAATCTCCATCTCATCATCATTATTTAATGCTGCTGCTGCTATTGTTGTATCTTCTTCTTCATCACGCTTCCGTTTTAGCAGTTTCTTGGCTTTTTGAGCTTCTTGTCGTTGTCTTCGTGCCTCAAGAATCGCTTCTCGATTCGAAGGTGCTCCATTTCCTGTTCCAGGAGCCTTTCTCTTTTCTCGTAGATCATTGATTTTCTTAGTCAACCGATCTCGTAATTCTTGAATTCCTTCTGCATTCTTGATCTTTTTATTAGGAGTAATATCCTCCTCTTTCTTAATTGATTCTTCAACTACTGGAGGAGTAGTAGAAGAAGAAGAAGAATTTACCTCGTTTCCTTCATCATCAAATGCAATATTTATATCATCCTCCTCATCACTTAAATCTTCTACACCATTTTTTTTCGGTGGTGCACTCTTGTTAGATGTACCATTAACCATCACCTTCTGTTTTTGTTTCTGCTGCTGCTGCTGCTGCTTGGATTCTATATCTTCGATTTCAACATCCGGTTGTTCTTTTTCATTTTCATCTTCCTCCTCCTCTTCACCACTACTATTGCTACTGCTGCTTGCAGAATCAATATCCTCGGTTTGTTTGCTTTTACTGACATCTAATGCACTTGATTTTGTATCAGGATCGAACTTTGCAAGTTTAGCATCCTTAGCCTCTTGTTTTGTTTGTTTTTTGCGATTCCACTGTGATTTGGTTTCCTCATCATAATAATATTTGGCGGGAATTAACGATAATAATCCATTAAATGCATCGGAATGGCTGGTTAACCGTTCCTCCAACGTTTTGCTCATGGTTGATGATGGTGGGTTGAATGAAAAAAAAAAAATTTAATAAAACGGCCTTGCATACAGTTGTGTCCCGTCCCGCACGCCTTTTAGGCAAAACCACCCAATCTCCTTGATTTCCATCTAACAAACAACCAACCAACCTGGGGCCATGTCTCAGCAACAACAGCAACACGAAAAGACTCTGTTTCTTCTGTCGTTACCGGTGAGTGCTGCTCCCAGTGGTGGAGATCCCCACACTCAATTGGACAAATGGCTCGTAGACAATTTGGGTGTAAGTCAGACAGATATCTCGCAGTTCGGGATCCCCAGCTTTAAGATCGGGACTCTCGACAATTTGGTGCAACAATCGGAGGAATTGGCCAAATTGGATGGTCAGTTTCAGTCCATGGTTGCCAAGAGCTCGGAAATCATCTCGGGAATCTATGATGGAAACAAAGCACAGATCTCTGCTGCAAAGCGAGTGGGCGATAAGTCGCCCGAAAAGTACCTGGCAACCTTCAGCTGGAATACTAGTAAGTATAGAGTAGACAAGCCCATTTCCGAGCTGGTGGACTCCATCACCAAGGAAACAGTGGCTCTGGATGCAGATGTGCGTGCCAGCTATAACGCCTACACCGTTGCCAAGTCGAACCTGTCATCAGTGGATCGAAAACAGACCGGCAACTTGTCAGTCAGATCACTTCATGACGTGGTTCGGCGCGAGCATTTCGTGCTCGAGAGCGAACATCTACGTACAGTGCTGATTGCCGTGCCGAAATCGGCCGTCAAAGAGTTCCATGCTACATACGAGACTTTAAGCCCAATGGTGGTGCCTCGAAGCGCTGGCGTCGTAGCAGAAGACTCGGAGTTCACACTGTTCAACGTCACGCTTTTCCAGAAATACGTGCCGGAGTTTGTGTCCAAGGCCCGCGAACACAAGTGGACGCCGCGAGAATTCAAGTACTCGGAGAATCTGGTGGCAGATCTCCGAAAAGAACAGGAGATAGCGGCCCAGAACGAACGCAAACTGTGGGGAGAGATTGTCCGTCTATCTAGAACCGCGTATAACGACATTTTCTCCGCATGGATCCATCTCAAGGCACTGCGAGTCTTCGTGGAAAGCGTTCTACGTTATGGCCTACCACCCAACTTTCTCACCAATATCATCACCCCACCATCTAGCCGGTCGCATGAGAAAAGTGAACATATTCTGCTTGACAAGTTTGGATACCTGGGCGGCAATGCATTTGAGAAGGACAAGAAGGGACGACTCAAGAACGATAGCGATCTCCACGAGTACGGAGCATTGGTCGAAGCTGATTACAAGCCATTCGTATTGTACCACATAGATTTAGTTTAGTGCCTCTTGGTAATGTTTGATCATGCCTTAGTTATTGCATGGGTTCGATTCTTGGTGCCGTAGTTCTGAGTATTTTGCCACCGCCAATAAAACCATGTCGAGATTGCGACGAGCTACACGGCGGTTTGTCCAGGACTACGAGAGTGATGAAGATAATGACGGGAAGCTATACGATGAACAAGGTGAATATGCTAGAGTGTATTGATTTGTTAGTTCAGCCTAACATTAGGCATGTAGAGCAGGAGGAATTGATACGTGACTTCGAACTCGAGGCGCTTAAGCAAGAGGAGACGTTCAAGGTTAGTTTCCACCAACACAGTCAAGATAGCTGTTATCTAATGCTCTCATAAGCTCACCTTCGTGGCCTTGATGCTGTTTCCAACCCCTTTCTTCGTGTTGATGCCCTACTGTCGGGCCAATGGATTGCTAGCCCTGCTTTCCCTCATCTCCATTGTGTCCTCGGCATATCTGCTGTACTACGTGCCCAAGCGCGCAGCGTCCAGCCTCAACGTGTATTTGCCACCCATGAGTGCCTTGATTGCTGTGTGCGTGGCCTTTTCGGGCTATCTGAAGCATCGGCCTTGGTGGTGGTCAGACTATATATGGATCTTGCCATTACTGACGTCTGCAACTAGCTATACTGTCAGGCACTGGCTGCTAGAGACTGATTTGGCACTAGACACTCTTAGATACTCCAGATATCCTCTCAAAGGCGCTTGAGTTCTATTAAAAGGTACCATCTACGCGTATTCAGTACTAATACTGTACTACATGATTAAGAGTACTTCGGATCATAATTAATAGAGGTGAGAATGGAAGTTATATATATGAGACTACTAAATTCTCTTAGATCTGGAAACTGCTAAGCGCTGCGGTAATATCGATAGTCGTTGGCAAGGCCCTGCTGTAAAAACACGGACGGAACATGCATTTATACGCTGAAATAAACAAGTTTTAAGTGAATTGAAAATCGTTTATTGTCTTTGTAATCATATAATATATGACAGCGTCATAACGTTATATTTAATTATCTAAAAACAGAAAAATTGACAATATGCAACGATCGCCATTTGCAGCGGAGATCATTTCAATACCGATTTCCGCGCAAAAACGTTTAATTTAATAGAATCTGACGATGGGCATCTGATCTCGTGCCAGAGTGCGCAACGATCTAGCTATAACTTTATATATATTTAGGCTTTGGCAGCATTCCGCCTAAACGCGAAGCGATTCCAAATAGAATGATTGGAGATTCCCTGATGAAAAGTACTTTTATTAAATAGCTAGGTGTGTGAAATGAAGGAAGAGAAACTCAAACTCATAATTTCCAGTAAGATTTTAAATGTTGATGGAAAGTATTGTGCCCACACGCAGTAAACCATGCTTTCAATGCTAATGGACCTTTCATAAAAGAACAAAGTATATCTCAGACAGTCTCAAGTATCATTTCGGTTACAACAGATATATAATTATAAGAGACTACAAATGCAATGAAACTAAATATACATGGAAGTCCATATACTCTGGACCAATCTCTGGTAATGGTCGTACATGACAACGGTAAAAGGAATTGGTGCGTACGGTGCGTGCGTGCAGACGCGCAGAAGAAGCATGAAAAACGCGTGTGAGAAAGCGTTTCGGGCGGCGCGCACACCAACGCCTGCCCAGTGCCAAAAACACACCTAAAAACGCCAGTAAAGGTAATCTAACTTTCGCTCCATAAAGTCCCGCCCGACCGACGCAGGATATTTTGGGTGGTGGTTTTGATTCTTTTGTTTGTTAGGTTATTTGTGTTTTGGAGGAGACAGTAAATGAATGGGGATCGGTCTTTGAGTAGGGCCAGCTTCACCAGTGAAGGGTCCTCCGCTACAACTGTAGGCAATGGAGGAGGAACCAATATTAAGGTGATTGCCCGGTTCCGACCTTCCAATAAAATGGAGGAAAGTGTACTAGGCAATACAATGGTGGTGAGTTTTGCATCGGAGGAGACTTGCATGGTGGAAACGAAGGACTTTAATGGTACCTTTACTTTCGACAGAGTGTTTGATACTCAATGTCATCAAGCTCATGTGTTTGAATATAGTTTACGACAAACTGTTGATGATCTTATGAAAGGTTATAATGGTACTGTGTTTGCTTATGGCCAAACTGGTTCTGGCAAATCGTACACTATGATGGGTCCAAGTATCGATGATCCCGATAAAAGAGGTGCTATTCCCCGCATCGTGGACCAGATATTCCAACAAATCCTCCAAAGCCCTGCCGATATTGAATATATGGTCCGTGTAAGTTATATGGAGATCTACATGGAAAGGATCCGAGACTTGCTCAACCCTCAAAACGACAATCTGCCCATTCATGAAGATAAAACTCGCGGTGTATACGTAAAAGGCCTACAAGAGGAATATGTCGCCAGTGCAACGGAGGTCTACGAAGTTATGCGCCAAGGTGATCGCATTCGCTCAGTAGCATCCACCAATATGAACCAAGAATCAAGCAGGTCTCACTCAATCTTTGCTATTGTTGTTTCTCAGAAAAATCTCACTACAGGATCTCAGAAAAGCGGGCAGCTCTTCCTGGTGGACCTGGCAGGGTCTGAAAAGGTCGGGAAAACTGGTGCGTCCGGTCAGACTCTGGAAGAAGCGAAGAAAATCAACAAGTCTCTGTCAGCATTGGGTAACGTTATAAACTCGTTGACTGATGGAAAATCAACCCATATTCCATACCGCGATTCAAAGTTGACTCGAATTCTACAAGAATCGTTAGGAGGAAACTCCAGAACTAGCTTGATTGTCAATTGCTCACCGTCCAGTTATAATGCCACCGAAACCCTCTCAACTTTACGGTTTGGTGTCCGAGCTAAGACCATCAAGAATAAGGCCAAGATCAATAGCGAAATCAGTCCTGCAGAACTCCGTCAAATGCTTCGCAAGGCCCAGACAGAGCTCTCGGTCAAGGTCGCCTACGTACAGAAACTCGAAAATGAGCTACTGTTATGGCGATCCGGTACTGCTCCCCAGAAAGCAGAATGGACCGACTTGACGACATTCCCAGGGTCGCCGCTACCACAACAGCGGCCGCCTAGTGGTATGGCTATACGAAGGATAAATACCAGTTTGTCCAACGGTATAAATAGCAAAAGGAATAGCGTTCAAGAATCGCTCGTGTCTCCGATGGATGATATTTCAGAGGATACATATTTGCAGCGGGAAAACGACCTACAGGATCAGATTGCTGAAAAGGAATCCATGATAGAGCGCCAGCAAGAGTTAATAGCTGAGCTTCAAAATCGCACTGGCGTGTCTGCCAAAGACGAGGAGCTGAAGGCACAGCTTGACAAGCTTGCTTATGAAAACAGAGACCTCGAGATGAGACTCACCACTGTACGGCAAGAAAATACACTCCTGGCCACGGAGCTCGATACTGCAAAGCAGAATGCGTTGGATATGCAAATTTCGTCTGTCAAGTTTTCTTCTGATGAAACTATTGTTGGCGACGACGATACTTCAGACAGTCTTCGAATGCTGAAGAAAAAGCGAAAGATGACACAAATTTTTGGCAGTCTCTTCTTGTCCGAGAGGAGAAAACTGTTGCAAGAGTCACTCCTACTGTTGGATGGCATGCTGCCAGCCAAGGTTGGCAATGAAAGCGAAGACGACGGTGGAGCGACGTTGGAAATTAATGAGGAACTAGAAAGGTTACGAGATTTATTGATGAGTGCATATGAGGAGCCGGAAGAAATGAATGGTGTGGTGCGTCAAGAAAGCTATTTTAAAGAGCTGTTGCGCGAGGGCGATTTACGATTTAAAGAACTGGCAAATGGAGATCCTGCTCAAGCCAGTCTTGATGAACTGTATGGTGCTCGAATACAGGCGAATGACGAAACTATTGCCCAGCTCATGACTGAAATCGACCGTCTTTGTAAAGATAACAGCACGTTGAAGAATACAGTGGAGGAACTGCGGTCCATCCAGGACCAAACGTCGTCATTATCTTCGAAGCGATCTAGCATAACGGCCGTGGATCAGATACAGTCTATGCAATTACACATTTCGCAGTTTGAGGCTATGAAAAAGTCACTGATGCGCGACTTGCAAGACCGTTGCGAACGAATAGTGGAACTGGAGATCTCGCTTGATCAAGCTCGTGACCAGTACAATCTAGCACTTCGCAATAGTAACAACAAGCAGCAGCAAAAGAAGATGGCATTGTTACAGCGCAATCTCGAGCAACTGACTCAAGTACAGCGGCAGCTGGTAGATCAAAATACCGCTTTGAAAAAGGAAGTTGCAATGTCGCAAAAGTTTCTTGACTCGCGTAACGAACGCATACGAGATTTGGAAGATTCGTTGCATGAGAGCCAGCAGACCCTGGCCCGTGAGCAGGAGGGGTTTGAAGCCAAATTGGGGTTCTTGCGGGATAGGATGGATGATGTACGTCGTAATGGGGCTGTTCCTACTGCCAGTCTAGGACTGAAGATTGTTAAGCCGTTACGGGGAGGAGGTGGAGTGACTGTCGATGATGGCAGTGGTTCACCCAAGTCTCATCACCATAAGGAAGGGGGGTTATGGAATAGAATAAATCAGTATGTTGGTTCATGATTAGCGTACAAAACAAATGAAGTTCAATGATTACAGTTTTCGCACAATTGAGAAAAACACTCGAATGCGCAAGATACAATTAAATAATAGTGGTAGAACACGAACAGTAAAACAAAAAATGATTCCTAGTCAAAGGCTGATTCACCAGCCTTGAGGGAAAGTAAAGACCTCACATCAACGGAATAACGTAAAGCATGCAAAAATGGTACAAGATGCAGCAGGCTATGATCGGTAGGATCACTAATCCAACCTTCGATTCCAATGGCATTCTCCTGCTGAAGAGAATAGCTGACAGGGGAGTTGTCTATGATAATGACCCGAGAAAGGTCTGCCTCAACCTTTGTAAGGTCCTTGATATAGCCAGAGGGTGAGCTGGTACAATGTTGTCGGTATAGTCTTTGGCTAAAGTATTTGCGTTCTCGTTCCAGCCAGTCGATCATTGGGTCTGCGTAAGCCTGGACTGATGCTGTGAATACAACCAGATGATACCAATTGGAGACCTTTTGCAAGAAATCGTCGCAGAAAGGTCTTTTATTGACAAAATACAAAGTGGCCAGTTGATTATCGAGTTTAACCTCCACCATCTGGGTAGCACTAAACCGACTTCCACGTGACAAGGAATGGATCAAAGTTTCATCGAGGTCCAAGACCAAAGTCTTCTTCATAATCCGAGAACTAAGTAAAGGTCTTGGGGGCAAAAGCCGGGGTTGTTTTAACCCGGCCGTTGATGAACCTTTTTTATGAGTATTATAAGTAGGACTTTGAAGTTTCCGTAATGATTTGATATTTTCAGGTTGTTGTTCATCTTCTTGATAAGGATTTGAGGTTACAGTTCGACGATTTGACCAGATCGAGCCTCCATCACTATCGAACCTTCGGATAGGAATTAGAATCGTCAATAATCGTCGAATAAGGGAGAATATCACATTTAATCGGGATTCCTTGACAATCACCACCTCTGGGGTAGATTCTCGGTATTCATCATCATCAAAATAGGAACTTTCCGAACCATGTTCCTTGATAGGCTCTAGATCTGGAGTTTGAGGAGGAGTATGACCGATAACACGATCCACTTGAGTAGAAAGAAACTGTAACGAGTTCATCTACTACTTCCCTCCTAACCTTTTCCTTTACGGGAGGAATATTTATGTACCTTTTTAATACCACCTACAAATAGTGACGGAGGATATATGGTGGGGTTGTTGATGTTTGTTGAATTTCACGTTGGGCTCATTAGCGATTTTCTATGGACATGGGAACTAACCCGAACCCCGCTACCAATATCAAACTAGCATTCTATACTGGATATGATTGTTATCGGTCAATAACTTGAAAAACTCATTACAGTTTAAATGAGTTTGTTGTTGTAGTTTAATGAAATGTTGTTCAGTCATTGACCGAATCTTTGACGATTCAAGACCTAATGTTGAGGCTATAGAATCAAAACAGATCTCAACTGCAGTGGTTTTCTTGTAACATTCATCAACAAATACCATGGGGATTAATTTTCGACATTTATCTATAATAAATGTCCCCATTGCATAATCAGCAAGTCGAATGATATCTTCAAGATCTTCTTCTCCATTATACTTGAATTCAGTTTCTATCTTCCGTAATCGTCGACCATTATTACTAGTACCAGGATTATCACATTTATGACCACATTTGATATTGACTTGAAATCCTTGTTTTGATAATCGCCAATTAAGCTCGACGAATCTTTTCCAATATGACCCTTGTGAGAATGATTCTCCTAAACTACCAATGATTTCATGACAATCTTTACGATCATTCACAATCACAATTACTTCTATCTGAAACATAACAGTTAGTCAATTAATGTTTTTACAACTATCTAAATCCTTTCTTAGACTCTTGACCTCAAATCCAAACGGGGCAATAATAGCACCACCACTATCATCATGACCACTAAGCTGTAAAACAGCCCGGAATTCCAATATCGCTTCATGAAGTTTTAATTTAACTGGCCACGTAAAATATTGTATCCTGATTTCGGGATCCATTCTATATATTCAGCGGTTGTTTTGGTTGGTGCGAATGTTAGAGTTACCCCATCTCATCTCGATATTCTATTTGCTTTTTGTTTTAACTTAACTATTTCCTTTTTACTATGATTGTGTCTGACTATCATTGTTCTGTTTAACTAATAATATTTATGTCTCGTCTTAACTCAATTGTGTATGTAACTAAATATCGTATTAAAATCTATAATACTTGGTCGGTTTCTACTTCCCAGAGTATATATTCAGCACAATGTGACTCGGGTCTTCGAACCTCAAGCTCCTGATCTCAGATATTCGAGTGAAGAAATGATCAATGTCCTATTCTGATACCAGGATTCTTAGCGGAGAATGTGTTAGAGATACTCGTATATAAATCGTACTTTATGATTCTAAGAAATAAGGTTGAGGATATTGATATAGCCGAAGGGTTAGGGTTGGAGGTAATGGAGTTTAGTTTTTCGTTGGGAGTTCTCGGTTCACAATGTTTTTACAAGTTAAAAGTCGTTTTCTCGGCCGAGGCAATCACGGAAGTACCCCACAACTGCTAAAGTCCACCGGAACTTTTGGTGCATATAAAAAGGATTGGCCTCCACAAGGATTTTGAGAGTGAAGTTTTTGAATTATCATTTTTTGGTCAAATATTTATATAAAGTAGTTAAAATGACTTCATCTTTATTTTCGGTTGAAGGCAAGATTGGTTTGATTACCGGTGGATCTCGGGGTCTTGGTCTTTATATGGCCGAGGGGCTGTTACAAGGTGGGGCAGCAAAGGTTTATATTAGTTCTAGAAAGGCTGATGCATGTGCAGAGGCGGTTGAGGAATTGAATGCTTTTGCAAAGAAAAATGGTCTTAAAGGCCGAGCTTATTCCATTCCTGCTGATTTGGGTAATCGTAAGGGTTGTGAGCATTTGTTCAATGAGTACTCAAAGTTGGAGTCCAAGCTGGATATCTTGGGTGCCAACGCTGGTGCCAGCTGGGGTGCTCCTTTGGAATCCCACCCTGATTCGGCCATTGGTAAGGTCATGGATTTGAATTTCCGAGGAGTATTTTCATCCATTCAACTCTTTGCCCCGTTGCTGGAGAAATCGGGATCGGCCGAGGATCCGTCGCGAGTGCTCATCACCGGATCCGTAGCCGGTATCACCAGTGGTCTCTCGGGTGGAACATATGGTTACCTTGCCTCCAAGGCTGCAGTGCATCACTTGGGTAAGGCGCTCGCCGTCGAATTGGGCCCCGAAATCACCGTCAACATTCTCGCTCCCGGCTTCTTCCCTAGTAAGATGTCCAACGGTCTGTTGGAGAATATTGGTGAATCAGTCATTGCTTCCAACCCTCGTAAGAGAATGGGGGTCAAGGATGATATCATCTCTGCTACCTTGTATCTATGCTCCAAGGGTGGAAACTATATAAACGGAGTCGTGCTACCCATAGACGGAGGGGCACATTTGTCTTCGAGAATGTAATTACATTATTAAATAGTTCTTGTCTGATTGATATTCTATGCATTTAATGAATCGTAGCAATAGTGTCCTCGGAATCAGAATCTTCATCAACATGATCCGTGTAGTCACTGACGTCGGCACTAAGAATCTGGCCTTCAGTGAGCTGCTCCTCTGATTCCTCAGGTTTGATGAGCTTTATTTGTGAGGTATTGTATGAGCGGCAATTGGGGCATTTCAAGCCTAAGAAATGGAAGGCCACATTGCTCTTTGCCGAGCAGTCGTTGCAAACCACCACACTCCGCCAGTTGACGTAGGGATCCGGCAGGATCTGGCTTCCAATTTCTGCATCGAGGATCCGGAACCGGGCCTCCATGTTAATAACAGATCGTTGGCAAGTGGGGCACTTGTAGGAAGTCTTGGTATGTTCCATATAGCAGGATTGATGGATAGAATGACCACAGCGCATGAACACCACCGTCTCGGTGGACGTGAACATGAACTCGCCACATATCGGGCAGTCGCATTCAGTCGAGTGCTCGATACATCGATGCGAATCCCTCAGACCGATCGACATGCAGACATTACAGGTTTGACAATGGAAAAAGTCGATTCCTAGCCCTTCACCAATACGGCAGATTCCGCAGTCATTACAATGATAAATAGATTTATCAGGATCATCATCCCATAACTTGCACTTATCGCAGTAGTACTTGGCCATGGTTTCATGACAGGTGTTACAGGTACTGGAGGCGGGTTGGGCCACTCCACAATGCATGCATAGCATATGTTTCGTTTGAGGTCGAATCAGTTTATGATGTTCATGTTGGTCGTGGCATAAACGACAGGTATACCACTTACTACAGCTGGAGCATTGCAGCTTGCAATTTCGTCGATAGTGGTCACACCCAAGAATGGTATTATTGGAGTCATGATAGGTACGAGCTCTATCGAATGCAGTCACATGCCCGAAAGTATCATCATCGTTGTCGTCGTCCTCTTCACTACCGGCAGAGGAGGCTTCCGACCCGTCGGTATCTGATATGGTAGTGTCGAGACCTTTAATCGTATAATAATTTTCAGTCATCAAAGTTTGTACTTGAATATCTCTCTCACGATCTGTAAGATCAAGTGATCGGATTTCAATAATCTTTTGTCGCAGCACCTGTTCACTCATAGGTTCATGTTGTTGTACGATATTTCCAGTTATAGTTCTTCTTCTAATATGATGATGATGATGTCGTCTTCGCCTTCGGTGGGGAGCTTGTTGGCTGACATGTTCTATAGGAGGAGGGGTTTCCGGCTCAACTGCTGGTACAATACCACTAGGTTCTCCATATGGAGCCAAATACCGTTGTAAAAGCCAGTGATAATGGTCCAAAGATATGAAATTAAACGGTTCATTAAAAAAAGGAAGTCTTCCAATTAAATCCATCTCATCCTGTTCATCATCTTCCGAATCCTCAGCATCATTTTCACTCCGAGCGGGGTCTCGATGAAATAGATTCTGTAAAGGCAATGTAAGTTGCGATAAATAACCCTCCATGCTATGAATGTCGTTCCCGAATTGAATGAATGTTAAAAACCCTTCCCTTAAACGGTTTATACGAAGTTATCAAAGACCCCTGGTCGCGAACGTTTTCGAACGGTTCTGGATTAGCTGGTCACAAATCTAAACCCGGAGTTTTCGACCTGCCGCGCGGCTTTTTAGCACTCAAAAACCTGACTTTCACATGCTTATGGATCATGAGCTGATAACCAGCAGTTATAGGAATCTCGTACGATATGGACTTCGTGCTATTTCTTATTCGACTCCTCAAAGATATGTTTATATGAATATGTTGAGACGACGGTTTAGAACTTTCGAGGATCATGACCCCCAGAATTTGAAAAACACTGTGAAATTCGTCCAGAATGCTGCAAGATTCACAGGATTGGAAAATACTATATTAAGAAATATGATTCATGTTGAATATGGTCGTCAACAACTGCGACCTAAAATGTTAAAATCTAAAACCGGTAATACATTATATCAAAGTTACGACGAAGTGGTTCGAAATATCAACAAATCGATGCATCTATGTCTTTAAAACTGAATTAATCACCCCGTTCACTAAGAACCATCTTTACGGGTTCACTTTCATTCACATAGAGCCGATGATCCAAAATATACCGAATAACACTGTTGGGAAGAAGATATTGAACACTCATGCCTCGTCGTAAAAATAGTCGTACTTTCGTGGAAGAAATATCGTTATAAATTAATTGTTTGATGACCAAAACATTCCTGCGATGCTCATACATGATGTCGTGAGATAAGAGGAAACTTCGCACATCCGAACCAGTTCGTTCCACTATTAAACACCCATATCGGCCCAGAATAAGGTGTAGATCCTCCTCAGCCCATACATTGGGCTCACCCATGCTTTCAATTAAATCTCCACCTGCCAAAAGCATGATCTTCACTCCCTTTCGCTTGCCACTGGTAGTACCAACTCCATTCCGCTTTATATTGATTTCCTCATTAAAATGGTCCAAAACAACCGCTGTCCGCTGGTAAGTCGGCTGCAGACTTTCCCATGCATCCACCATCAGCCAACCACTCGTTCTCTCACACGCCAGCTCGCACATCCGTACTCGGTGATGAGATGGGGCCAGTCCGGCCTTTTTGTAATTGTCACTCACTGGCGAATAGTAACCTCCAATTACCTCGAATCGGGTATGTTCTCGTATACTGTCCATGGCCATTTCAAACATTCGTAGATGGAGATAAGTCACTGGCGAGAAAGACCCACATGCCACCAACACCAAAGGGGACTTATTCTCATCAATCATAATAGACCCTAACCTATGGGTGGGGAAATCATAATCTTCCAACCGCTTGGCCTGCCGTATTACACCCAAAGGAACTTCTTCAAGGTCGGCAGATTGAATCAATGGCCTTCCCAAAGAAGACGACGGTTCTGCCATCATAAAGGACTTGACAGATGAAGCAGGCAGTTGCTTTGAATTTGAGTCCGTTTTTCTATTATTAATCTTGCGATCATCATTGTCATCATCATGAAGCCGAGTATGGATAGTGACTTCAGGTGGTACCCGGTCATGGCCGCGGTTAGCGGTATTCGGCGACGGGGTACGTAAAGGAGGAGAACCTTCGGGTGACGCACTCATGGCAGAGGCCGATCTAGGGATATGAGGAGGAATGTCTAGAATCTCGTCTTCCGATCCCAAGTGATGTTGTTGTTGAGGAGATAGTATCCCATTACCATCTAGCGATATCGGAGAATCGATGCGAGAATAGGTATCTTCCAACTCGTAAGGCTGAATGGGACTAAGATTAGGAATACGATCCTCAGATACTATCCCCGAAAGTCTCTCAGCAGCAGATTGTTCGGAAGGAGGTACGAAATTCGGTGCCAAAGATGGGTCCATTCCCTCTACTTAATTAATAACTGGTAACCAGCGTTGACTAATAGGTCTGTGTGTTGATATTTTTTCCCACCTTTTACCCCTCTCGGAATATGCAAAGGAGCTAGCCGTTCCGCAATGGCTGCGGCTTTGAAATCTTTCAGATTCAAAACTATCAGAATCACTCCTTTTACGAGACAATAAATGTCAACAAGAATGAAGGATGCATATATGTTTGTTCAATTGAAATGGAATGTTTATTCAGTTTGTTTTCATGTCATTTGAAACTTTGTTGTCCGGTAAATACGAAAATTTTAAAGTTATCGTTTCCCATCACCGCCCGTCCGAGCGAAAAAAAAACGCTCGTAACCTCACTAAAACTTGAATAAATCCTTAAAGTTGGGAGCCATGCTTCAAATTACGCCAACCATTCTGTAGATTACCGGGATACTACTTTTAACCCGTAAACTTGGAACGGAGAAGTCCCCGAAATCCGCTTTATATTCAAAACCTAAATCTTTTCCATCGCCATGGCAACCGGAGATCAGTCACGTGGTGTTGCATAAAGTCAAAACTTGTCAAATTGAAATACTCAAAACTCAACAACCAAAGAGGCCTCAACGCCTAGTCATGCAGAAGGGGAAAAACGGTGGTTGCTTATGCTGGATCTGGCATATATGAACGGTTTAGGAATAAGTTGCATCTGTACAGTCGAGTTTGAAAGATTTTTGCATTTCTTTTTCATCATCTTCCTTCATTTCCGACGACGATCTCCTACTTGACATGCAACCCTCTTTTAAACGAGCACCCCCTTACATAACCATTTAGTGGTGTAATGTCACAATAAAGGTGGTGATTGAATGCCGGTGTGGCCCGAATACTTTTTAGGCTCTCTCTTCTTTTCCAGATCCAGCTTTTGACATAACGTTCGAAGGGTCATTCATTCCTTTCTCCTGCTGTCAAAAGTTTAAACTAAAACTTCAGCTTTGGCTACTTTGCGTGCCTTGCATCATTTTAATTGTTTGATGCTTTCAATAATATCCCATCTATTATTTCAATAAATCATTTTTATAATTCCTTTTGGAGTCCAGTCTTAAGCGTCTTTCTGCTTTGTATAAAAGCGGCTTCTCTATTTAACTGAGTTTTTTCTGAGGCTTAACCGATTTGCATCAAATGGTGCGGCTCATGCATTAACGCGTGCAGAGTGCATTGATCATCCGTCACTCTTCCCATTTCGGGAAACCGCCGCGCGCGGTTTCAGTAGCCCCTTTGGGGACCCGTTCGGCGCCACAAGGGTGATTGGCATGTATTGTTACCCATTTTGTATTAACCGTGGTCAAGGGTAAAATTTTCGGTTAGCCCTTTTTGGCCCCACCCTGGTATAAAAGACTCCCACGATCCTCACACACCAGCCATCTTGATATTAATATCGACCAAATTACAAATAAAGCTTTGACAGTCTTTATTATACCTTCCTTTAAAACCTTTTTCTCTCATTACTAAAATAAGCGACTGGTTCGTGACTTCTTTTCAACAAAAAAAAGACTTTTAAAATCGATATTATACACTCATTTGAGTCTATTTTCAAACTACATCAACAATGAAATACTCTATTGCTTTAACTGCTGCTTTACTTTCGGTTGTGGCCGCCACTCCCATTGAGAAACGGGCTTTGGTCACTGATTATGTTCATGTCACTCGTTATGTCTATCAAAATGAACATGTTTATGTCGACGGAAATGGCGTTCCTTATAGTACCGCTTATGAACTGGTTTCATCCGCCGTCGCTACATCAGACCCTCCTGCCCCTACTTCATCTCAAGCTGCCGCTCCTCCTAACTTGATTGCTGAAGCTCAGAGCTCTTCTGCTTCTCATCATAGTCATTCTTCTTCTCCTCCACCTCCTCCTCCTCCTGCTCCAACCACTTCATCATCAACCCCTCCTCCACCTCCTCCTCCTGCTCCTACCACATCTTCATCAACTCCTCCTCCTCCCCCTCCTCCTGCTCCTACTACTACTACTTCTTCTTCCACTCCCCCTCCTCCTCCACCAGTCACTTCAAGCCCTCCTCCTCCTCCTGCTCCCACTACTAGTGCCGCTGCTCCCAGCGCCACAGGTGGATCGGGATCCGGTGAGGACTTCAGCGGTCAAGCCACCTTTTTCGCTCCTGGTCTGGGTGCCTGTGGTTGGGAGAACACCGATTCCGACTTCATCGCTGCCTTGAACGCTCCTCAGTTCGGCTCGCAGTCCAACGGTAATCCCGTCTGTGGTAAGAAGGCTGTCATCACTAGAAATGGCAAGACCGTCACTGTCACTATCACTGATAAATGCCCTGAATGTGCATTCGGTGATCTCGATCTTTCACCTGCAGCATTTGACCAAATTGCCGACGAAAGTGCCGGCCGTGTCGATATGACCTGGCAGTGGGCTTCCTAAACGGGTCGAGTGCGAACCTTATATACTAAAAGGACAAAAAAACTATATTTTGGGGGTATTGTTATACGGGATTAAAATGAAAAAAAAATGTTATAGAACTTCTGGGCCGGACCTGGAACAAATATCGAAGGGAAATAAAACTACTGGAAAAGTATCGAAAACATCATTATCGACGATTGAGATATTATATATATATATATAAATGTTATAAATAACAGGGCGGAAATGGTCAAAAAAATAAAGTTAACTTGAACTACTAAAGCCTATTTCTCATCCTCGTCGCTATCACCAATAAAGAATGGATCTTTGTCAGATTCGGGCTCAGGAGCCACTGATTTCAGAGGCTCCCACTTGTTGCCAGCAGCTGCTGCTGCCCCGGTGTTTGTAGTTGTGGCAGTGGTAGTACTGCTGGTATTGTCTCCTAAGGCACTTACTGTAGGTCTTCGGTCGGTAGAGGGTCGTTTCGGCTTTGGCGGCGGAGCGGCATCAGTGTCATCGTCTCGTAATGAGATTCCTTGGAAGTCATCATTGATCTCTGCCGGGTCCCGGTCATAGAATCGGTTACGGCCACCCTCTCCACTATTACCATGGGATTGGTGGTCAGAATATCCATACCCAGTATTTGCATTGGCAGAGGGTGGGTTATTACTTGCGCCCAGGGCACCAAACAATCCTGGCTGGCCATCTTCGCCGTCGATTTTCTTACGTAGGTTATTTACCCAGCCCGAGACCTTTGTTTTGGTCTCTGTGAAGCCCTTTTGGAAGTTTTCTTTAATCTCAGGCAAATCGTCATCGAAAAATGATCTTTCTGGTTCCGGAGGACGGGCGTCGTCGAACCGGCCCGAATAACCAGCGCCCCTGGTAGTATCATTTGACCTTCTTACTCTGCTGGACGAGTAACTGTTTCTCGGACGTTGTTCATATTCGGCCGCAAGCTTACGAGCAAGCTCTTCGTCGGCTTCAATCTGTGACTTTTCTTCTGTTTTTGCTGGTGCTGATGGTGGAGCAGCAGCAAAATCAGGCTTGAAAGTGGGGTCTGACATAGACAATAGAGCATTGAACGCGGCATCCAAATTACCTCCCGATGCAACCAATACTGCCCTAATGATACCCTCATCAGTATCAGGAAATGCATCTTTCAAAGTGGTTTTTGCCTGTGTAAACGGAGACAATGGCCTTGGAGGAGGCGCGGGAGCTTTATCAGTTACATCGTCATAATCATCCACTGCTGCTGCAGTTCCATTATTATCATCATCTTTCTTATCGGTCTTATTTAATTCATCAACCAAATCCACCTCCGTCTGAGAAATGGCATTTGTATCATTCTCAGGAATCGGATGAGTGGTGCTGAGTTTCTCTGCTTCGTCGGCCATTTATTGCTCGTTAAACTATCGGTTTCTATTTACTGTTGGAGATGTGTTTTGGGATTCAAGCCGGCGGCGGCGGCGTATATATCAGCACTGCCGTTTAAATAGAACTTTTGGCAGCGAGGAAATTTCTGATCTTTGTAGATTTACTCCGAAAATATGCTAGAGCTCATTTTCAGGTTGCACAATTGAATTTGGAGTGTGGACAGCGGAGGCAGATTAACGTTATGCTCAGTATTGAATGTTTTTATTTCAATGGAATCGTTCACTCGATCTTTTTGGAAACTAAGATATTGAGCAGACATTACATATTATTTTTAAGTTCACGAAGTTTGGTCATGACCTCAATAGGATCGGTTGCTCCAGTTGACTTATGGATTTGAGGATCATTTAGGTTAATGAAGGGATTAAATTTGACTTCCTGACCAATAGTAAAAACACCCGTAGTATTTGCATTCTTCTTTGTGTAAGCTTCAAGTTCCTTTAAAGCATCGTTATAGAAGACAGTTTTGGCAAACTTGACATTTCCAGCAGTGTATTCATGACCAGGATAAATCTTTGTATCTTCAGGCAGGTTTGTGAGAGTCTTAAGAGCCTTAATCATTTCCTCAGATGTCCCCTCAAAAAACCTACCACAACCAGCAATAAACAAAGTATCACCTGTAAATACCGCCCGTTCATTGGTCTTTTCATCATGGAAATAATAACAAATTGAATCTTGAGTATGACATGGAGTGTGGAGGGCAGTGATGGAGATATCCTCACCAAGCTTAAACACAGAATTGTGATCGGGAGTCTTGGTCACATATGGAGACTCCTTTCCTGCTATAACAGGCACCGGATGATCCTTTAAAAGATCCTCATTTCCACCGGAATGATCCTGATGATGATGAGTATTAATAATCGACGTCAACTTGACTCCTGCCAGGTGCGGCTTAACATCGCTCACATAGGCAGGATCTATAATAGTAGAATCCTTAGTAGCCGGGTCAGTGACAATATACGCATAGTTATTGCCCATGCCCCAGCTCATTTGAACAGCCTTGATATGCATCTTGCGATATAATACTTGTCGAAGCTTGAACATTCAACTCCGCAAAATGTCAAAAGTGAGAGAGTTTCACTCCTCCGCATTTTTGTTTCTTTTAACTGTGGTTAGACAGATTTAAATAATTTATATGATGACAGTAGATTCTCTTTGACTCTATTAACAGAAGCTCATTATAATTAATAGTCGAGATAAGGAATCTCGATTATGGAGAATCAGAAGAACTCAATCTCGACTAATATCTACTGATCCCTTTTCGTTAGATAATAAAATTATATAGACCATGACTCTATTAGATTGAATTGAAATAGATTGTCAAATAAAATCTAGGTTTCATGTTTACCACAACCTGTTATATTTATCAATTGTTCGTTGACATTTTGTTTGACTCGCTAATCCATTTGAGATTAACCTCAACGCTAATGAACATTTAATTCCTGTATTATTAGAACCATACAAATTAATATGATAATGTGACTGTAATTATTGATCCGGCCCTGTTCGTGTTCAATCTGTAATAATTAGAACGATTTATGTCTTGGATTTTATTCACAGGCAAAGTCATAACTACTCGACGTAAATCATTTCATCCACTATTTCAATATTGAATTTCTCTTGTTCATGTGCTTCTGCAGCTAAAGTATCGGTCAAACTCGAGGATGGTCAGCTGAGCTGTCAGAAAAGAAACTCTCCTCAAATGTCGAACACGGGACAGATGTTCTGACGTAGTTGTCGGAATGCTTCCGAGTTTCAGGAGTCCGATGGAAGGGCGATGGCTCGAGAATCTCATTTGATTTGCCAGACCAGTGCAGCGTTCTCTACCTTAGACTCTCGCCAAGAGTCAAAGCCGTCCCTCTTCTGCAATGTATCTAACTTTCAATAAAAACCCATCTATTATGTTATGTTACGTCATAAATCTACGCTACACCAAACCTTCACTATCTTCCTCCTTACTTGCAGAAGTCTTTGTTTCTGCCCGAATCTCTACAGGTGTTTGTTGGGTCAGTGATGAATGCCCAATCTTGGGTTCATTCCTTGAGATTAAGTACTGGCCCAAGAGTATGCTGGCACTAACGAATTCCATCATGACTGCCATGAGGTATTCCTTCACAATAAATGAAGATGCCAATCCAGTTGCCGAATAGTTGTTAAAGTCGTAGTAATTAAAGCTTGTAATGATTGCTGACACTATGCCGTATACACCACGGACAGTCAATAAAGGCCAGGCAAGCAGCACTGCAACAATCATCGCACCACGTACTTTCTGCTTCCAAAATGCATAAACTGCGATACATCCTTGAACCTGTGTCAGGGCCAAGAAGATAGACTGGCCCACACATCGCATAATCTTTCCAGTATGGACCACTGATGAGGTAGAAAACTCACTGGCAGGCACTCCTGCTGTCATGGTGCCGCCGACAATAAGAATTACGTTGGCGGGGATCAGAGTCCAATGGAACAAGCCCATATATGACTTCATTTTTGCATTTCTAGATTGCCAGAAACTCATGGCTTGAAGCCTTTCGGGGGTAACATTCGGTAGTAGAAAGCTGTGCCCCAGTTTATCCATTTGGGCAGTAAGGATAAAATGGAATGATGCCAATACCAAGGAGAAGTATCCTTCTGCTCCTAGCACGAGATATGCAATCAGAAGATTGAAGTTTGAATATCCAACCACTGAAAAAGCTACTCCACAAATCTCCGCGCCAATACGTAACAGGCAGAAGATGAAGAGAATCGTATAATTGGATTTGAAAGTGCCCTTATCTATCACCACGCCAACTACACAGGCAAACAAAATGATATACAGAACCAGAAATATGGTCGTGGCAATGCCAGACGAAACGTCGGTGAAACCCATAGTGCCAGCACCACTGGAATTTAAACTCGTTATTAAATTTCCTAATACTATCAAAGGCAAGATAGAAAGCTTCTTGTTTGTGTCTGCAACAGTGTGGTTATTGGTGGTATCCATTCTTTTTAATAGTCTGTAAAAGTGCATTTCAGCCGTGTGGCGATCGCCATGCATATATGCTGGTTTGGGTTTGCCGCTCAGTCATAACGCCGTGCGCGGCGTTTGATTGGCTCTCCCGTCGTCATCCCTGTGCCGGAATTGCCCATTAGAGAAGGTCCAACGCCGGACGGAACTAGCGGCAGGGTCACGAACCCCAGATATGACGTGTTTCATGACATAAGATAGAGAAAGTTAATATATTAAAGCTAGAGCTCTTTTAATTACATGAAGACTTCATAGTTATAAACAAATGGCGTATTTTTTTCAGTCCGACACGGGCTCCGAAGATGCGACTAGTTCTTTTGGAGAGGTGTCTAAAATAGTTTCTTCCTGGACGGCTTCAGCTTCGTTATTAATGGCATTGAGACGGGCCTTTTGCACTTGTCGTTTCTCGAGATAATGTGATGCGATAGGCATCACCAACATGATAAACGCAGCACAGGTGCTGATAATGTACCCAAGACGGAATTCTGGAGCATCTTCAGTCGGATAGAAGACAATATTAGTCCAGATATTCATTGCCTGCGACACTGCGTCCGAGAAGCCAATGACTATTGCTCGTTCTTCAGAATCGCCTCGACAAGCGCGGTTGATCCAACCCGAAACGATGGCCTGGTTCACACTATCAAAGCCGATAATTAGGAAACAGAACCATTTGAATCCGACAGGAACATTCCATGCTGCCAGTCCCGAGTACGAGATAATGAACAACCCCTGGGTGATACTCAGGAACGGATAGATCGAGTATGAATCCGATAAGCCTGCGAAAACAAACTGGGCCACAATGCCGACCGCACTTTGGATCGTGGGGTAATTGTTGACCTGCGTGATTGAATAATGCTCTGGATACTTTGATTTCAGCCAAAGTTGGAATCCTAATCCATCCGGAAGCGCAACGACATTAAGCAATACCCAAAAGATGGTAAAGAAGTAAATGTGCCATCTACCAAACGTTCGCTGCACAATCGACCAAGTGATCTTGACGGGCTGAGAAACACCAGACTTTTTCATCCTCAGGAATGCCAATTCAAGCTGTTCGGGCTTAAGCCACCAGATACTCTTGCTCTGCTGAGGAGTTCCCGGGAAACATGCAAATCCAAAAAGCGCAACCGGCACAGTGATAATGCCATCAATGATGAACCCCCATTGCCATGCACTCAGTCCTCCACGGCCGGACAAATGCGTGTATGCGGCGGACTGCATATACCCGGAAAACATACCTCCCAGACTGGACGACACGGAGAACACCATGACTCTGCGATAGATCTCGTTTCTTCTGTACCAACTGCCGAGAATGTAGACGATGGAAGGGAATATCGGACCTTCAGCGAGTCCAATGAGGAATCGCAGAGCAAAAAGTTGAGGAGGGTTCTTAACAGCCGCTTCACAGAACGTAAGCACACCCCACACAACTTCCAGGATAGGCAGCATAAGTCTTGCCCAAGGTCGGGTCACAAACATGGTGCCGAAGCACATGCTGACAACGTACCCGGCCGAGTACAGAGATTTGGCATAACTCAGGTCATTTCCAGTCAAATTAATATCTTGTTCCATGCCCGTCACATAGGCATTTGTAATATTGGACTTGTCCAATGACTTTGTGAAGTATGAGAAACAAACATAAGTGAGAAGAATGAAGTCGATCTTTACAAGCAGTTTCTTCTCTTCCTTCTCCAGATACGATGGATACCAATAGAACAGCCGTACTATACTGTCATACCAGTGCTGAGGCTCGATATGTTCATCAATATCGCCAGCGGCGATAGCCCCACTCGAATCTGAGATAATTGTAGGAGTCTTTTCCACGATTTCAGACATGATAGATCGGAATGAATCAAGTGGTTAATGAGCAGACTATATTATGGGACAAATAGCCACTGTTTATATCCTTCATTATTATCGAAATGCATTAGCAAAGAAAAAAGTTTAATTCTGAAATTACGCCATCCCGTTGTGTTATCACTGGATATGCAGATCAATGTGTTGAGCAAATCGTCAGTCATCAGTCAAGCATATATTTTATTATCGTCAGATGCTACCGTGCAGATCAAGCCAGCATTCTCCAAAATCCATGTCATTTTCTCCGAGCTAGCTTTTTCAAAACTCTTCAACATGTCAATAACGTAATTATAATCATTCTCTCCTGCAAGACGTCAAATTCTTATCGATGCCGTAGCAGTAAGCCCGGAAGCAAGATCAGGTCGGAAACGGCATTTCCTAAGGAGATCGCCGGGGTTGGGAATCCAACGCGATGATCATCGGCGCGATTCGGTGGCTAAAGCGGAAGTGAAAAAGCTTTTCGCTTGACGCACGTTTGGCGCCTTAGCGACTAAGGGCTTAGGGTCAAGCCTGTTTAGGTAAATGCGGCGGTAGATTTAAGCTTCCAGAAAATCATTTAAGTAGGAATCAGAGAAAGGAGAAGTGGAATATTGGATTGGATTCTATCGAATTTCATTCAGTCATGTTGGTTTTGGCGGTGGATGGTTAATTCTTGAAAGATTTCTATTGTCAATAGCTGTGTCGGAAGCTCTGAAATCAATATAAGCATTTTGTTTCTAAACTTTTGGTTTAATTTATATGGCAGATGAATATGGGGGATTTGGAGAGGTGGGCAATTGCATTACTTTCAACTGTCAACAGGGATATATGCGTATATATACAGTTTCGATTGGTTTTGTTGCTCGGTAATCAGATGTCCCGAAAAACGCCGTTGTTCGAAGATACTCCGAGCATATCTGGCTTGGCATAAGGTTAGAACCAAAACCTCCGTGGTGGATCACGATGCTGAGAAAGCAGAAGGTTAGAACCAAAACCTCCGTGGTGGATCACGATGCTGAGGTGAGTTTGAGATCCTGGCAAAGACCTATCCTAATCAGCAGGTATCTCAATATCTTGATTCCTTACAATTGCATCAATCAATACGAGCTCGAGGTCCCACGCTGGGTAATAATACTTTCGAATATCACCCGAATATGGTCAAGCATATAGGATTTGTAGCAGGAGGTACAGGCATCAGTGCCATGTTGGGGCTCAT